>CM076582.1:1192966240-1193293908 GCA_034641835.2 Pinus albicaulis
GGGCCAAACATGTCTGGTGCCCAGAAAATGTTGTATTCACATTCTGCATAATAATAAAACCCTCCAGAGCTAGTTGCACCAGTTTTCCCGCATTGGGTTTTTCCGGGGACATTTGTCCAAAAAATCTGTGTCAGCTTGAGTGCTGAAGGGCAGTTTGGGACAGCAAGGAGGAAAATTACAGCCTGCTGATTTTTCACTCAGAAAATTCCAGCAAGCTGATTTTTTCACAAACAGCGGTTTTACCTTTACTACAGCAGTGCTAGTTTTCAGTTTTAGGACAGCAGGATGTCTTTGGGACTGAGGGTGGAGGATAGGTTGGATGGGCATTCCAATTACAGCATTTGGAAGGAGAGAATGCAGAGTATCTTTGAAGAGGCAGAAGTCTGGGACATTATGGCGCATACCACACAGAACCCTGTGAATGTGCCTACTGATGCTACTCAGTTGGCAACTTATAATAAAAAGAACAACAAGGGTAAGAGATTGATTCTAGACGGAATCAAAGACCATTGCATTCCTCATGTGAGAGGGAAGAGAAATGCTCATGAGATGTGGACAGCATTGTCCAATCTCTACTAGAGTACCAATGAGAACCGGAAAATGGTCCTGAACGAGAAGCTGAAGACCATTAAGATGGGCAATGATAGTGCAGCTGGATATCTCACAAAGATTACTAATGTGAGAGATGAGTTGGCAGCGATTGGAGAGGCCATTCCACCCATTGAGTTGGTGCGGATTGCAGTGAATGGCCTCCCCCGTTCATGGATGAACTTTGCTGATGGGGTTTGTGCACGTGAGACCCTTCCCACATGGGAGAGGTTTTGGGATGATTGCATTCAGACAGAGATCAGGAAAGGTCAGCTTGGGGCAGCCAAGCCAGTTGAGCAGGATGAGGATGTAGCACTGCTGGCAGGAGGCAAGAAAGGCAAAGGGAAGAAGCAGGCTTCCACAAGCAATGGTGGGGGCAAAGGCAAAGGTAAAGGTAAACAGGGTAACACACAGAAGGACTATTCCAAGGTGAAGTGTTGGAATTGTTAGAAGATGGGACACTATGCAGTTGTGTGTCCGGAGAAGAAGAAGAAGAAGGGGAAGAACCAGAGCATGGCAGCTTCAGCAGAGGTTGAGGACTTTGCAGATCGTTTTGACTGGGAGTTTGGGTTCACTGCGTGTGAGTCCTCTAGTGCGGGATTATCTGCCATAGAGGTTCAGAAGGAGCATGCATTTCCCTCGATTAGCGGAGCATCTTCGGGTATCTGGTATGTGGACAGTGGGGCTTCACGTCACATGACAGGAGTCCGTGAGTACTTCTCAGAGCTTTCAGAGAGTGGCACCGATGTAGAGGTAGTACTCGGTGATGACAGAGTTGTTAGAGCAGTCGGTGTGGGAACATTGACATTTCAGAGGGAGTCCAAACCTCCCTTGAAGGTGTCAGATGTTCTTTATGTGCCAGGGATGAGGAAGAACCTCATATCCGTCTCAGCCTTGGAGGATAGAGGATATGAGGTATTGTTCAGGGGAGGACAGGTGTTGATGTATCCCAGGGGCACTCCAGCTGATTCAGCTAGAGTGATAGGTGTACGCCATGCAAAGGTGTACAAGTTTGCATTTCAGTCCCTTTTGGCATTGAGCAGCAGTACCGACAGCAGAGCTAGCAGTTCTGAGCAGTGTGAGATTTGGCACCGCAGGATGGGGCACATGCATCATGGAGCCTTGAGGACTTTGCGGGAGAGCACTACAGGTGTGCCAGAGTTCAGTACTGATCACTTTGATACTTGCAGAGGATGTGCGATGGGCAAGTTTGCCAAATCCCCTTTTCCCAGCAGTGACAGCAGAGCGATTGGGATACTTGATTTGATTCATTCCGATGTGAGCGATCGGATGTCTCATGTTTCCTTGAGTGGATATGAGTACTATGTGTTATTCATTGATGATCACTCCAGGAGGACCTGGATTTATTTCTTGAAGACCAAGAGTGAGGTCTTCAAGCGGTTTCAGGAGTTCAGAGCTCTTGTGGAGACACAGACAGGTCGGAAGATCAAGTCCCTGAGGTCGGACAATTGGGGAGAGTACACCCTTGGAGAGTTTGTTGACTATTGTGCGGAGGCAGGCATTAGGAGGGAGTTCACTGTTCCTTACAACCCCCAGCAGAACGGGGTTGCGGAGAGGAAGAACAGATCCATCGGAGGGGCTGCCAAAGCCATGTTACATGATCAGGGGTTGCCATTGTTTTTGTGGGCAAAGGCCTGCAACACAGCTGTTTATTTGCAGAACAGGAGTCCACATCGTGCCTTGGGGCACATGACTCCAGAGGAGGCTTTTTCTGGGAAGAAGCCTGATATTGGTCATCTTCGTATCTTTGGGTGTATCACATACTCCTACATACCCAAGGAGAAGAGGACCAAACTAGAGCCCACCGCAAAGAAGGGTATCTTTGTGGGCTACAGTGAGACCTCCAAGGCCTTTCGGATTTACATTCCTGCACAGAGGAAAGTTGTTGTCAGGCGGGATGTGAAGTTCGAGGAGGACAGGGCCTTTAGGAGGTCACTGGAGTTAGAGTATCTGGATCAGCCAGACCCTCAGCAGCAGTTGAGTCAGTCGCAGGGATCCAGTGGGCAGGGATCAGGAGGATCCGGAGGTACATCTATGACGATGTCAGGTCCGTCAGTGGGGAGTGGCTCGCAGAGTTAGAGGGGTGGTGCTATGGGCAGCACGCAGAGCAGTCCACAGAGCAGTTCACTGGGGAGTCCACTGATGGACAGTTCACACGGTACCTCAGCATCTATAGGTTCAGGTGCAGGCAGGAGGACAGCAGACAGACAGTCAAGAGTTCAGGCTCCTGATGTTGAGGAGGAGGAGTTTTATTCTCCAACGGGAGAAGTGTGCTCAGGGAAGAGGAAGCCCAAGTGGCTTCAGGACACCTTGAGAGATGCCACATCTGTTGCTGAGCCTAAGAGGCCGGTCAAAGAGAGCAGACCACCTGAGAGGTTTTGTAGCTATATGGCAATGGCTACCAGCATCCTTGACTCTGAGCCTTCTAGCTATGAGGAGGCAGCTAGCCAGCAGGTCCGGAGAGAGGCCATGCAGGAGGAGTATTCTTCTATCATGAAGAATGATGTTTGGGAGGTGGTGCCGAGGCCTGAGGGCAAATCCGTGGTTACTTCCAGATGGCTTTACAAGGTAAAGCATGCTGCAGATTGCAGCATTGAGAAATTCAAAGCGAGATTTGTGGCTAGAGGGTTCTCCCAGGTAGAGGGAGTTGATTATGAGGAGACCTTCGCTCCCGTGGCTCGATATACTTCGATCCGCTCCATTATATCGATAGCAGCAGAGATGGGTTGGAAGATCCACCAGATGGATGTGAAGACCGCATTTCTCTATGGCTTCATACAGGAGGAGGTGTACATTGAGCAGCCACAGGGCTTTGAGGTGCATGGGAAGGAGTCCCATGTGTGCAGACTGAAGAAGGCCCTTTATGGCCTGAAGCAAGCTCCCAGAGCTTGGTACTCCAGGATAGATACTTACTTGCAGAAGATGGGTTTCACAAAGAGTGAGGCAGATCCGAACCTTTACTATATTGTGATAGGTAAGGAGCCTCTCATTCTGGTGCTGTATGTGGATGACTTAGTCATTACAGGTGCAGAGAGACTCATAGAGCACTGCAAGAGAGATCTTGCGGCGGAGTTTGAGATGAAGGACATCGGCTTGATGCATTACTTTTTGGGTTTGGAGGTGTGGCAGGAGGAGGGGCATTTCTTCCCGGGGCAGGGGAAGTATATTGTGGACATCCTTGGCAGATTCCACATGGAGGATTGTAAACCCATGTCGACACCGATGATCACCAACTGGAAGAAGCTCCATGCTTCGGATTCCGAGTTGGTGGATCCCACATTGTATAGACAGCTGATTGGTTCCTTGATGTATTTGGTCAACATTAGACCAGATATTTGTTTTGCAGTCAACACGATGAGTCAGTTTATGTGTGAGCCTAGGAAGGTTCACTGGGTGGCTGCAAAACACATTTTGCGATACTTGCAGGGGACAGTGGATTATGGTCTGGACTACAGGCAGGGGATGGAGTGAGATCAAGGTGCTACACCGATTCTCGATGCGCAGGTTGTGCTTCTGATAGGAAGAGCACTTCTAGGTGCTGTTTTGGGTTGGGTTCGGCAGTGGTGTCATGGTTCAATTTCAAAATTTAAGCAAAGCATTGCCAAGAGAACTGGAGTCTGGGCCAAGGCAGTGTTATATGGTGCCTACTCATTAGTTGTGAGGCCATCTGGCTTCGCAAGATGCTGTTTGGCTTATTTGGTCAGCCGTTGAGACCTTCAGTGATTTACTGTGATAATCAGAGTTGCATTAAACTCACGGAGAATCCAGTATTTCATGACAGGTCAAAGCATATCGGGATCAAATATCATTTCATCAGAGACTATGTTCAGAAAGGAGCTGTGAAGCTTGAGTATATTCCCACTGATGAGCAGGTTGCATATATTCTTACCAAAGCCTTACCACGGGGCAAGCATGTCTACTTCAGAGACAAGATGGGTGTGGTGAGGAACACCTTCCTCGGGAAGAGGGAGTGTTGAAATTTGGTACCGGAGGACAGGTGGTTCCCTAAGGCTTTGATCTTTGGCCTAGGGAAAAGTGTCCAAAAGAATTTAATTTTTTCTCCTAAAGTGACTTTATAATTTTTATAAAGTCAAATCTAATTTAAAAGTGACTTAAGTGATAAAGTTACTAAAGTCTAAATTTAAAGTGATTTTAATAAAGTCAATATAAAATTAGAAAGGAAAAAGTGACTTTGGAAATAAAAGACTAAGTGGGTCTTTATTAAAGTGGGGTGAATTAAAAAAATAGAAAGTGAGATTTAAATGAGCATTTAATCTCAGCCCTAGATCTCAATCTATCTCAGCCATTGGATTTAGGGATTCCCCAAAAGTCACTTAGGATTAGGTTAAAGGAGGAAAAGGAGGAAAAGATCATTCATTCTTTCATGAGCAGATTGGGAGAAGGAGAGCAAGAGAGCAAGGGAGATTTCTGGGCAGTGAGGAGGAGGCAGCAGCTTGGCACGCATTCCAAGGCAGCATTTCAGCAAGACAAGTTCAGCAGATTTAGCAAACAGCAGGCAGATTTGTTGAGCACGGTTTTCGAGAAAAGGAGGTCGTACAGCAGGGTCGTACAGCAAGGTTGGGCACAGATTTCGAGGCAGCAAAGGGGCTGTTTTATTTGGCATGTTTTTCTAAGCAGGCCGTACAGCAAGTGGCTATACCTTTGCACGGAAATCGAGGCAGATTCCATACAGCAAGTTTTTGCTGTCTTTTAGCACGAATTTCGAGGTCCGTACAGCAGCATTTATTTCTGTTTTGACACAGATTTCGAGGTGGCCGTACAGCTGCATTTATTGCAGATTTCTGGGCACGCAAATCGAGAAATCCGTACAGCATTTATTGCTGTTCCTGTTTTGTTGTTTGTACATTTTCCGAGGCGATGGTTAAGCACGGAAAAAGAGATAAGTTGTAAAAGTCTATTTGCTTATTTTATTTTGCTGAATATTTCTCTCACTGTAAAAAGCATTTTTCCATAAATAAGAAGGAGCTTTCGAACTGGTTTTCCCCAAGAGTTGTAGGGGGTTTTTCCAGGGTCACCTTGACCAAAAATTACTGTGTTATGATGTGTTGAATGGTCGTTTGTAGTTTTTTTATTTAAAGATTTTTCCAAGATTCTCGAAAAATTTTAATTTGTGTTTTCGCAAAATTTATTTTCCAAGCTGTTGAATGTAAGTGGTTATGAAAGGGCATTTAACTATTTTGGAGTAATAAGGTGAAAACTCGAAAACCGGGGTGGGAAACTATAATTTTTGCCAAAGAAACAACCCAGGAGCTTCATGAGGAGATGCCTCGACCGACTTTGCCTACCGCACTGTGGGTCCTTCAATTGCTTACTTCTCAAGAATCGAGTCGTTACAGTGTGCTAGCCGCTTGGTAGCACAATGTGAATTTGAGAGGAGTTGCAAGATGTAGGAGGCAATGATCGTGGCGCAGTCAGGCGCAAAGACAAGAGAGGAGCAAGAATAGCAGTAATGATGGAGGGCAAAGCAGTGACAGTAGAGGAGCAAAGAAGCAGCAGTTGATGGAGGCAAGGGGGTCACAGCCAAGCATCAAGACAGCATCTGGCGCTGATCACGGCAATGCTTCAGTGTGGAAGTATTGCTAGAGCACACTCCTCGCTAAGAGGGAGTGTTGAGATTTTGGGGTAGCATCGGATGTGCTTTAGCTCCAAAATTTTGTGGAGCAGCCGGAGTACATGAGATCTCCAAGACCCAAAGAGCGTTTGGAGAAATTCCATCTGGTTTGATAGTTATTCAAATAATTAATCTTTTTATTTAAGGACCCCAAGTCTAACTTAGGAAAATTAAAAGATTAAAGTGAATTAAATTAAACATGTAATGAGAATGTTCTAAGTGACATGGATCAAGAAGTTTATAATCTTAGCTATTGATTAGAGATTAGATCACGATCGTTGGTTTTCCAACAAGAAAAGTATAAGAGAAGAGCTTGGGGTTAGTTGGAGGAGACACACATTGGCAGAGCACTGAAGCTAAGTCGAAATTCTAGGGCGTGGTTTGCTAAGAATTTTGAAATGAGTTTGCAGTGTGGTGAGGGGCAGAGATTGGCGAGGGATGATCTGATCCGAGGCCAAGAATACAACAACGACAGAGAGGCAGTATACCAGGCAGCACAGAGGCTAGCCAGAGCTACGTAGTTCAGCCAGAGCCATGTAGAAGATAGCCCAAAGGCAACAGGAACCCTTCAGGAGTGACGCAAACCCAGTCAGGGCAGCGTAAGCCCAGAGAGGGTGACGCAGGCCCTTCCAGGGCAGTGCAGACACTGACGCAAAGGGCTGAGGGACAACACTGCGGTTTCCGGCGGGTCAGAAAGGGCTCGAGTTCTTTAAATCTCATTTGAGGGTGTGAATCAGCCATATTTTTTGTCTCCAAGTGAAAGAGGTATTACTACCGTGTATTTTCTCTGTAGGGCCAATCATGTCTAGTGCCCAGAAATTGTTGATCAACTTTTAAAAACATATTAATGTTGCTTCATTTTGCTTGCTTGCCTAGTATCCTCTAGATGTTTAAAAAAATGACGTATTAAATACTCTAGTTGTGCATCAAACCTCTATACCAAATATGATCAATGTTGAACTATGATATAACTAGATTATGTATAGTAGTGATAATATCCAGCCAAAAAGATAGCAGCCCACAGAAAAGGTCTGAAAACCTGAATTGCTAGTAGTTCTTGACTACTTTGGAGGTTTTCTACATATTCAAATCAATATGTAAGTTTATCCACGGGAACTTTGTTGGGCCCAGAATGCATGAGGTGTTTGCTTTCTGGCTTATTGGTTTCCAGAGGAATGCAAAAACTTATGACAACGAACCAGATATCTTTTATTTAGATATGCAACAGCTATGGAGAAAGGTGCACAAGATAAGTGAGGAGATGGTTTTTGTGGAAGATATGCTCTCAAGTCTCAACTTTCTCAAAGCATTTACTAAAAATATGTGGTAGCTTTGCTTGAGCAAGAAGCTATTGAAAGTTGTGAGTCCAACACTAGAGAAAAGACAAATGTGGATGAACAATTACCAGATCAAGAACAACTTGAGCATGTAAGCAAGCACGATCACAACAGTAGGAAAGAAGGCTAATCTGTTCAGATTCCTGAAGTTGAATATATATATATATATATATGTAAAGGTTTTAAATAATCATTATAGAAATTTCCCTATCCTCTAAATTAATCTCTGGAAGAAGGGAGTTTCAGGTTCAATCCATCTCCCTAGACCATTTTGGCTTTAAAAAAAGGGATTAAGATGGATCCATTATAAAGTCACAATTTAGGTCATCATTTTAAATTGAAAGAGGCACCAGTGATGTTTTGGTGGTTGTCCCCACTTGAATTGCTTAAATAGGTCATATTTTATTTCTTCCTTAACATAATAAAATTATAAATCATGGTCACATAAAACTTAAAAGAGCATCGCGGTCATCATAAAAAAAATCAAATTATCTTATCATCATCAACATTCCCTCAGTTACACAAGTCAAGGTCATCATAAATTAACTTATTTTGCCACAAATTCTACCCATGACATACATCATCACAATGATGCCAAGGTCACAGACTAAGACAAAAAAGTTACAAACATTAAGTTGGAACCATGGTATATTCATCTCCAACTTCTCAAGCCTGCAAAATTATTACATCATTGAGTTGTTTCTGCATCCATAGCACCAAATCCTGGATTTAACTACATAGTCAGAAGAGCATATCTACAAATAATGAGCTTATAATTTATCTATTTCCATAGCCACACATTATTGGTTGAAATTGAATGGTTTTCAATTATATATAATATTGTTTTAGTATTACAGAGGTTGGCAAATTATTAAGAGTGGATAAATAAAAAAATCATGGATCTAATCATTGCAACATAATAAGAACCGAATGAGAAAACAAGAAAGCTCAAACCTGCAGTATGCAAAGCTATGGTCCCTAGTCCCACTATATATCTACTAAGCAAAAAAGCATAAGCGTTGCTTTCTAATTATAAATCAATTATGTAGATGGAAATTACCTTGCTGCAGTGAGACAGAGGAAGCTCTACTTACACACAAGTAGAATATCTCTTATTGTCATTTTTAAAAGAAGAGTAGGACACAAACCTCCTTGGTCTCTTTTCGATGTTGCATTTCCCAGGCGCTCTCCATTTAGGGGAACATCAAGGCGAATTTTTTTTATATTTCATTAGTGACATTTCTTGTTTTGGAAGACACTCACTCAAAGGGGGATCTACAAACAGACCCTTACTCTGAGAATCCCATAATGTCTGGTTCTCCATATCTTTACAATGAAAACCACTTATCCTATAAATCAACTGAATCCAATTCTCATACAGGATGAGGAATTTTGTCAAATAATTGGGCTCATATTGGACAGTTATTATCTTCATAGAATGAGGTATGCCCAGAAATTTATAAATTCCTAAATGGCATCAAAAACCCATCCAAAAAGTGTTTTTCAATTCCTTTGTAAACAACGTGAAGTCTCCAACTTCTACATTCCAAAATCGACTCTGTTCTGGGCATCTATGGACTGTTCAAAGAAGCTTTGTTTTCACTTATCAAAGTCCTTAGACATTCTTCATAATCTCAGTGACCTAGTAGTGATACTCTCAGTTTGCTCTAGAACACTCCCAAGCTCCAATCTGCACACGCCTTCTCCCAAAAACAATTTTCCTTGCTCTAAAAAATGTTATTTTCTTCTTGTTTTTTCAGGTCTGAATCCCAAGTATTAGTGTTGGATCCTATTGTTAAGTGTCTCAGGAAGGTTCTACATCATTCATGTCCCCCTTGTGTCTATTCCATGCTTTTCTCTTCACCTTTCCAGCAAAAATAAAAATAAAAATAAATAATGGCTCATAGGTCTAAAATCTATTTTTCATCATGTAGCCATGATCTTCCTCCTTTTGCATTTGTTGTTGTTGTTTGCAAACATATCCGAAGAGCCTCACCCCCTGGTAAAATGGATTCCTAAGCATTGTTGGAAGATTTCTTCTCATTTGACCATTACTCACTGCCATTCCAATATTTCAAAGTTCCATCATCTCAACTCTAAGTATATTTCTTCCTATGATAATGGCAAATGCCCATAGATAACCAATAAAAGTAGATTGATGGTCAGCTCAAAAGTTCAGCACATTATTCTTCTTACATCTTGTCCCATTGGTCACCCCAAATTCCTAATCTAAATACTGAGCTGTGAGCTGGAAATGCCATAGATGGAACATTAATCGAAAGAAGTGTAGGAGTGGGTTGGGGTCCCTCTCATGTCGTTAGTGTCTAGAGAAACCCTGTTCTCGTGTCAAAAATAAAAAGCAAAAAGATGAGAGGGATCTATTGTAACGCTCGCAGGCTTTCACCATCTAGAGTTGGATGGGACATTCATCGAGAGAATCGTAGGGGCGAACTCCCAAAAGTTAACAATATCATGGGTTCTCAAGGTATTCTTTCAAAGACACAGATCAGAATGCTTCAACCACATTCCCTCCTTCCTTCCAAGTGCAAGAGTCTTCTACGATTACTATCCCCCTGGGGCTTGAAGTTGATGATGAATCTGAACTTTGAATCACTTCGCAGCCTTGATCTGGTTTGTTGCTTCAATGGACTTTGGCCCTGATTAGTTGATGTCCATGGCTGGATCTCGCACTTTTGGATTCTAGTGATGCAAAAGGAAGATTTCATCTACCCATATGTGAAGAGTTCCTTTATCATTGAATATTCCATTGCTGAAGATAGGGGTATAATTCTAAATTTTGGGCCGTGGTTTTGGGGCAACTCAATGTTATGCATGAAGCTTTTGTCTTCCTTTTCCAATCCTTTGTTTGATTCTTTCTTCAGTTCCTATTTGGGTGTGACTCCCAAATTTTCTCTTGCATTTTTGGGGTCCATCCTCCCTTAAAGTCATTGCATCTGCTCTCGGAAAATTTCATTTTGCTTCCCGTGAAACCAAAAGACATAGCATTTCAACTTATGCTTGTATGTGCGTGGAAATGGATTTTAGTAAAGGGTTTCCAATAGAAATCATTTTGACAAGTAAAACTATTCCCAACCCTAGAAGCTGGACTATGCGAGAGTTTCTTTGCAATACAAATCTTGCTTTGAAACATGACACGTTGCAGCTCATTGCCCTAGAGGGTTTAGGAAGAACTAGAAGCGCCAACGTAAATCAACCTGGTGGGTTGGTTGGTCAAAGGATCACAAGATAGTCTCAGATGTCAATGGTTCGCCTCCACCAATAAATCCTTCAATTTTAGTGAAACACATACCTCATTTAACTCAACAAGATCTTAAAATCTAAAATCCAAAGATTGAGGAAGTTATCCCTCACGATTTGAGGCAAGAAAAGAAAAGTCATTCAGGTACCCAGTCTATGTCAAATTGGGTAGATATGGTCAAAGAAGCAAAGGCTCAAAATCAAGTAGACCCCTCAAATCAAGTTAACTGAGAAAAATCACAAGGACTCTGCCAAATAGAAGAGAAGTTTGGATGTCGAAAATAGCGTAGAGTCTAGCAAAGGAAAAAATAGAGAAGAAGAAATCCCCAGCAACATCTCAACCAATGGTAGCAAGAAGCCAAGCTCATAAACTAGTTTAATTGTGTGTTGTTTTTGTTTCTTGTTATGTAACCAATTTGTGTGAATTAACTCATGTCAGAAATTTTGGAATGTAGTTCCACTGGGTAGACATTATCAATCACAATTTTGAAATGAACTCGCTAAACCAATCCTATAGTTTTTTGTCTTACAGTTCGACTATGGCTTTTTATTAATACAAATATAACCGTTTTTGTTAAAAGAATAAAAAATCCATGAAGTATGGAAGCAATATATCGTGCTCCACATAAAGCTAGTGTTTAATGAAAATATATAAACCAATACTTTGGAAAAATTGCACAGTGAAACATTTTAATACCACACTCTAAGTCACAGGGTTCACTGAACCTGAACCTCAGAGTTCAGAATTCAACGAACCTTAAGAAGATGATGAGGTTTGTCCAAGTTTGTTGAACCTCAAAGACAAAATTTGATGGAAAAATAAAATAAAAAAATAAAAAATCAAGGTTAGAGAGTAGGTTCAATTTAGGGTTTAGTTTGAATAAAAGAAAGTTAAAAAAACAACCCGCTTCGGCGACGTGTATTACTCCATTTCTCCATTTCTCCATCGTGTCTTGAGCATCCCTCACCATTACAGTGTAAACATTGTAAACCCTCCTCTCAAGTCGTCGCTTCCCTCACTACTCCATTTAAACCTCCCTTGCATGTCGTTGCTACCTATATGCCCAAACCCACACATATGACGATGTTGTTGCCCAGAAACCAAACTTATCATAAGCTTCAAGCTTCCTAGGGGTAAGTGCTTCTCTTAGTTTCTAAAGTATGTGTCTATATATGTATATAGTCAAACCCAAAGACGAACTTGATGCAAACTTCATTAGAAAAATTGAACCTGAATCGAATTTAACAGTGGCAAAACCCAAACCGTGTGACTTAGACCACGGTTTATGATCCCTAGAATGATTTGGATCATGGTATGTAAACATTGTAAATGTGTGTTTTTATAATGATACGAGTTAATCCATGTAAGGTTAAACAATTGACCCCATGTGTAAATGATGCAAATATCTAGTAAGGATTGTTAGTAGGGAGTTCAAGGTCAAGGCCCAACTAATGGCATGGGAATGGCATGTACGACGTAAATATATTTATATGGACCATGTGGTAGGCTTGCCACTTTGAACTCAAGCAACGTAAATATTAATGTTAAAATATAATATATAATGGTCTGAGATGGTTGCAGAAAGCACAAGAGAGGCTATGATTCCACCAGGTGGGAAGAGGAAAAAGAGCATATGGGAAAGTAAATCCTATATTGCGAAGTGATATCTTTAGATCTCATCTCTTTTATAGTATGTGCCTTAAATAAAGCCATTCACCTCCTTTGACTTATTAGAGACAAAAATTCAATGCATTTAAGAGGTTGGTCGTGCAAGTGAACATACAAACTGGGCAAGTTAGGAACCTATCACCCAGTATGCCTTTTTTGCTCTTTGAGAGCCCAGCATCCATCTTGCAAGGAAATCCCAGAAAACATACAACACATTGGGATCTTTCTGCCCACCCCGAAGAGCACTAGAGCGAAGAAAATCCCTGAGACATAACTGAGTAGAGAAAGGGGAGATCTTTCTTGTTGTGTTGTGGGAGGTAATGGAACAGAGTGCCAGAGTTGTTCGATCATTGACGGCCAGATGAGAATCGAGATTCCTAGAGTGCTATATAAGGAGAAAATTGGCTGAGCATGAAAGAAAATGGGTTGGGTTAAGAAAGATTGCTGCCTGTAGCTCAATTCTCTCGTCCTAGTACTCACATAGCCTGGCTTGAGAGTGGCAGTTACATTAGATACCTACAGTTGGGTGAAAATTCTCATATGCAGTCAGGAAGCAATTCCTATTAAAAGATAAGTGCTCTATTGTTGTTTAAGAATACGCAAAATCAATGATACTTTGTGTCATGGAACTCTATGTAGTTTGCATACTGTGTGAGAATATGTTTAAAACTAATCATGAGCATTTGGTTGCCATGAACTTCTGTTTAAATCTAATCATGAACATTTGGGGAGGGATGCCCCGAAATCATGGAGCAATAAATCGTTTTGAATTAATATAATGGTAGTTTTGAATTAAACCATTTAAGCAATCGCTCGCAAGCATCCACGGTTTTGTACACAGTGCAAAGTACATTACAGATCAAAGCATCCACCCATATATTTCAATAAGTGATTACATGTACAATAGTTTCTGTTGGTACTCTCTCCTCGATGGTGTTGTGTTTGACTCTTTGGAGAAGCAAATTCAGTTATACCATATAATTCCAAGCAGGTTCATAATAATGCATATTAAGAACTTTAAAAGAATGGAATAATTGTAGACGTCGAGAAGAATTGTCAGTGTTCCAGTAATTCCCAACAAACCTCCTTTGTCATGGAGCGGGAGTGAAGTAGAGGATCAATTCACCAATGGTATAAGCGGGTAGAAATGATAAAGGTACAACAATGCTAAACCCTACTCTAAAATTCTCACCAAGTCTCCGTCAGAAGCAAACCCTATTTAAAATGGAGAAATTTTGGCAATCAAATCATAAAATGAGGGGATCAGTCAGAATGCTCTCAACACCTTCAAGCTATGAAGTTAGTTCATGTTTTGTTCATGGATGCGTTCAAATCGGTTTGCTTAGTTAATTTGACTAATAGAGCCTAAATCATTTTCATTTTAAAAAGATAATTATAGTTAGTAAATTATAACAATTTCACATAAATTGGCACTCACATTTAATAACGAAATTGCAAATTTCATTGCTCTCTATAGATGAAGTCAATATGAGTTCCATCTTCTCCTATTATTTGCCTCCAAATAATATTAACAACATTCACAGTTCAATATTACATTTCCTTTTACCAAGGATAGAGTGGTTCGTTTATACCCAAGTAAATATTGTCAAAATCTCATGTTATCAATTAAGTTAGGGTCTCGACTATTTAAAGGCATTTCCATCTCCTATATTTCCTTTTTTTTAAGAAACAACTATGGATTTGTATTAAAATATTATCACGGTTTGAAGGTTAGAACCTTGTACCTCTTTAACCAAAAATTCTTCTATTGAGATCAAAAAGTTTCAAAAAAGATTGATGTGTTTATCACCCTAACTACATTCAACTAATCTAAACTGGCGTTCCTTATACAACTTCCAAAAAACTCCTAAAATTACTATGTATTTGCATAACATGAAGGAAACTAAAAAAAGTAAAACTAGCCTTCTATATTCTCCCCTGAAGCATAATTAACTTTTAATTCATGAGATTCCGGTTTTGGCTGAGAAGGTGATGAGACTGAGCCTGCAATTACTTCAACAGTACTCGCTTCGTGTGAATCTAGAGTCTCCTCCCATTGCACCATAAATTCCTCAGACTCGTTGTTGTGAACCCAAATTTCCCTTGCGTCTCACTTAGAGACTAAATTGTCCATCCCAAATTTCAACATTTATGTTGCCAACTACAGTCTCTCCATTTTTGTTTCCATCAGACTAAGCTTCTTAGTCAAGAGCTCAAAATGAGCTCGACACTTTGTCAAAAGCATTTCCCCATGCTTGGAAATCAGAGCTATGGTAAACTCCATAGAAAACATCATTCGAGCTAAACGGAAATTGTTATCCTCATCATTAACACTGCAACTTCTCTCCATTGGGAATTCCACACACCGAGCCTTCTTTCTTTATTAGCTGAATATGAATCTAATTGGTAACCTTATGATAGTGAGATCACAAAATAAAATGGCCTACAATGGAAATTAAAATTTTGGGTTCTTTACATTAAGAGGGATGGCTCACCTAGCACAATTTGTGGCCAAGTTTTGGAACATTTGCAAGCTCTGCTCATCAATTCTCTTGCTTCATCTAAATTTTTGAACCACCTCAAAACTTGCCACATCTATCAATATACCTACACCATGTTGATTTTCCAAACTAACATCTCAATTCACCAGTTTTTCATCATAGAATCCATATGTATAAAACACAGTCCACAAGAATCCTCTACAATATAGTGAATCATCTCACTAGCCAAAATTCTAATTGTATCAAACAAGCAAGGTCGTGTGGTCTGATTTCCTTCGGCATCAACCTGACACACACATTGTCCAACAAGTTCTCTTGCAAGTTTAATTGATGTCAAGAGACAACATCTGTTGTATACATCTTCGCAAACACGATCCACCACCAGAAAACAAAACTAATGGAAACTTTTAACCAATCAAACTACAGCATGGCGGGCTACACCATCCATCAAGTAACTTGCAGCAGAACTTCCAACTACTAGCTTCACTTCCTAAATAGTGAATCATGGGCAGGCACATCACATAAAACAATGGTTCTGCCACCACATAGCTGGTGTTAACGTTCCATGCTGCCTCATCCTTATGGTCACACTGAGTTGGTGTGAATTCAAATCCTTGCATGCACATCACTTTTCATTTGAGCTTCATTTTTCTTGCAAGAACTAATGACTAGACTAGTCATTCCCTCTGCCATAGTCTCTTTATGTACTATGCGCTCCTATGGTGGAGGTGTCCAGCTACCTGCACTGCACTATCTCAACTATGCATAGTTATGTGCACCCATATGCTATGTGCGGTGGTTAGGCTGCATCGTAACCCCCTTTCACCGCACAATGCAACTCTTAGATGTAGTTTCACCCATAGGGGTTGACTTCTTAGCAGCATTTGTAGTGTTGGTGGTTCTAGTTTCTTCCCCCTTTATAACTACCTCGAGAGCCTTCGCGTCCTCCTTAGGAGCAACTTCTTGTGGCCTCTCCACACATTCCAAAATTATCTCTATATTGAGTTAAAACGAGCTTAGAAAATGGGAATGGTAGTGATGAGCATCAATATTACAATAAGAATGTTGCAAATCCCAAGACTACCAACTTAAATTATCAACCCGAGGTTCGTACAAACTTAATAGGTGTCAGCACTATATTTTCAGCATTCAATGTGTCCTTATTTCATTGATCTGATGCAATGGAGTGAATATCATGAATTACCAAAATGGAAATTCTTGAAATGGAAACCTTAACCTATAAAAGACAAGGAAAGCAAACCTATTCTAATTGCATAAAGTAAAGAGCATGAACCATATCTAAATACTAATTAACTACAATTGTAGGAAGGTAAAAGACTGTAGTAAATGCATAGATGAAATATACCAACCTACTTGCAAACGTAAATCAAGATTCTACTTGTGAAATGTAAATCATTTACTCGATTTGCAAAATGTGAAAAATTGCTTGAAAAAGGAAACTTGTGATGAACCCTTAGCTAAACTGAGAGGGGGGGGTGAATCAGTTTAGTGCATTCATGGACATTTAAAACTCTTTTCATCCAACTCAGTTGCACCTTCAGTTCATAAGCAGCTTAATACATAATGAATCAACAAACTTAATGTGTGGACAACAAGTAATTAAGCAGATTAAAACATCACATCAACACATAATCATCAAGCACAGAGACAGCAGATATAAGTGGAAACCCATAAGGGCGAAAACCACATCTTATTATTGTTGTGATGCAAAGGCAAACTCCAACTCCCTCTCACCACTGATTTTATGTAGGCTCCAACCTACAGGAGGCTACTACCTCAAATTCTGCAAGCTACAACTTGCAAGGAAGCTCCAACTCCCATCTATGTTTTGCTGGCTACAACCCACAAGAGGCTCCTACCTCAACCAGCTCCAACTAGACATCTATCAAGCTACAACTTGAAACGGAAGCACCAACTCCCATGTATTTTCTGCATGATACAACCCACAGGAGGCTCCTACCTCAACCAGCTCCAACTGGACATCAATCAAGCTACAACTTGAAACGGAAGCACCAACTCCCATGTATTTTTTGCAGGCTACAACCTACAGGAGGCTCCTACCTCACCCAGCTCCAACTGGAAATTTATCAAGCTATAACTTGAAAGGAGACTCCAATCCCCTCACTCAACATGAAAATCATATGCTGATTTACCTAGATAGCAGCTATGTTTTACTCCTTCATTGTTGTCTTTTCAACCTTCATATCTGCTTCATATCAGTTCTGGATGTGCACAACATCTCTATCAGCTCTCTCTGATTCTTTTACACTCCAACCTTCTGCTGCTCTCTTACATTCTTCTGCTCTCTTCCATTCTGTAGCTTTCTAACAATCTTCAGCTCTCTTCAATTATGTTGTTCCCTCTCACTTCCTTTCCACACCGATATTACATCTCTTATACAGATAACTACATGATTGTTTGCATTCTACAAGGAATATGAAGTGAACATGCCTGTCTTTTTGCCTTCCACCCATTTGTTTCCTCTTTCTTCAGTTCAGGTTATTACATCAGAAATAATCATTACAACACTCATGGAGTTTTGCCTATGCCTACGGAGACTTTCCTTTGCATCACAAACAATATAAAATAATCAATGAATTTACAATTACAGTTACAACAATATTTCAATTCAACCCTTTCAGCTTCTTTCTTTTCTGTTCATTTTGTCTTCTCTGTTTGTTGTCCCTTTGTCCTCTATGCCTGTTGTTATATTTCCAACTGTGCAGCCTAACCGTCTTTGCCCAAATTGACCCATCCCTTTATGTTTTACACAGCCTCTGCCTATTGCATATCTTACCCGCAGCGTTCTATGCTCTTCTCTCTGTGTTGGTCACTTTATACACCTGAGTACTTCCTTTGCATTCAGCCTTTTGTTTTAATAGGTGCACTAACAATTTCACTACAGTCGAGTCACTTGCATTCAATGTTTCCTCTTAACTCACAGCCGCAACCGTATAACACTGTTCTACACGAGCGTCGGGTCCTTTTTCCTTAAGGGAGGTATAACCTCATATAACCTCATATATGTGTGTGTGTGTGTGTGTGTGTGTGTGTCGTTGAACACTTAGAGTCGAGTCTTACACGAGTCCTTTTCTGCATTCCAACTTTTCTTTTATTACCCGAGTCAACTTCGCATTCAGGATTTTCTTCTAAGAAATGGCACAAACACATTAAACCTTGGACCTAAAATATGTTAATAGTTACCTCTGAACCGCATTGCGTCCGCTTTACAAATCGCACTTCGCACTTCAAAGTTCTTATTTGTTTCTTAAGCGCTTATCCTCCTGAGCTTTGCGATTTGCGATATGCAATTGGGTCCCACTTAACTTTATCGCAACTAAAAACAATTAACTTGTGAAACCTTAACGTATAAATATAAAACTCGCTGAACTTTCGGAATATACGTGTGGAACTATGGTTTTATGGGCCCAAAAGGCAGTGACCAATCGCAGCGGATCGTACTTCGCACCTTTTATAACTTACCTCCCCGCAGATTCACAACTTAACAATTTCCGCAATATTGTGATTTCTACGATTTCGTAACTCGTAGCCAAATCCCCGTCGCACCCTGCAACCTTTAACGTTTAACAATAAACTTATTCCTTATCCTATGCGATCTGCGATATGTGTTGCATCACATCGCAATCTCACAACTTCAACTTTTATCGCACCGCAAATAAAATAGCTTACCATGCGTGTCTTTAAACATAAACAATAAAATCGCCGAAGTGCGAAATACCGTTGTGTGTGATTTAAGTTCCATCATTGATCTCGCCCAGATCTAACGATCCTCACTACTCCTTTGTTGATCTGCTTCGCATCGCAACTTAATTCATTTTCTTTGCGATCACACATTCCCAACTAATCTTGCGCTGCAATCTATGTCGTTTAATATTCAACTGATCTTTGCGATTTAATCCTTGTCATCCCTTCTCTTCCTTTGAAAATCTTCTAACCCTTTTCTGCCTTAATATTTTCTCTAATTTCGACTATCGCCACTTGTAACTTCATCGCAACTCCTCCTGAGATTTCTCCTATTCATTCGCTCAGATCTTTGATGATCACACTGCCGCACACATTAGCACATTGTCTCAAGCCCGAATACAGAATACCCTTCTATATTACTTCTCCGAATCCAAAATTCGGCTTTATTTCTTTCTGTCGATAATCTAACTTTGGCCTGATTGTATGCATGTAGGTTTACAATCAAGTTTCATGTCCGAACATGTATTTGCATGACTTGACCCTTTGTTGCATTTGCTCCTTTGATTCTAATGTTGCTCCTCTCTACTCCTTTGCATTTGCTAATGGTCTAATGCTGCTCCTTGCCTCTCTGCTGCTCCTCTGCCTCTCTTTTATGCTTTCTTACTGCATCATTGCCTGATATGCTCCTTTGCCTTCTTGTTGTTGCTTCTCTACTCCTTTGCTTTAATGATAATTCTAGTTTTACTCCATTATGTTCCTTTGCCATCAATGACAATATTTCCAACAGTCTCCCCCTTTGGCATTGATGGCAACACATCCACCAATACTCCAATACTTCCTCCAAGACTTCCTCCCCCTTTCATTATGAAAAGTGTCTTTCTTCTTCTGCTTGCTTTTCAGAAGTGTCTTTCTTCTTCTGCTTGCTTTTCCTCCCCCTTTGACATCAATGGCAAAGCGTTACACATTTTTCCAGTGTAGTTTCCATCTTTTCCACTTCTCTCTGAGTTATGTATGATTGTATGCCACTGCATATGCCTTGTTAGTAGAATACTTTGGAAACCATTGAAATTTCAGTTATGTACACAACAAACTGATATCATCCAGCAACACAGACTCCTTGCACTTGCATAATGTTGAAAGTGATGATAATGACACTCCATATAACAAACTATACTAGACTGTATGATCAGAGGTACACCATTGGAATAATACAACCATAATGAGGATGCTCCATGTGATATAGACAGTCTGCTCCAAATATACTTCAGTCTTTCTTAATATTGCAAGAGCACACAGGACAGGACAAGATCGATCGCAATTTTGCAGCTACCAACAAGAATATTCATACCAATCTTGGTCTTCATTTGCAATGCATATCTGTTAAGGAAGATTGTTCATGGAATATGTCTTCAACTGCACTACACATCTGCAATATACCTCCATTCAACTCTGATGATGCCAATCTGTCTTTTGCAGCTGTGGTTCACCTTTACTGCCTGCTAATGGTGATATGTGCTAGACTGCTGACAGGGATATTACACTAACAGCCGAAAGGCCCTCGATGTTGATGTGAATAATGAATCTCAAGAATCCTTACAACTTGTTGTAAAACTAGACAATCTTTCAATCTAAAAGACCCAATGACTTTAATACTGAATAGTGACATATGTTTAATGCATTGTAATGTATAGTCTTACTACTGCAAGAAGATCAAGTGATGAAACCTTCATTCCTTATTCTTACTGATGTGGGTGAGAATGGCATAATTTCCAGGCTAAGGGAGAGATTCAAAGCTCTAATTACAACCAAGAGTATCCAATCAAGGTAACTATGCTGAGGAGAAGGTGTGTCATAGTAGTTTATAATATGACTTCATTATAGATTCAAGGATATATTTTCATGGAACTTGGTTCATAGACCAGCTCCTCATAATTTCATTATAAAACCTTCTCAATTCAACTACATACCTCTTGTTGCATAACCCACAGACAGCCACAGTTGAGACAACCTTCATAATCTCTATATTTGTATTGTGTTCTCCTCTACTCTCAACAACAATCAACAATATACAACTCTGATCCTGGCATCAATAAGATGAGTCTTCTTTAGCATTGATTGAAGACTTGTTGGAGTTTTCATTGGAGAACTTTTGGAGACGTATTGAAGCATCCTTGAAGCAACAATGTTGAGGTACAATAAAGAATCCTTAGAAGAATGATTTGGTGCAGACTTTGAGGCTTAGTGCAGTTTATTGTAGACACATTGTTGAAAAGCCCTAGATGTCCTTGGAATTAATCTTGGAGACCATGATGCATTAGTCATCTTGAAGTAACCTAAGAGATATTTGTTTTGGGTACCATGAAGAGTTTTGGTGACACCTTCATGTGAAGAATAAGGTTATCATTGATAAAGTGACGTGGAGATTAAGTGAAGGCGTTGTTGAATATTTTCAAGACTCGTTGAAGAAGACATTGGGAGCCGTAAAGTATAACCAAATATATCTTGACGAATTGAAGCAGGAGGTTGGAGCCTCATAGAGATAAGGTCGGTGCCTTGGAATATAGGGTTGGAGTCCTAGAGGATTGGAGTCCTCAAGAAACCAGGTCGGAGCCTGTACCAGAGATAGGGCTGGAGCCTTAGAGGTTGGTGCCTCAAATTGACAAGGTTGGAGCCTTGGAAAGACCAAGTCGGTGCTTGGCACAATACAGGTTGGAGCCTAGAAGATTGGAGTCTTCATCTAGGGTTGAAGCCTTATATCATTGTAGACTTGAGTCATTGGATTGTCTACCTACAAAATCAATGATTAATAGTATGGTTAACCCTTAAAAAAAGTAAATCTATAATGAAATAAAAAACCACCTATATAAATACATATAATTATATAGAAAATATAATTGATAACTGTGCCATATAATTAAGAATGTGAAGATATATAATACACATAAAAAAATCATCATTAAATCTTCATACAAAGTTTTCAAAACAAATATGAAAATCTCAATATCACTAAAGTCCATTATCATTCATAAGCAAAAACCAGAAAACTTTTATCATATTTTTATACCCAATTAAAATATATATATATATATATATATATATTATACTTGAGTATTTGATTAAGTTTCATTTTAATAATATAAGATAATTAATATAAATATTCCGTAGAGAAATTTAAATATAATAAAAAAAAAATCAAATATATATATATATATATTTCAACTTAATAATATAAAAAAGTTAATATATATATTTTTGGAGAGGTAAAACTAATTTTTTATTTTTTTTTGTAAGCTTAGTAGTACCTTTCATTTTTCTCTTCTTTTTTTTAACTCCATTTTCATCAGCTAAGAGAGAAAATTTGTTGTAAATTGTGAAACTTGAAAACAGTGTTTGCAAAAGGAGTTGTCTATCACACAACAAAATAGCCTAGACAGCAGGTTTTTGTTGGAATCCAGTAGATAGTTGGAATATTTGAATAGTTTTTTTATGGTGGAAATGGATTCAGCACCATCAAAAACTCATGAGGCACCCAAAATCGTGAAGTTTAAATCTTTGGCGCACCCAAAATCCTGAAATTTAATAGCTATAATCCAAATTTTCAAAAAATTCTGCTAGACTTACAGGAGTTCCTGGATTATTTTGTGAATTTTTTGAACTAAGCGCTTGTGGAATTCCTGTTATGTTGTTGTCTATCACATTTTTTTTGACGAATAACAAAGGTTACAAGGGGAAAAGAGGTGGGAGAAGGCCAAGGAGCTACCTGGAACCAGTGAAAATAAAAAAACTGTACAAGGTCCCACTAACTGTACCTATGTAAGACTGCCAGTGCCATGCATGTTTTTCGTTCGTCCTCTCACCTTCGCATTTCAAATGAACATAGAGAAAACTCAGGTGAACAGCATCCCGAATTGAGCGGTGACTGCCTAATTAGCTACTTGACTGTAGGTGATCTCTCTGTTGTAATTCGGAATGGCTATATTTGGCTACAAACTTCCATTGCATTACCTCCACGCTTTTTCTCAAAGTCTAATAATAGTAACCACTGCACTACCAGAAGTGCATATAATGTTTTAAAGAGTTTAACAGTTGCATTTGCATAGCTGAGAAGAGGTGAAAAAAGGTGAAAAAGGACAACTCTGAAATAAGACATACAGAGTAAAAAATGGCTGTTTCTGTTTCTGTTTCACGCTTACCTTTTCTGAGCATAAACAGGTTACGGATTCTTTGTAAACGCTGGAATTATCTGCTTTCCAACCAAAACCAGGTATTTCGTGCCCCTGCTTTTTTAATAAAGCGTGAATTCTACAATGGTGGGAGTGCTGCAGAGCTGTGCTGTGCTGGAAGAAATTCAGTTTTGTTCAAACTTCCTATGAAGTTTCAACCAGATCGTTTCAAGAACTTCAATGTTTTTCCCGAGATTCCTTCCACTGATAATATCATGGGTATTGGTGTTAGATCTGGGGTTTGATGTGTTTGTGTCAGTGAAAGCTTATGCTGCTACCATAATTGCACGGATCATAATCTCTGTATCTGTAATCCTGCTATTGGGAGTATGAAAAAACGTCCTAGGCCTTCAACTTGGATCTCTCAGGGCTCCAGAGCACTAATAGCTGATTCTAATGACAGGCATTTTAGTCTTCTACTTGGGCACCCCTCGTTGAATTGTGTGAAAATAGAAATTTATTGTTCACAAACAGATACATGGACTATTCACGTTTTAGCATCTGCTTTGATTCGTCATAAAGAAATAGGGGTATATTCCAAAGGCAATATTTATTGGAAAAATAACTCATCAGATGGTGTTACGGTATTTAATTTCGAACAGAGATCATGGAAATTAACTAAGATTCCCTTTGAATATCAAAGAGAATCAGATAGTTTTGCATGGTGCTTCACAGGGAATGATGGCAGAGTGATTTTGGCTACCAGGGAAAATGACCGAATGTTGAAGTTAAATGAAGACAGTGGCCAATGGCATAGAGTTCCTATTTCTGGAAGGGACTATTCTCTCAAAGCCGAGATGGGCTTTGATGATGTAGTAGTCAACAAGGAGGGTTCTATCTTGATGCATTCACATGCCAACAACCAAACGTTTATGTTGATTCAGAGGGAAGATTAATCCAAAGTTTTGAATTTCCAGCGAGCTCTGAAGATACCCGAAATCAGTGTATATCGATATACCCATTTGAAATAAGAACGAAGGCTGGCCTTGGATGAAAAAAAGGTATTTCAAATGTTATATTTTTTTTTTGGACAAATATATTGTTAATGAGAAGTTTGAGAGCATAACATATTTTTATTTATTTTTATTAATTCTGAATAATAAAATATATTATATATATTTTCATTGAGATGCATGCATTGCTTGTTGGTCTAACTAAAGCGGGCAAGATGCCAGAAGCGACTAAAACTCTTTATGGCTTAGCAGATACGGGTTTTGCTCCTGCTGAAGGTACGTGGAATTGCTTGATCACCTCTGTTTGCAGGGAGAGGAAGCTAAGTAAGCTCACTGAATGGTTTCAGAGAATATTGGAAGGAGAGGATTAGTTACTTTCTTCTGCCATAATGTGCTTTTTCCCCTTAGTTACGATCTGTGTTCTCTGTTTCAATGACAATTCCTTTTTGAGAAGCAAACAAAGGAGGCTTACGATCTTTGTTCTCTTTTTCAATGACAATTCCTTTTTTAGCAGCAACCTAAGGAGGCAACTGCGTAGAGCAATTTTTTTCTCTCACGAGATGGTGTCAATTTTGGCTTTAGGACCTGAACAGGAGGTAGAATTTGGGTTTCTAGCTGGAATAGAAGGGATATTATTTCAAACTTCCAACCCATTTGCCAGATATCACTTTAATCACTCTATAATGGAAGGAAGAATATACATTGATTAAATGAGCAGAACCGCGGCTCCATGGACCACCAATTGACCTAGGTACTAATTATGTCTTAACCTGAAAATGTTCTTGGCTCAAAGTCAAACAAACTTCCCTGAGACTATAAAACTAATCGACATTGGCATTATTCATTCACTTCATGACATCCAAACCCTCCTTTCCTACTATATACATGCAATTCTTGCGATGACATTGGATACATTGTGCCATTACTATGCTTCATTTATTGAGGGTTTCGGGTGACTTAAATGATGTAGTTAATGAACATTTGCATTTTATGCTGGTTTTGCTATATTAGCTATGTCTTTAGTTGCCACTAAAAGCAATAATAAATTGGCAGAATTTTATTGATATATAGTTGTAAAGATATGGTGGTTCATGTTAAGTCTTGACATGGAGTAATGTCTATTTGCAAGTAGGAAATACAATGAGAGTGTAGACATATATTGAATATTCATTTTCTTAATGGGTTGCATGTGGAGTGAGTGGGTCTAACCCCTTTAACCTGAATTAGCAAGTTGTTGTGGTCTTTATGGCAACCATCCAACTGTTAAGCTCGGTGTATGCACAATTAATTTACAGCACTGATAGTTCTTCTTTGCTACCACAACCAGTGACAGATGATAGCCAATTGTTTGATATTCTTTGTGGCTGAGACGCAAACACTCTGCGTCCACAGTTTGACCGCATATTAGGGCACATATGCATTATAATAAAGGTAAGAATTTGTGTGATTATGCCAGTTGTTATTCAACGCAGGTATGTTCCATGTATTTAGTATATTAGCTTTCATGGGCCAAGACTTATCTGTGTTTCTTTGTGGGCTGCAACACACATATATAGAGCAGCGATTAGAGCACATATGCATTATAATGAAGGTAAGAATTTGTGTGATTATGTCAGTTGTTATTCAATGCAGGAATGTTCCATGTATTTAGTATATTAGCTTTCATGGGCCAAGACTTATCTGTGTTTCTTTGTGGGCTGCAACACACATATATAGAGCAGCGATGAAAGTGATTTAAGTGTCCTAAGGTCTGATTGTAGAACTCTTCTGATTTTTCCCATGTATTACATTTGGCTAGATTGCAGATAACAATAGAATGAAGATAATTTCATTCAGTAAACGACAAAAGTAGGTCAATGAGACTAAAAGACAAATGTAGGTCAATGATACTAAAAGATACATACAGGGTACCCACATTCACATGTGAGAGGGCAAAATCAACTCCTATAATATTAAATATAAGATAATTATATTTATGTCCAACTAATGACCACAATGATGTGTCCATACAAAGCAAGAGAACCAAACGGTCTCCTATAAAAGATACAATGCATGAAGTAAATCAACATCTAGCCCTGGTGGAGAAGATCCATGAAATAATAGGTTTGAGGATCAGACCCATCTCTCCCAACATCTGAAGCTGAATGAAGAACACTGAAGAAACTCAACAAAGTTTGTTGGCCCGATGAAGAGCCGGTGGAAAGTGTGGATTGTCCACTAAATCCTTGCCTAGGGGAGTTCACGCGCTGCTGACGTCTAGAGGACCTAGTCCATCTCCCAAAGACAGATCTGAAACGGGTATGTTGCTGAGATCAAGTGTGGTGAGGTGAGGTCCCACAGATCCTCACTGATCTAGAGTCTGGATACGTACTAGTATCAATTGGTCTCTTGGTGCCCCTATTTGAAGGTAGTACCCTGAAAAATGTCATGATTCTCTGTGTGGGGTCTGGTCTGATGGGAGGTTGTAGAATGTGCGCTCGGAACTTGAGAGCCTCTTGCATATATAGGGCGAACCATCTCTAATCAGGATACCTGAAAAAGTCAGGAAGGTCCGAGAATCTTTGAACTGTGAAAATTCCTAGATCTAACAATCTCAGTAATCCTACTGCAACCAGCTGAATCTACTTCATCTACTTGTAAATTAAATTACATAGTTATTTCAGATTTCTTCATGAAATATTGAAGTAAATTACGGAAGCAACCTACACTTAATTTCTTATGATTTTGAAACAAGGAAACTGAGCAAAGAACAATACACACATAGGACACTTTTATTTTGGACGAAAGTCCCCGGAAAAATTCAATGTGGGAAAACTGATGCAGTAGATCTAAGGGTTTGTATTATTAAGCAATAGCAATTTCTGAATACATCACTGAATACCTCAAGGGTTATTCAGTTACAAAGAGAGATATCGGTAGAAAGAATGTGAGTTTTACCTCACTCAATCATTGGAAAATCCAACTGATCTGGTCATTAGATGAGGTGCCCCTGGTAGGTTCTATGCTACCACTGCGCAATCCCTGCGTCACCCTCTCTGTGAACTGTGTGACCCCAGCTATGGATCAATCTGACTCCCAGAATCTCAGATCTCAACTTCCCAGTCTCACACCTCAGCTCCCAGCTTCTGGAACTTTTTCTACAGTAAAATCTCGGAAACCCTCTCAACCACTGCGCAGCCTCTGCGTAGCCCTGCATGGCTCTACTCTGGCTCTGCGTCAACCTGTCTGGCTTTGCGCTGGCTATGTTGGATGTCTCTCCACCTCTCTCTGCTGATGATTCTCCAACTGAGAAAATTCTCTCTCTGGAAGCTACTTTTGCCCCTCATTGCGTTGGAATCACTTAGATCCGATCTTCGTCCGAGCACTGCTCCATCATAAGAATTCGATCACTAGATTCACTCAATATGTCTTTCCAAATGACCCTCAATTCTTCCTTTATAGTCTTCTCGTTGAGATATTAACGACCAAGATTAGATCTCTAATCAACGGCTAAGATTATAACTTGACTTGATCTTCATTTTTTCTAGATTATTCTCACTCTGTTTTACAAATTTTTACAAACAGTTTTCGGGTTCTTTGGAATGTCAGTCCCTAAGCCTCGCCACAAATTTGGAGACTTACATCACTTCCGATGCTACCAAAAATCAACACTCCCTCTTAGTGAGGAAAGTGCTGTAACAACACGCCTGCTGCATACTGCTCTGACCCTGAAGCGTCCTCTGCACTATTGATGTCTGACAAGTTGTCCACCAGCCACTACGTTGCTACTGCAACTATACTTCTGCCCATGACACTGCCACTGCCATTGCTGCATCCGTACTACAACTCCCTCTCAAGTTTTGCATATGCTATGCTGCTAGAACTACCACTGCTAACACTGCAACTCAACTGCTGAGAGAAGCAACTGAAAACCACCCAAAACTGAACAAGCGTTCAATGGATGCACCTCGGTGCTGAAGATGCTGACTGTTGATAGCTATTGCATTGTCCTTCTAATGCACTGCATTATTGTTGCTCTGCACTGCGCTATTGTTGCTTTGCACTACGTTGATGTTGCTTTCCACTCAGAAGTAGGCGTTGCTACCCACTGCAACTGTCGCTCCATCACTCCTTAGCTCCCACTAAAAACTCCTCCATCCCGCTACTGTTGATCATGGGCACTCGTAGCAACGTTGTGATCCAAGAGGTGGGCTCTGTTGAGATTTTGGGGTAGCACTGAATGTGCTTGAGCTCCGAAATTTTGTGGAGGAGCTGGAGTACATTAGATCTCCAAGACCCAAAAAACGTTTGGAGAAATTCCATCTGGTTTGATATTTATTCAAATAATTAATCTTTTTAATTAAGGACCCTAAGTCTAACTTAGGAAAATTAAAAGATTAAAGTGAATTAAATTAAACATGTGATGAGAATGTTCTAAGTGACGTGGATCAAGCAGCGTCTAATCTTAGCCGTTGATTAGAGATGAGATCACGATCATTGGTTTGCCAACGAGAAAAGTATAAGAGAAGGGCTTGGGGTCAGCTGGAGGAGACACACATTGGCAGAGCACTGAAGCTAAGTCGAAATTCTAGGGCGTGGTTTGCTAAGAATTTCGAAGTGAGTTTGCAGTGCAGTGAGGGGCAAAGATTGGCGAGGGATGATCTGATCGGAGGCCAAGAATACAACAACGGCAAAGAAGCAGCATACGAGGCAGCGCAAAGGCCAGCCAGAACTACACAGTTCAACCAGAGCCACGCGGAAGGCAACGCAGAGGTAGCAAGAACCCTTCAGGGGTGAGGCAGGCCCAGTCAGGGTAGCGCAGAGGCTGACGCAGGCCAAAAAGGATGACGTAGAGACATGAGGGACAACGCTGGGGTTTCTGGTGGGTCAAAAAGGGCTTTGAGTTCTGTAAATCCCATTTAAGGGTGTGAATCAACCATATTTTCTGTCTCTGAGCGAAGGAGGTATTATTGCGGTGTATTTTCTCTGTAGGGCCAACCATGTTTGGTGCCCAAATATTGTTGTATTCAGATTCTACATAATAATAAAACCCTCTAGAGCTAGTTGCACTAGATTTCCTGCATTGGGTTTTTCCGGAGACGTTTGTCCGAAAAATCTGTCACTTCGTCATGTGTGCGTAATGTTCAGTAAATGATCTGTAAATGTGTAGGCTGCAATTGTGTTTACTTTGTTGATTTTACTGAATAATTTAGAAACTTAACTTGTAAATGTAAATCAAGTAGGAGAAGTAAATCAATACACTGCAATAGAATTTCTATGTTTAGAAATTTTCACATGGTATCGGAGCATTGAAAATCAAGCTAAATCACCAACAAAACGGTTGAAGAATTTTTTGCTGCAGAGAAGGCAATTGAAGCAGCAGAGTTCCAGAGAGGGCAGCGTAGCACCAAGAGGACGCAGTCCCAGCAGAGGCCACGCAAGGGTTGACACAGTCCCAATTGAGTGATGCAGAGGTGGTGTAGAGCCTTCTAGAGTGACGCAGGAGTAGTCTGCATTGCGCAAAGCCAGTCTGCTCACACAGAGGCCAGCCAGAGGGACGCAGTCCAGTTTTGAGGTTGTTGTGAAAAATTGCCAAAGTCCAGAAGCAGAGCTTCAAATCTTTAGAGGTTGTTGGTGTGGTGGAGATTATGTCAGTGCAGAACTATCCCTAGCTAAGTTGACAAAGAGTAGGAGGAGAACAGTCGCTCAGCAAATTTTTGCCAAAGAAATCTGAGGATCGATCAGGAGGGTGATTGAAGAGGGTTGATTCAGAGGATTGGCAGATTTCCAAGGAGAGAAACCAGTTGTCAGAGGGAGCAGTTGCTATAGAGGGTGCCTTTTTTTCCAAGGACCCTAGATCCGGGTTTCTGTTGAGGGTAGCAACAGCAGCAAGGAGAGGACCTTTTGTTTCGACAGATTGTTTTGAGCTAGATAGCGTCGTACGAACTACGTGATCAAGATAGGTTGGACAGCTTGTCCAACTTTGCTATCTGGAAGGCCAAAATCCTGACGGTCTTGAAGGCATACGCACTACGGGAGCATGCAGAGAACGCCTTGGCTACACCAACTGATGTTGCTCTTCTTGCGAAGCATAATGAAGTGGAGGCACATGCTAAGCGCTTCATCATGGACAGGGTCAAGGATCATGTGGTCCCACACATTACCGAGAAGAAGACGACTAATGCTATGTAGACAACATTGACCACAATGTATCAAGAAAAATCCGTCCAGAAAAAGATGCTTCTCGAGAACTAGATGAGGTTGTTTGTGATGAATAAGGGAGAGAAAATCAATCCTTTCCTCTTCAGGTTGCAGTCAATCCGGGATCAGCTGATTGCCATGGGGGTTAAAGTGGAGGATGATGTCATGGTGAGGACTACTCTAAATGCAGTCACAGATGAATGACCTTCCAAGTTGGGACGACATGTGGGCTATCCTCCAACAAAAGGAGATTCGTTGGATGACCAAACGACAAGCCAGCACCGAATCCAGCAAAGTGAAGGAGGAAGAGGAAGATGCAGCCCTTGCATCCAAGAAGCAACAAAGGAAGAAAAAGAGTAGGATCTATCAAAGATCCGATGCTTTAGGTGTAGTGAACTTGGACACTTCGCCACCACTTGTCCTCTAAGGAAGAAGGACAAGGAAGTTGATTCCAAGGCTGCGCTAGCTAAAGAAGACGATGGCTCTCATGATGATGTGGCCATGAGTGCTCATGTGCCTCGAGAGAAGAGGTGGGGCGATATTGATCTGTAGAGTAGCTACAAATGGGAGATAGGATCCTTGAGGAGCCCAGACTCTTGGATCACATACGTGCTACGGGAGCCTTAAAACAGTAGCAGTGATGATTGGAGCAGTGGGTGCAGAGGATCACAGTGAAGCAGAGGGGAGATTTGGGACATTGTAGAGGGAACAGCACAGAGCAAAGGCAACAACAGCGTAGAAGCAGCAGCGCATAGGGGCTGATGGGACTTCAGCAACGCAAAGGGAGCAGTGCTTGCGCAGTGCAAAGTTGTAGCAGCATAGTGGCTTCAGGGGGACAATGCAGCACAGCAGCGGAGGGAGCTTCAGTGATGAGATGCAGCTCGACTGACTTGTCAATCAATAATTGGGCAGGGGTCCTTCAATTGCTTACTTCTCAGCAACTGAGTTGCAGTGCAGCAGTTGGCAGCACGATGCAGCCATAGAGGGAGTTGCAGTACAAATGTGGCAGTGACTGTGGTAGAGTCATGGGCAGCAGTAGAGAGAGCAGCAGCAGTGTAATGATGGAGAGCAGGCTGCAAGCCAACCATCAACGCGGGGACCAATGCTAGAGATTAGGGCAATGCTTCAGTGTGGAAGTATTGCTAGAGCACACTCCTCGCTAAGAGGGAGTGTTGAGATTTTGGGGTAGTATCGGATGTGCTCTAGCTCCGAAATTTTGTGGAGGAGCTGGAGTACATGAGATCTCCAAGACCCAGAAAGCGTTTGGAGAAATTCCATCTAGTTTGATAGTTATTCAAATAATTAATCTTTTTAATTAAGGACCCTAAGTCTAACTTAGGAAAATTAAAAGATTAAAGTGAATTAAATTAAACATGTGATGAGAATGTTCTAAGTGCCACGGATCAAGCAGCTTCTAATCTTAGTTGTTGATTGGAGGTTAGATCACGGTCGTTGGTTTGCCAACGAGAAAAGTATAAGAGAAGGGCTTGGGGTCAACTGGAGGAGACACATTGGCAAAGCACTGAAGCTAAGTCGAAATTTTAGGGAATGGTTTGCTAAGAATTTCGAAGTGATTTTGCAGTGCAATGAGGGGCAGAGATTGGCGAGGGATGATCTGATCTGAGGCCAAGAATATAACAATGGCAAAGAGGCAATATACCAGGCAGTGCAGAGGACAGCTAGAGCTACGCAATTCAGCTAGACCTACGCAAAAGGCAGCGCAGAGGTAGCAAGAACCCTTCAGGAGTGACGCAAGCCCAGTCAGGGCAGCGCAGGGGCAACATAAGCCCAGAGAGGGTGACGCAAGCACTTCCAAGGCAGTGCAGAGGCTGACGCAAAGGGCTAAGGGGCAACACTGGGGTTTCCGGTGGGTCAGAAAGGGCTCGAGTTCTGTAAATCCCGTTTGAGGGTGTGAATCAGCCATATTTTTTGTCTCCAAGTGAAAGAGGTATTACTGTCGTGTATTTTCTCTGTAGGGCCAACCATGTCTGGTGCCCAGATATTGTTGATCAACTTTTAAAAACATAATAATGTTGCTTCATTTTGTCTGGTTGCCTAGTATCCTCTAGATGTTTAAAAAATGACATATTAAATACTCTATTTGTGCATCAAACCTCTATACCAAATATGATCAATATAACTAGATTATGTATAGTAGTGATAATATCCAGCCAAAAAGATGGCAGCCCACAGAAAATGTCTGAAAACCTGAATTGCTAGTAGTTCTTGACTCGACTTTGGAGGTTTTCTACATATTCAAATCAATATGTAAGTTTATCCACGGGAACTTTGTTGTGCCCAAGATGCACGAGGTGTTTGCTTTCTGGCTTATTGGTTTCCAGATGAATGCAAAAACATATGACAACGAACCAGATATTTTTTATTTAGATATGCAACAGCTAGTGAGAAAAGGTGCACAAGATAAGTCAGGAGATGGTTTTTGTGGAAGATAGCTCTCAAGTCTCAACTTCCTCAAAGAATTTACTAAAAAGTTGTGATAGCTTTGCTTGAGCAAGAGGTTATTGAAAGTTGTGAGTCCAACACTAGAGAAAAGACAAATGTGGATGAACAATTACCAGATCAAGAACAACTTGAGCATGTAAGCAAGCACAATCACAACTGTAGGAAAGAAGGCTAATCTGTTCAGATTCCTGAAGTTGAATATATATATATATAGGTTTTAAATAAACATTATAGAAATTTCCCTATCCTCTAAATTAATCTCTGGAAGAAGGGAGTTTCAGGTTCATTATATCTCCCCTAGACCATTTTGGCTTTAAAAAAGGGGATTAAGATGGATCCATTATAAAGACAAAATTTAGGTCATCATTTTTAAATTGAAAGAGGCACCAGTGATGCTTTGGTGGTTGTCCCCACTTGAATTGCTTAAATAGGTCATATTTCATTTCTTCCTTAACACAATAAAATTATAAATCATGGTCACATAAAACTTAAAAGAGCATCGCAGTCATCATAAAAAAAATCAAATTATCTTATCATCATCAACATTCCCTCAGTTACACAAGTCAAGGTCATCATAGTCTAACTTATTTTGCCACAAATTCTACCCATGACATACATCAAGAAAACTTCAAGCAAAAGAGGAAGAAAGTCCCAGAGTTCTGAAAACCTAACATGGGATGGAATTCAAAACCAACAATATCATATTAATCCTAAAGATTGGTAAGTTTATGAAATTGCTGAAACGGAAATCAAGGTTTAGTAGAGATCAATGGTAGCTATTATTCTCCAGGAAAGATATCTCACAATGTCATGGGAGAAGCACTACAAGTGTATTCCTTTCTCTGGTTTGCAAACATGTCCAAAGAGCCTCACCCCCTAGTAAAATAGATTCCTATGCATTATTGGAAGCTTTCTTCACATTTGACCATTACTCCCTGCCATTCCAATATTTCAAAGTTCCATCATCTCAACTCTAAGTATATTTCTTCCTATGTTAATGGCAAATGCCCATAGATAACCAATAAAAGTAGATTGATGGCCAGCTCAGAAGTTGAGTACATTATTCTTCTTACATCTTGTCCCATTGGTCACCCCAAATTCCTAATCTAAATACTGCGCTGTGAGCTGGAAATGCCATAGATGGAACATTAATCGAAAGAAGTGTAGGAGTGGTTTGGGGTCCCTCTCATGTCATCAGCGCCTAGAGAAACCCTGTTCTTGTGTCAAAAATAAAAAGCAAAATGATGAGAGGGATCTATCGTACCGCTTGCAGCCTTTCACCATCTAGAGTTGGATGGGACGTTCATCGAGAGAATCGTAAGGGCAAACTCCCAAAAGTTTACAATATCATGGGTTATCAAGGTGGACATTCTTTCAAAGACAAATCAGAATGCTTCAACCACATTCCCTCCTTCCTTCCAAGTGCAAGAGTCTCCTACAATTACTATCCCCTTGGGGCTTGAAGTTGATGACGAATCTGAACTTTGAATCAGTCTGCAGCCTTGATCTGGTTTGTTGTTGCAATGGACTTTTACCCTGATTAGTTGATCGCCATGGCTGGATCTCGCACTTTTGGATTCTAGTGATGCAAAAGGAAGTTTTCATCTACCCATATGCGAAGGGTTCCTTTATCGTTGAATGTTCCATTGCTGAAGATAGGGATATAATTCTCAATTTTGGGTCATGGTTTTGGGGCAACTCAAGCCTATGCATGAAGCTTTCGTCTTCCTTTTTCAATCCTGTGTTTGATTCTTTCTTCAGCTCCTATTTGGGTGTGACTCCCAAATTTTCTCTTGCATTTTTGGGGTCCATCCTCCCTTAAAGTCATTGCATCTACTCTCGGAAAGTTTCATTTTGCTTCCCGTGAAACCAAAAGACATAGCCCCTTAAAGTCATTGCATCTGCTCTCGGAAAGTTTCATTTTGCTTCCCGTGAAACCAAAAGACATAGCATTTCAACTTATGCTCGTATTTGCGTGGAAATGGATTTTAGTAAAGGGTTTCCAATAGAAATCATTTTAACAAGTAAAACTATTCCCAGCCCTAGAAGCTGGACTACGTGAGAGTTTCTTTGCAATACAAATCTTGCTTTGAAACATGACACGTTGCAGCTCATTGCCCTAGAGGGTTTAGGAAGAACTGGAAGCGCCAACGTAAATCAACCTGGTGGGTTGGCTCTTCAAAGGATTACAAGATAGTATCAGATGTCAATGGTTCGCCTCCACCTATAAATCCTTCAATTTTAGTGAAACACATACCTCATGAAACTCGACAAGATCTTAAAATCTAAAATCTAAAGATTGAGGAAGTTATCCCTCATGATTTGAGGCAAGAAAAGAAAAGTCATTCAGGTACCCAGTCTATGTCAAATTGGGTAGATATGGTCAAAGAAGCTAAGGCTCAAAAGCAAGTAGACCCCTCAAAATCAAGTTAATTGATAAAAATAACAAGGACTCTGCCAAATAGAAAAGAATTTTGGATGTCAGAAATAGCGCAGGGTCTAGCAAAGGAAAAAGTAGAGAAGAAGATATCCCCAGCAACATCTCAACCAATGGTAGCAAGAAGCCAAGCTCATAAACTAGTTTAATTGTGTGTTGTTTTTGTTTCTTGTTATGTAACCAATTTGTGTGAATTTACTCATGTCAGAAATTTTGGTATGTAGTTCCATTGGGTATTTGGCAATGTAAAGGGTGGGTCAGACATTATCAATCACAATTTTGAAATGAAGTTGCTAAAGCAATCCTATAGTTCTTTGTCGTACAGTTCGACTATGGCTTTTTATTAATTCAAGATTAACCGTTTTTGTTAAAAGAATAAAATATCTATGAAGTATGGGAGCAATATATCGTGCTCCACATAAAGCTAGTGTTTAGTGAAAATATATAAACCAATTCTTTGGAAAAATTGCACAGTGAAACATTTTAATACCACATTCTAAGTCACAGGGTTCACTGAACCTGAACCTCGGAGTTCAGAATTCAACGAACCTTAAGAAGAAGATGAGGTTTGTCCAAGTTTGTTGAACCTCAAAGATAAAATTTAATGGAAAAAAAAAAAAAAAAAAATCGAGGTTAGAGAGTGGGTTCAATTTAGGGTTCAGTTTGAATAAAAAAAAGTTTAAAAAAACAGCCCGCTTGGGCGACGTGTATTCTTAATTTCTCCATCGTGTCTCGAGCGTCCCTCACCACTACAGTGTGTATGTGCAGTGTAAACTCTTTAGCATCCACTTGCCCCTGACTACATGTAAACCCTCCTCTCAGGCCATTGCTTCCCTCACTACTACATTTAGACCTCCCTTGCATGTCGTTGCTACCTATATGCCCAAACCCAGACATATCATGCTAAGACCATGTTGCTGCCCAGAAGCTAGCTCAACCAAACTTACCATAAGCTTCAAGCTTCCTAGGGGTAAGTGCTTCTTTTAGTTTCTAAAGTATGAGTCTATATATGTATATAGTCAAACCTAAAGGCGACCTTGATTCAAACTTCATTAGAAAATTTGAACCTGAATCAAATTTAACAGTGGCAAAACCCAAAACGTGTGACTTGGACCACGGTTTATGATCCCTAGAATGAATTGGATCATGGTATGTAAAAATTGTAAATGTGTGTTTTTATAATGATACAAGTTAAGCAACGTAAGGTTAAACAATTGACCCATGTGTAAATGATGCAAATATCTAGTAAGCATTGTTAGTGGGGATTTCAAGGTCAAGGCCCAACTAATGGCATGGGAATGGCATGTATGACATAAATATATTTATATGGACCATGTGGTAGGCTTGCCACTTTAAACTCAAGCGACGTAAATATTAATGTTAAAATATAATATATAATGGTCTGAGATGGTTGCTGAAAGCACAGGAGAGGCTATGATTCCACCAGGTGGGAAGAGGAAAAAGAGCCTATGGGAAAGTAAATCCTATATTGCGAAGTGATATCTTTAGATCTCATCTATTTTATAGTATGTGCCTTAAATAAAGCCATTCACCTCCTTAGACTTATTAGAGACAAACATTTAATGCATTTAAGAGGTTGGTCGTGCAAGTGAACATACAAACTGGGCAAGTTAGGAATCTATCACCAAGTATGCCTTTTTTTGCTCTTTGAGAGCCCAACATCGATCTTGCAGGGAAATCCCAGAAAACATACAACACATTGGGATCTTTTTGTCCACCCCGAAGAGCACTAGAGGGAAGAATATCCCTGAGACATTACTGAGTAGAGAAAGGGGAGATCTTTCTTGTTGTGTTCTGGGAGGTAATGGAATAGAATGCCAGAGCTGATCACTGACGGCCAGATGAGAATCGAGATTACTAGAGTGCTATATAAGGAGCAAATTGGCTGAGCATGAAAGCAAATGGGTTGGGTTAAGAAAGATTGCTGCCTGTTGCTCAATTCTCTCGTCCTAGTATTCTCATAGCCTGGCTCGAGAGTTGCAGTTACATTAGAGACCTACAGTTGGGTGAAAATTCTCATATGCAGTCAGGAAGCAATTCCTATTAAAAGATAAGTGCATCGTGTGCATCGTGTGCATCGTGTGCATTTAGTTGCCATGAACTTCTGTTTAAATTTGATCATGAACATTTGATTGTCACACATTTCTGTTAAACCCATGATTGTTTAATTCCACTGCATTTTCATCATTGCACCTGTGCATGTAATTTCATTTTATTATGGTCATCCCGGGGAGATTTATTTAGGTGGTTTTAGTGGGGATATGACATCTGACAGAACATAATTTAAACCTGTATCGTGGCTACCTGTCCTGTGGATGGAAGCACTGGGGAGGGATGCCCCAAAATCATGGAGCAATAAATCGTTTTGAATTAATATAATGGTAGTTTTGAGTTAAACCATTTAAGCAATCGCTCGCAAGCATCCACGGTTTTTGCACACAGTGCAAAGTACGTTACAGATCAAAGCATCTACCCATATATTTCAATAAGTGATTACATGTACAATAGTTTCCGTTGGTACTCTCTCCTCGGTGGTGTTGTGTTTTACTCTTTAGAGAAGCAAATTCAGTTATACCATATTGAGAAGCAAATGGAGAAGCAGGTTCATAATAATGCATATTAAGAACTTTAAAAAAATGGAATATGAAAACACCAGAAATACTTGTAGACGCCGAGAAGAATTGTCAGTGTTCCAGTAATTCCCAACAAACCTCCTTGTCATGGAGCGGGAGCGAAGTAGAGGATCGATTCACCAATGGTATAAGCGGGTAGAAATGATAAAGGTACAACAATGCTAGCCATCAAACGGTAAACCCTACTCTAAAATTCTCAGCAAGTCTCCGTCAGAAACAAGCCCTGTTTAAAATGGAGAAATTTTGGCGATCAAACCATAAAATGAGGGGATCCGTCAGAACGCTCTCAAGCCTTCACCACCTGGAGCTGGAAATGTCACAGGCAGGACGTTCAAACCCTACTCTAAAATTCTCAGCAAGTCTGTCAGAAACAAACCCTGTTTAAAATGGAGAAATTTTGCCGTCAGAAACAAAATGATGTGATCCGTCAGAACGCTCTTAGGCCTTCACCACCTGGAGCTGGATATGTCACAGGCGGGACGTTCATCGAGAGACGGGTAGGAGTGGTACTCCAAACCATCACAGTATTCGCGCTCTGGCCTGAGAGCCATAGTTCATCTTCCGGATATTTGTGCTTGTCTGTATAGAAACCTACGCAGACTTTGACGTACAACCTATAGAACAGATCCTGTTCAAGTAAGGTCGTGCTTTAAACATCTCTACTACTCTTCTTATATACCACGTTGTTTTTCGTTTCGGAAGCCATGTGGGAGATGAGGAGGGCGCCATTTCTCTAGCTATCATTATTATTACTACAAAATTATTAAATTAAATTAGCCTACTTCTTTGCAGTACAAATTAGTGATAATTTTTTTAAATCAAACTTATTATTTAGAGTTATAATCATTTTTTATATATAATTTTAATTTCGAAACTTCCAAAAGAATAATATATTAATTTCAAATTATTATGATTACTTTCAAACTATGAAGTTAGTTCATGTTTTTGTTCATGGATACATTCAAATTGGTTTGCTTAGTCAATTTGACTATCGGAGCCTAAATCATCTTCATATTAAAAAGATAATTATAGTTAGTAAATTATAAAAATTTCACATAAATTGGCACTCACATTTATAGACGAAATTGCAAATTCCATTGCTCTCTATACATGAAGTCAATATGAGTTCCATCTTCTCCTATTATTTGCCTCCAAATAATACTAACAGCATTCACAATTCAATATTACATTTCCTTTTACTAAGGATAGAGTGGTTCGTTTATACCCAAGTAAATCTTATGTTATCAATTAAGTCAGGGTCTCGACTATCTAAAGGCATTTCCATCTCCTATATTTCATTTTTTTTTAAGAAACAACTATGGATTTGTATTAAAATGTCTTGGTTTGAAGGTTAGAACCTTGTACCTCTTTAACCAAAACTTCTTGTATTGAGATCAAAAAGTTCCAAAAAAGATTGATGTGTTTATCACCCTAACTACATTCAACTAATCTAAACTGGCTTTCCTTATACAACTTCCAAAAAACTCCTAAAAATACTATGTATTTGCATAACATGAAGGAAACTAAACAAAGTAAAACTAGCCTTCTATATTCACCCCTAAAGCATAATTAACTTTTAATTCATGAGGTTCCGGTTTTGGCTGAGAAGGTGATGAGACCAAGCCTGCAATTACTTCAACAGTACTCGCTTCGTGCGAATCTAGAGTCTCCTCCTATTGCACCATAAATTCCTCGAACTCGCTGTTGTGAACCCAAATATCCCTTGCGTCTCACTTAGAGACTAAATTGTCCATCCCAAATTTCAACATTTATGTTGCCTACTACAGTCTCTCCATTTTTGTTTCCATCAGACTAAGCTTCTCAGTCAAGAGTTCAAAATGGGCTCGACAATTTGTCAAAAGCATTTCCCCATGCTTGGAAATCAAAGTTATGGTAAACTCCATAGAAAACATCATTCGAGCTAAATGGAAATTGTTATCCTCATCATCGACGCTGCAACTTCTCTCCATTGGGAATTCCACACACCAAGCCTTCTTTCTTTATTGGCTGAATGTGAATCTAATTGGTAACCTTATGATAGTGAGACCACAAAAAAAATGGCTTGTAATGGAAATTAAAACTATGGGTTCTTTACATTCAGAGGGATGGCTCACCCAACACAATTTGTGGCCAAGTTTTGGAACCTTTGCAAGCTCTGCTCATCAATTCTCTTACTTCATCTAAAGTTTTGAACCACCTCAAAACTTGCCACATCTACTGATATGCCTACACCATGTTGATTTTCCAAACTAACATCCCAATTCAGCAGCTTTGCACCGTAGAACCCATATGTATAAAACACAGTCCACAAGAATCCTCTACATATAGTGAATCATCTCACTGGCCAAAATTCTAATTGTATCAAACAAGCAAGGTCGTGTGGTCTGATTTCCTTTGGCATCAACCTAACACACACACACATTGTCCAATAGGTTCTCTTGCAAGTTTAATTGATGTCAAGAGACAACATCTGTTGTATACATCTTCACAAATACGATCCACCACCAGAAAACAAAATTGATAAAAACTTTTAACCAATCCAGCTACAGCATGGCGGGCTACACCATCCATCAAGTAACTTGCAGCAGAACTTCCAACTACTAGCTTCACTTCCTAAATAGTGAATCCTAGGCAGGCACATCACATAAAACAATGGTTTTTCCACCACATAGTTGGTGTCAACGTTCCATGCTGCCTCATCCTTATGGTCACATTGAGTTAGTGTGAATTCAAATCCTTACATGCACATCACTTTTCTTCTGAGCTTCATTTTTCTTGCAGGAACTAACGACTAGCCTAGTCATTACCTCAGCCATAGTCTCTTTATGTACTGTATGGTCCCATGGAGGAGGTGTCCATCTACCTGCGCTGCACTATTTAAACTATGCATTGTTATGTGCACCCATCTGTTATGTGCAGTGGTTAGGCTGCATCCTAACCCCCTTTCACCGCATAATGCAACTCTTAGATGCAGTTTCACCCACAGGGGTTGAATTCTTAGCAGCATTCGTAGTGTTGGTGGTTCTAGTTTCTTCCCCCTTTACAGCTACCTTGAGAGCCTTCGCGTCCTCCTTTGCAGCAACTTCTTGTGCCCTCTCCACGCATTCCAAAATTCCTCTGTATCGAGTTGCAACGAGCTTAGAAAATGGGAATGGTAGTGATGAGCATCAATATTACAATAGGAATGCTGCAACTCCCAAGATAATAGGTGCCAACACTATATTTGCAACATTTAATGTGTCCTTCTTTCGTTGGTCTGATGCAATGGAGTGAATATCATGAATCGCATAAATGGAAATGCTTGAAATGGAAACCTTAACCTATAAAAGACAAGGAAATAAAACCTATTCTAATTGCATAAAGTAAAGACCATGAACCATCTCTAAATACTGATTAACTACAATTGTAGTAAGGTAAAAGACTCTAGTAAATGCATAGATGAAATATAATAACCTACTTGCAAATGTAAACAAGATTCTACTTGCGAAATGTAAATCATTACTCGATTTGCAGAATGTGAAAAAGTGTTTGAAAAAGGAAACTTGATCTAAAGTGTATGACTGAAAAATATAAGAATACAACTTCAAAAACTAGGTCTAATCTACTTGCATTTAAGAGTTTCGCTTCTTATCATTGAGTTCAAAATAATTTAGCTTTAGTAACATAGTCCTTACACGTTACATAAAAGAAAAATATTTGTGATGCAAATGTTGAAATATGTCTACTAATTTTAAATGTTGTTATGTATTTGCAGTGAAGGGAGGATGAGTCTAAAGTGGTCCTTGGTCCTCCCCACCCATGGATTTAGAGCCTAAGGGTCATTATTCAAAGTTAAGCAGCAAAATTCAAGCTTTTGGAGCAAATCTGGCCAAGTTCACATGGTGCTACGGGATGTTATAAGACTGGGATGTTTTTCTATAGGATTAGATCCGTGAGCATTTTGAGGGTGGAAAAGGTGATCTAAAGATGGGAAAGGGTAGTGAAACGTAGGAGAAGTTTGTATGTTTCCATTTCCAAGCTTAGTACCCTTCAGGAATCCATCTTGCACAAGGAACAATGCACACAGTGGCCTTCAACAAACCAAAAATGTACTCTCAGTGAACAGTGCTTTGGAAGAGTTGTTGAGGTAGAAAGAAGGATATGGTGGTATAATAAGGAGTGTAAATGAAAATTATAACCCTACAAATAAACAGCAGCACTTGCACACCACAAAATTATTATGATTTTTATACTTGAAAATACTAAATACCTAGTCTCTGAACTAGTTTGTCCTCTGAGTTATCTCACCAATGACCAAGAAAATCAAATGAAAACTAGATGGGGTAAATTTTGTCATTAAGGAGGATGTCTTAGGACTCCAATCCAAGTGAAATCACTCAAAAATGTCCTTTTTAACATGTGCTAAAAAATAGCAAAAAATTACTACTCCAAAAGCTAGAAATTCAAGAATCAATGATCTAGTTAACTTACCAAATGTCTAACATAATTAAGTGCAAATGATATGGGGTAAAAAAAATTATTAACTTGAATTATTTTAGGACTTAATCCAAGTGGAATCAACTCACAATATCCTCATTAACATGTGCTAAAAAATATCAGAAAATGACTACTATTTCGCTATAAGAGACTTCCAGAAATTATAGATTTGTGAACTAGTAAACCAATCCAAGTAGCTCAATGATGAATATGACTTTTCAAAGTTGTTTCAAGGATGAATCATGCTTGTGGCTCTGTAAATAACCTGCAAAAAAACTCACTTCAATCATTTACCCAATATCACCTACAACAAAAGAAGCATGAATAGTAAAGGCATTTGAAGAGCTCAAAGACAAATTGACAACTGCATCAATCCTTAGGAGCCCAAATTGGGCCTTACCCTTCCACATTCACACAAATGCATCAAACAAAGAAGTGGGGGAAACATTGGGGAAGCTTCAAGGTAAATTTCCTTATGCCATGTATTTCATTAGTAAAAACTTGTCCAAGCTTGAACTCAATTACACAATCACTGAAAAATAACTTTTGTTTGTTGTGCATTCTTTGAATAAATTCAGACACTACATTACTAGATATCAGGTTTTTGTGCACATTAATCATGCAACCATTAAGTACTTGATGAATAGATATGATTAAAATGCTAGAATAATTAGATAGTTATTGTTGTTACAACAATTTGACCTAACCATTGTTTACAAACCGGGGAAAGAAAATGTTGTTGTTGATTTCTTTTTTAGACTAACCTTGTCTATAGAAAATGAAGAGATGGAAGATGACAAGCTTTCGAATGATCACCTCTTTTCCATATCATTATTGTCCCCATGGTTTTTTGATATAGAAAACTTTTTGGTTGTTGGCCAGTTTCCCCGTAACTTGTATGAGTCAAAGAAAAAGAGAAAATTTGTCAAGAAAAGTGCTCCTTATACTTGGATTGGGGTAAACCTCTTCGGATTGGGGCCTGATCAAATATTAACGATGTGTGTAAGAGAAGATGAGGTCTGTGACATCCTCTTAGCATGTCATGATGGACCCTGTGGGAGCCATTTTGATGCTAAGAGGACAACCTACAAGATTCTTTAGGCAGGATACTAGTGGCCTACTCTTCATCGAGATGCCCATAGATACACTACACAATGTGATTAGTGTGAGAGGATGGGGAAACCTACTCAGAGGGATGAGATTCCCCTCCAACCTCAAGTGAATTTAGAGACATTTAAGAAGTGGGGCATGGAATTATTGGCCCTATTGACCCTCCATATGGACAGAAGATGTCATCATTGTGTACACAAATTATTTGACCAAGTGGGGTAACGTGAAGGCATTCAAGGCAGAAACAGAGTAGAACGTAGCATAGTTCTTAAGAGAGATTTTTTTTTACAAATTTGGTTTCTGAAGGGAAACCGTGACAAACTAAGGTGCTTAATTCACTTCCAATTTGATAGAGAGGATAATGAGGCAACATCATATCATACATAGAAAATCCACCCCATACAACCCTCAAGCGAATGGGCAAGTGGAGGTGACCAATAGCGCATTGGAAAGCATTCAGACTAAGGTTGTGAGTAGCAGTAAGAAAGAATAGGTAGAAAAGCTTGTTAATGCAACTTGTGCCTACAACACTACTTTGAAGATCACCATTTGGTTTAAACACTTTGAGTTGAAATATGGAAAGAAGGCCCTACTATCCATTGAATTTGAGTACAATACACTAAGAATGACAACACAACTTGACTTGGACATTAAAAAAGCTCATGAAGAGAGACTTTAGTAGCTAAATGCACTTGATGAACTCAGGCTATAGGCTCTAATGCACACTAAAATATTTTGACTACAAAGGAAATTTAGGCATGATAAGCACATCAAGGCTAAAACCTTCCATGACAGTGACTGGGCCCTCTTGTATGATTCTAGGTTCAAATATTTTAAAGGAAAAATAATGACCAAATGGTTAGGTCCTTATCTGGTGGAAAAATTCCATGATAATGGCTCAATTTAAATCAGGACAATTGATGAGGAATAAATCTCACTTCTAGTGAATGGATACATATTGAAGTTTTATAGGAAGTCCCTCTCAAGGGATGAGTCTACTAATTCAATAAGAAGAGAAATAATTGGGATTTAGATAATCAGATCTTCCAATCCATTCAGTCTCTGACCAAAAATAAAGAAAGAAAAAGATTTTTTTAAAAAAAATGCCTAGGTGAAAACCTCCCTTGAGGCACCGGAGGCATGCTCATAAGTTGAAAGCCTTCTTAAGGAAACCTATGAGCCTAAAGAAAAGAAAAGAAACAAAAATTAAAGATCCTCAAGTGAAAACCTCCCTTGAGGCTCCTTAGGTAGACCCACAAATCATGAAAACATCCATGAGGTAGGAAGTGGACCTTAGATTAAAAAAAGTGAAGAAGAAAAATAAAAGATGAAGACACAAAAAAATCATCTTTGTTTATCTATTCTAACAATTATGCAGGTACAACAGAATTCCAGCGGTAATATAGAAGATCATCTTGCATTACAAAATTCACCTTCAAAGAGTTTAGGAAGCTTCTCCGCATCTATCTCACTCATTCCCACACCATTCCTCAGCTTCATCCATCATTTCAAAGTATCTTCCATTTTCTTAATTCATTGTCTCGAATTGCTACAGGAAAGATCTTGTATTGTTATAGGGTACTACAAAGCGAATAAGAAGGGTACAAGGTTGAATTTTTATCCATCTTTGAGCAAAGAAGAAGGTACCTATGAGTCCCTAACACCCATACATCCCATCTACACCTGCTAATTTCCTTTTTTCCTTCACTATTTCATTGTTCAACTGTAGCAGTCCACATTTTTCACTTTTTTCCCACCAATCATCAATAGAAAATAGCTCTCCATAACCACAAGTAGCTTCCTCCCAAATTATAAAAAAAAAAAAATTGAACGCTCAAACAATAATTAATTGTGAGGCTCGGGAGCTTCTATGGCTACTACAGGAAAATACACAGTTATGTAGCAGCCTTTGCAAGCCTTACAGGCCCAAGATTGCATTATGGATAAGAAGAGCCATGAATTCCACTATATTCATAGGACAAAAAAACCAGGCATAAGTAGTTACAAGACCTCCTGTAGGCTTCTACAGGATCTTCAATCACCTACAACAATGACATTCAACCACCTATAACAACATTGTTTCATCCATATAAACCATAGATATTTGGAGAAATAGCAGTAGTCATGGAAAGATTTTTGAAGGTCTCCAAAAGTAGTAGTAGCGGCATTAGGACCTTCAACAAAACATCAACGACAACAACAACATTCAAAACTTCAGGATCATCAAGGACAACCTCATCAATTACATTAATAGCCTTCATAGCATCTGCAAGAAAACATCGGAGGTAAGGCCCATGTATGCAACTCTCAAAACCTTCCCTTTGAAATTATTCTAGCTTGAAGAAACATTAAAAGTGTATGAAGTAAAAGGTTTTATAAGCCAAATTTAGCTAGAGAAACCTCAGCCATATTTGGAATTAAAGTTCAATTTTCTCCAAAAGACACCCATGCATGTGAAAGGAGGACAAGACAAAAAGGGAGATAACTCGAGAGAGTGAGATGAAAATTAGAGAACTTTTGAGGTCTAAAATGGGCCTCCTAAGAAAAATGTACAACCAAAATAAACGTTATAAGAACCAATAAGATTCAATATGACGATGTCAACCATGGGGGATGATTCACCATTTTTGGGGTTAAAAATTAATAAAATAATAAAGCTACTTTTCCAATTTGTATTTTCAACTTATCTCCCTAAGGTTTTACTCAAATTTCGAGCGGGAGTACTCGTTGGATACAACATTTAATTATTCATCCAAGGAGTTCCCATGTTGCATACTTTTGATGGACCCTACTATACGAAAAATAAGAAATGCATGAAAAAACGTGATTGCAATCATGTTTTTCATGTATTTCTCATTTTTTGTGTAGCAGGGTCCATCGAAAGTATGCAACATGGGCACTCCTTGGATGAGGAATCAAAGTATGCATATAATGAGTGTTCCTGCTCGAAATTTGAGTAAACCCATAGGGAGATAAGTTGAAAATATGAGTTAAAAAAGTAGTTTTTTCTTTTGTTTCCCACTAAAATTTGATGATGTAATCTAATCTTATTTTATTATTTCCACTATTATTTTATAATTTCCTTGATCCATTTTGTTTGAATCAGATTTAGCCATGGGAGGGGATTCAATAAGAGAAAGCCTACATACCCCTCTAGGATCCATCACCACCATTAGGTTAGAAGCACTTTTGCAAATTGTCAATGGTTAGGGTTTTTTGAGAAGTTGAGAGGCTTCGACGATGAAATTGCTCAAGAGTTTGCCTCAAAAATCCAGTATCAAGAAGGTCATGAGTCTATTACTATGGTTAGAGGCCTCATCGTCTATCTAATTAAAGAAATTATCAGTACAGTCACCGCACTCCCCAAGGGTGTCAAATGGAATAAAGAGTAGAGGCTTGAGGCCACTAGAGCGAAAAAAAAAAATAATAATAATAATAATTAAAATTAAAAAATAAATAAATTAAAATAAATAAATAAATAATAAAATTAATAAAATTAAAAAATTAAAAATATAAAAATATATATAAAAAATAAAAATAAAAATCCTTCAGAATGTGAAACCCGTAGAGAATAAAAATGGAGTGACGAGGAAAACCTACCATGTCCCTGGGATGAGGTGGCCTACCATATCCTCAAATATATTTCATGTGAAGAGGATCGACATTGTAATGCATATTAGTTTAGGATGCTTTACAAGATCAGATTTCATATGGATTTTCCCGCCAACCAAAGACTCTGTTGGAAATATGTTGTCATTAATATCAACAGGTGGTAGCAGGTGGCATTAATTCATCTCAGATGTAGGTGTAAGTCATCCATATGGATAGATATCTGAAATATCTTTCAAATGGTATATGGAAGTCATGAAAAGGCCCCTTGGATTAAAATATAGAGTCATTCAAAGTATGGTGACCTCAAGGGCTTCATAGCAGAGTTAAAGGTGATTGGAATCCTTAGCGCACAACTAAAGTTGGCATAAATTCCAAACTTGGCACCAAGAATAGTGGAGCCTCTGAGCAAGAGATTCAGGCAAAAGTGGCAGCAGGGGGTTGGACCACAAGTGGAGCCCACCAAGCGAATGCATCCCAGCATAATATTTTTTGTACCCAAGTATAAGAAATCGAGATGATGCCATCATAGCGGCGGTACCCCATAGATTGCCAAATAACACCCAAGTATAAGTGACTGGGTGGTAGTCGTTGGTACATGACAGCTAAGCATTGTCCAATGAGGAGCGAGCAGTAGAGCCAAGAGTATAGGTTGGCCCGAAGGAGGCAGCCCGAAGGGTGAAGCCTGGAATATTGTGTAGAGTACACACGACTAAGCATCAGGAGGAAAGGGTCGAGCCATGTGTCGGCTTTCCAAGGGCATTGGAGACAACCCTTTAGATTAACTTTGTGGTCATGGAAGTGGTTTCCCATACAGTTGATCGTGCAGATCAATGGAAGAAAGGTACTGCAGGGACAAGCCTCTTAAAACCACAATCCGCTTAGGAGTGGTGTCAAAGACAAAGGTCTTGAACCCGGCGATTTTCGTAAAAATGAAATAACAAAGGAAATGGTCACAAAAAAATCCCTTGGAGGACTTTTTCTCTCTCCTCCAAGAGGAAAGGTGGCAGCTCATGATTGGGCCAGATAACGAACGATAGTGACGTCAACATCAACCAATAAGAAGACAACACATGGCAGTGGATTCAGAATTTTTGGGCACCCAAAGGGCCCATTTCCGAGTGACATGTGTCACCACTCTAGAGGCGCTAGTTATCTCAAGTGATGTCAACATGACACCATCCCAGAGGTATGACCCCAATGATTAATAAAAAGGTGCAAAGAGAAAGCATCGGGAGAGGATTGCCGAGACACGTTATCGGGGTGAAAAATTGGCAGCAAATCAGAAAGGTGTTGGGAGGACCCCACAAGGTAGCTTAGCCCGCAGCGCAAGCGTACGAAAGATTCAATTTTATGCATTTGGTGGTGGTGGTGTCAGGCAGAAGGCACTAGGCCATAGACGCAGAGAGGAAGCCAATGAAATGGGCATCGGGTGGTCCCCACAAACACGTCAACCTAGAGGTTAGACCTCGGTGTGTTATTGTGGTGCACATGAGTGAATGCATCAGGAGGAAGGGAGATACGAGTCATGCGCTCACACAAGATTCCATGCAGCAGTTGGAGGACCAGGGGTGCAACAAAATAAAAAGAGTCCAGACTTGGAAAATTTAGCCTTTTGGTTGGTGAATGGTTTCCTCATGTAGACGTGGAACCAAAGGCATGGAGTCTTTGACAAAGAAAATTGGCCCATCATAGTGCTCAAAAGGGCGTAGTGCCCAAAGTGTTAGGTCGTGGTCACGGAGATTGGTCTTATGGCGGAAAAACAAAGGGCCGAGAGAAAAGGGGCTTAAAGGAAAAACAAGAAAAATGTTATTTTTGGTAGTAGAACTGGCAGTTGAGATAAATTAACTGCAAATAAAAATAGTAGGTGCATTGCTAAATTTTGTAAAAGGCTAGAATGCAAAAAAAAAAAAGTAAAAAAAATCAGTTCAAGTTGCAGAAAAGGTAGTAAAGGTCAGTTTGACTTGGAGATGAAGCCTATAATAGAAAACACATTCCAAAGGACTGAAAAGAGTAGGACAAAGGCAAAAATTAAGTCTTCATGAACAAATTCAAAAATAAGCAAATCCAAAGATAGAAAAAAAGAAAAATCCACAAAAGCAGGCCTAGTCTAGCAAAATTAAAGAGAGTTTTTGAGACACAACTTCTGGTGTGACGAGGTGTTGGTATGGTGTTTATAGTAATCAGATATTATTTTAGATGTTTTTGAGTGGTGACTGAGAATTAATTTTTTTTGTAAGGAGAGGAGGTAGTCATTGATCCTAGTATGAAAATGGATGAAATATGGAAAAGTGAGTGTCAAAGCAAGTTGTAGATTTTTGATCAAGCGTTGGTGCTCCTTCCAATGGGTGTTGGAGAAGAGTTTGGGAAGTATAACCATTCATATGTAACTGATAAATCAAGGAGTTGTAGCTTCCTGATGGTTGTAGCTAGAGAAATTGTAATAGCAAGTTGTATCTTTCCCTATGAATGAATTGAAGAGCAATTATGAAATTTACTTGTTCTTGTGTTCCACTTTGATTGTGGACATTAATATTTGTTATCGTTATTTAAGTTATGGTTGAAGTATTTAATTATGTGCACAAAGTAAAAGAAAGTTTTAATTTGATAAAAATTGTTACAATATTGATTCACCCCCCTCTCAGTATTGTCACAGTTTCTAACAATTGGTATCAGAGCCAAGTTACTTTAGAACAGTCTAACAGCTGGAAGAAAGATCAAGGATCGTGACGAACTAGGAAGGAGGATTTATCAATAAGGCACCTATGCTCAATGGATCAAACTCTGTGTTCTGGAAAGTGAGGATGAAGACCTATATTCAATCACTCGGAGTTGATGTGTGGGATGATGTGGAAGAAGAATATCAAAGACCTCCATCAGTGATTACCAAAGATCATAAATTGGAGTTCACATGCAATGCTAAAGAAATGCATGCCCTACTTGTTGGCCTACCTAAGTCATAGCTTGTCAAAGTAATGGTTTGCACATCTTCCAAAGCTATCTGGGAGAATATGAGCAACTACCGCGAAGGAGACATCAAGGTAAATAAATCTAAAATTCAAGGTCATAGGACGCAACTTGATCTTTAAGCATATATGATGATGAAAACATTGCAAAGTATTTTTTAAGAGCTAATTAAGTTGTGACCACAATAAGAGGGCTTGATGAGAAGCTAGATGAAGAGGTGGTGGTTCAAAAAGTGTTAAGATCTCTTCCTGAGAGGTTTAATACCAAGGTGTCAGCCATTGGAGAAATGGAAAATCTTAGTGATTTCACTCTAAATCAACTTCTTTGAATACTCACTGCCTATGAAATGAGGAGTTATAAAGGAAATTTTGCAGCCAAAGAATCAACCTTCAAAGCAGAAAATAAGTGCAAGAATGAGCATGCCGACACATGTTGTGGATCAGATGAATGAGAATTTAACTTTGTGAGGAAGCTCAAGCGAGGATTAAGAAAATCTAAAGGTAAGTTGCCCTTTGAATGTTTTAATTATGGCGAAGTTGGTCATTATGCATCAAATTTCCCTAAAAATAAGAAAAAAGATTATGATCCTAAAGGATTTTTTAATAAAGTTCCCAAGGATAGAAAGAAGGCTAAGAAGAGAGGCTTTTATACTCAAGAAGAGAGCCCTTCAGAAACTGAAACTAGCAAAACCTCAAATGAGGATAGGGATGATGAGATCCATAAGGAATGCATGTCGATGACCATATATAACCTGCAAGCCGAGGCTATTACTAATGATGATGAAGGATAATTCGGCCTTGAAGGAGAACTGGTAAGTGCTCTTGAAGAAATAGAAAGGCTGAGAAACAAAAACAAAACCCAGAAGGAGTGTTTGATAAAGGAAAAGGTTGAGGTTGTTGAGCCATTGCTTCAAAAATTAGCAAAAGTTAAGAAAATCCAAGAAACACTGAATCAATAATTGATTGAAAAGGCTCAAACATGTGAAATATGGAAGGATAAATTGCGTTGTTGAGAAAGGAGATAGAAAATTCCAAAACATAGCTCAGCTTCAATTAGAAATTTAGCAAAGGAACTAAAAATTTGAATGAGATATTGGAAGCACAAAGACCCTCTTGAAATCAAACTAGTATAGGATATGAAGTTGAGTCAAGAACAATGACAGAGCTCAAAGGAAAAAGGGAAATTACTTTTGTTTCCCTAGCAAAAGAAGGGCCCCTACAGAAGCCAGAAGAATTTAGACAAACAAAAAATCAACAGCAACGGAAAAAGGAGCACGTTTTCCATGCAAATCAAAAAAATTCTCAGCGCAGAAGGCAACCTTCCAAGGAACAATGATATCTTCTCAGGGTATTGTTTCACATGAAGCAACTATGGCCACAAAGCAACAAACTACAGAGTTAATCTCTCCTAAAGGAAGCTCATATCTAGCAGAATAATTTAGCAGAAAAGAAGTAAACCCAAGTATAATAATTATTTTTCTCCCTTGAATTATCAAGTGAAATGTTTTAAATGCCAAAATTTTTGGCATGTAGCAATTAATTGCAAACTTAAAGAAAAGAAGACAGACCCAATAATTGAGAAAATTGGATAGAAGCCCAAAGTCTGGAAAGAAAAATAAAAAACAGAGCAACGTGATATTGCTTTGCATGCTCACAATTGTGGGATCCATATGTATGAGGACAGTGGTTGTTCCAGGCACATGACAGGAGATAGAAGCAAGTTCCTAACTTGGAAACTTGTCGACAAAGATAATTTAACCTTTGTCAACAATGCTCGAGGAAAAATAATTTCGAAAGGAGTGGTGAGTATATCAAATGGCCAAGGTAAATCCAACAATGTTTTATATGTTGATGGGTTGAAACATAATTTGTAGATTGTGTCTCAAATGTGTGATCAAGGGTATGATGTGGATTTTAAAGCCAAATATTTCCAATCAAGTCCACAGGCATAGGTGAGATAGTTTTTGAGGTTGTAAGAATATACAACAATGTCTATGTGTTGAAGGAGAATAAAGAAGAATGTTTTTTTAACCAAGATAGATGAGAGCCAGTTATGGCACAAAAGGCTTGGACACCTGAAATTTGATCAGACTGTCAAGCTGAGTAAGAAAAATGTTGTCAAGGACTTACCCAAGCTTTCAAAACCAGATAAAATTATATGTAAATCAGGTCAATTGGGAAAGCCATTAAAAATGGTATACATGGATTTTTGTGGACCATACAGAACGTAGGCAACCACTGGTAAGTAATATTTTATGCTAATAACTGATGATTTCAGCGAGATGACTTGGGTTGCTTTTCTCAAAGAGAAATCTGAATCTTTTGAGAAATTCAAAGAGTTCAAAGAAATGGTTGAGAATGAAACTGGCTGCAAAATCGAAAGCACAAGATCTGACAATGTAGGTGATTTCAATTTAAGGGAATTTGATGAATTATGTAAATAAAATGGCATCAAAAGGCAGTTTACCATAGCAGATACTCCCCAGCAAAATGGCGTCGCAGAGAGAGCAAACAAATCAGTGCAACAATTAGTCAAAGCAATGATGACCGAGAGGAATTTTCAGCAGAGGTTTTGGGAAGAGGCTATTCACATAGCAATTTTCATCCTCAACAAAGATAAATTTTGACCCAACAGTGACAAAAATCTATATGATTTGTGGTGTGGCAAACATGCAACAATCAAACACTTCAGAATTTTTGGCAGCAAATGCTACATTAAGAGAAATGGCGAGAAACTTGAAACTTCGATGTCAAATCAAATGAAGGAGTTTTTATGGGTTATGCAAATAATAGCAACGGTTACAGATGTTACAATAAATTCAGCAAGTGAATCATTGACTGCATCGATGTAAAGGTACATGAGCACAATGGTCAAGAAGTGAAACAACTTATAAAAGACAGTGTTGATGAACCGGTAAGCTTTGGTGATGAGAATGATGAGGTAGCTGCAAAAGAAAGCAAGGAAGATCCTTTAGTCCTCAATAATATATCCCCCAAGGTATGTAGTAAAACACCACCCAGTTGATCATATTGTTAGTGAACTAAAATTTGGAGTGTAGACAAGAAGGAAGTTGCTCAATGCCACTATGCAAGCACATGTTGCATTGTTGTCCATGGAGGAACCTAAGGATATTGTTCAAGCCAGTCAAGGTCAACATTGGCTAAAGACCATGAATGAAGGATTGGACCAGATAGAGAAAAATCAGAGCTGGGAACTTGTTCCAAGACCTGAAAACAAGTGTCGTTGGTACAAAGTGGGTTTTCAGGAATAAATTAAATGATCGCGGAGAAGTGGTAAAAAACAAGGCCATGTTGGCATGCAAAGTCTATGCTCAAATAGAAGGCTTGGATTTTGATGGAACTTTTTCTCTTGCTACTATATTAGAAGCAATAAGAATTTTTTTGGCATACGCTTACTTCAAGAAATTCAAAATATATCAAATGGATGCCAAATCTTCTTTTCTAAATGGAGAGCTACATGATGAAGTTTACATAGGGTAACCAGAAGACTTCCAGCTGACAAAGAAACTAGATTATGTTTTCATACTTAAGAAGGCTTTGTATGGTCTAAAGCAAGCCCCTATAGCTTCATATTCCAAGCTAGACAACTACCTAATTAAGTTTGCATTCAAAAGAGGTGTTTCTAACAACAACCTATATGTCAAAGAAAAGGATGGAAAACTCATTGACGTTGTAGTATATGTTGATGATATCATATTTGCAAGTAATTCATATTTGTTGAACAATGAATTTGCAGCTAATATGAAGGTAGAGTTCTAGATGTCCATGCTTGGAGAGATTTCCTACTTTCTTGGATTGCAGATTGCACAAACCCCCAAAGGAATTTTTATATCTCAAAGCAAGTATCTCAAAGAATAATTTGGCATGGAAGAATTCTCTTTAGTGAGCATGCCGATGGTGACAGGGTGCAAGCTTAATAATATGGATGAATCTCCAAAAGTGGACCATACCTTATATAGATCCATCATTGGAATCCTTTTGTATTTGACAGCTTCAAGACCATAAATCATGCAGGTTGTTGCTATAGTTGGAAGATTTCAAGCAGCTCCCAGACAAGGCCATCTATTAGCAGCCAAAATAATTCTCATATATCTCAGACCAACAATGGACTATGGGATGTGGTACCCCAGAGTTAAAAATTCTCATTTACTATTTTTATTGATGTTGATTGGGTAGGTGATATAGATGATCGAAATAGCACAAGTGGTGGTGCTTTCTTTCTTAGAGAAAGTCTAGTTTCATGGTTGAGCAAGAAGCACATTTCCATTTCCTTATCTACAGCTAAAGCAGAATATATTGCAACAACTTATTGTTACACTCAAATACTATGGATTAATCAAACCTTGCAGGATGTACAAGTGTGTTATTATGGGCCTATTCCCACTATTTGTGACAACATAAGTGCAATCATCATGTCAAAGAATCTAGTTTTTCACTCCAAAACCAAGCATACCCCCATTAAGTATTATTTCTTGAGATAGAGATTTGCAACTTAGATTGTGAAGTTGTAGTATATATCTACCAAAGATAAAGTTGTTGATATATTTACCAAGCCACTTCCTAAAGAAAATTTTGAGTATTTGAGGCAAATATTAGGCGTTGTGTCTCTTGCCTCCCTCCACTAGCTCTTCCTTTAAGAGGAGGAAAGGAAACTTTTGCATAATCAGTCAATCAAGGTAAAGTTGCTAGGTCCATATGATCAACATAACAGAGAAAGAATGCTCAAAGATGGAGTATGGTGATAGGGGGAGCATGATGGTGTCTTTCGACATTGATGTCAAAGGGGGAGTGATCTAGTGATAATAAAAAAATAGTGTCATATCATGGGGAGCAGGACTTCAAATACTTAAAAGAGCAAAAGGTGCAAGGACAAAAGTAGTGACATCTTAGGGGGAGAAGGACTTAAAAGACTTAAAATAGGAAAAGGATTTTTGTTTGATTTTGGTGTTGTCGTCAATTCCAAAGGGGGAGATGTTGGAAATATGTTTTCATTGATGTCAACAAGTGGCAACAGGAGGCACAAGTGTCAAATAAATGCCTCAAGGAGAAGGTTCCAAGAACACAAGAGAGGAAAAATATCAAAATCATTGCAATGGATTTGGAGCTATTTTTAGAGCACTAGAACATATTATATGCAAGTTTAAGTTACCCATATGGATAGAGCCCTGAAAGAGATTTCAAATGGTATATGGAAGTCCTAAAAATACCTCATGGATTAAAATATAGAGGCAGTCAAAGTATGGTGACCTCAAGGTATTCATGGTTGTAGTTAAAGGTGGTTGGAGTCCTTAGCGCGTAGCTAAAGTTGGCACAAATTCCAAACCTGGCGCCAAGACTGGTGGAGCAAGTAAGGGCTCTGGGCAGACATGGTAGTAGCAGGTTATACCACAAGCGAAGCCCACCTGACGAATACACCTCGACATAATAGTTTTGGTACCCAATTCTAGGCGACTAGGAAGAGGAGGATTGGGATGTCGCCATCCTAATGGTCGTATCCCGACAGTTTCACCCTGGAGGTTGGATAACAATGCCCTAGTCTAAGCAATTGGGTGATAGTCACCAGGACATGATAGTTAAGTGTTGTCCAATGAGGAGCGAGCATTAGATCCCATAGTATAAGCTAGCCCAAAGGAGGCATCCCAGAAGATTTTTTAGAGCACACATGGCTAAGCGTCGGGAGAGAAGGGTCAGGCCATGTGGCGTCTTTCCGAGGGAACTTGAGACAACCTTTTAGATGGGCTTTGTGGTTACATAATTGGTTTCCTACATAGTTGATCTCATAGATCAACGACAGAGAGTTACTTTGGGGACATGCCTCCCAAAACAACAATCTTCTCAGGAGTGGTGTAATAAGGTGTTGGTATGGTGTTTACAGTAATCAGAGATTGTTATAGTTATTTTTGAGCGGTGACTGAGAATCAATTATTTTTGAAAGGAGCGAAGGCAATCAATGATCCTAGTATGAAAATAGATGAAAGATGGAACAATGAGTGTCAAAGAAATTTGTAGCATGTTGATCAGGGGTTGGTTCTCCTTCTAGTGGATGTTGGAGAATAGTTGGGGTAGTAGATCCATTAAGTTGTAGCTTCCTATTGGTTGTAGCTAGAGAAATTGTAACAACAAGTTGTAGCTTACCCCATGAATGAATTAAAGAGTAGTTTTGAAAGTTACTTGTTCTTGTGTGTTCCATTGTGAATGTTGACATTAATATTTATTATGGTTATTTGAGTTATTGTTGAATTATTTAATGATGTGCACAAAGTAAAATAAAGTTTTAATTTTGTCAAAAAAATTACAATATTAAAATCACCCCCCTCTTAGTATTGTCCTGGTTTTGAACAAACTCAACACTCCTCACTTCCTCCTTCAATCTATAAAAGGAATGAGCATAAGGGTGAAAGGAGGAAAACATCATTATCTATATCACCATGGGTTGGTAAGATTAATAGTCCTAGATGCATTGGAAATCCTACAAAACCCTGTTTCTTGGACTGATTTCATAAACATGGACAAAGAATCATTTTTAGAGACCCAATTTCAACCTTAATTGGAGATATAGTTGGGTGAAATAGAAGAGGATATTGAATCAGAAGCAAAAAAAGAAGTTGAGATTGAAGGGAAAGAATCAGAGAGAGAAGCAGAAGAAAAGACATGAAAAGAAGAAAAAATACAAACAAAGGCAAAAGTTGAAGTAGAGGCAGAGGCAGAAACGACTAAGGGATGGCTAAGCTCAATTTGACAGAATCATAGGTTGAAAATCCCCAAGAGGATATTGAGAAACCATATAGGACAAAAAAGAATAGGAAAATGGGGGAAAAAAACACTCTAGAAGAAAAATTAGAAGAAGAAGTTGTTTCTACCTTAGCAGCCTTTAGTACCCCAATAAAGCCCAAAGTATGGAATCCAAGGGAAACCCATCTTTTCTTCAAGAGAAGAGTAACAGACTAAAGCAAGGAAAACCTCATCTACCTTCTCCCACTCCAATGACGATTGAGGAGTCAATTATCCATAAGGAGGAAGAACATAAAAATGAAGAAGAACCAGAATTTGAGATAACCTCCACATCACTCAAGGTAAAAGAGCCATAGGCTCAACAATAAGGGCCAAGTACTAAATAAACAATGCTCCCAAAATAGCCCATAGTGCCACAAGAAAAAAATGCAGAGCTACAGGAAAAGAATGTAGAGCCACAAGAGCATAATACAGAGTTAGAGGAACCATATCCTCAGCTAGAACTCTCGTATTATTAGGCTTGGATTGATGTAGGGAAGATGTTTCCTATCCATATTTTAGGTTTTAACCTTGTACATAAATTACCTGCAAACGAATTCTTAAAACAAAAAACAAACAATGACGAGAACATAAAACAAATATACACAAATATTTTCCCCTGGATCCGAAAATCAGGACTACCAAATTGATTTTTCATTATGTTCCTTTCACTATTACAATACATATATATACATGTCGAAGCATTCATAAACCCCAATCCATTGACCCAGGATTAGAACATAACTAAGATTTGCCATCAACTCAAAATTTATTGATGAAGTTGAGCTTGATGTGGTGTCACTAGAGATATCAGGTATTGTATTGGGAAGTCCTTATCTATATGATAGGAAAGCAGTATTTTATCGCCATGAGAATAAGTTTCACTTGTTTAAGGATGGTATTGAGTACATAATTAGAGCACATAAGAAGAATACAAGTTTGTCTCTTATACATGCAGGAGAAATGAAGAGGATAGTGAATGCAAGTCAGAATTTGACATTGTTGATGATCAAACAAAGAGATGTTTTGAATCAAACTTTTCAAAAAGACGCTTATGCTTGTAATGAGTTGTTTCAGGGTTTTAAAAATTTTCCTTTGAAATAAGGTGAACAAGATGGAAAACACTTGCAACAGTCAACATTAGTGTTGAGTGTTGGAAACAAGATGTTAGTGCAAGAGAGTGCAAAGGTCAAAGAGAAAGAGACAAAGTAGCTTGGAAAAGAAGGCATGGGTTCCACAAATGCTGGTTTATGGTTTCCAAAAGGTACATGGCAATGGCAAAGATACTTGGTCAAGAGTCGAAGCAAATACAAGGGAAAAGCAGCAAAAAATCGCCATGGTGACAGTGTGTAAGGTGAGAAAGTTTTCAAGTTTCCTTTGATTGTTGACCAAGGTAGGAACAATATAATTTCTGCAAGAATATCTTGCTATTCTGCAAATTTAGAAATATTGCAACATGACATAGTCAATGACAGTAAGAGAAGGTTGCAAGAATCAAGGAAAAAGTTGGGGAAAATTTCAGTGGATAAAGACTAGAAGGTTGAGGGAATAATACTCTCATCCACATGATCAGTAATTAGAGATATTTTGGGGTCCAAAAGGCTTCTAGTGGGGAGGAATGGTCAGAGGCTCAGTATTTTATTTCAAAAATGAAAGTGTTCATAATTGATTGCAAACTGAACTACTGCGACCGACCCGTCGCCAGGAATCCAATGCAACTCATTTCGTCGAAAACCGAGTTCGTATGAGGAAGTTATGGTATGCTGATCGCCGTTCAAAATAGACAATTTTTTTTTAAAATATTGCAGAACAGGTACAGGCTGATGACATGGCAGCCCAGTCAACATGCAAGGAATCTTCTTCAGTTTTTTTCCAATGGGACTATGACAAGCGTCACTGCTGGATTTTCTTAATTAATATTATCAATTCCGCATATATATTATATTAAACCAAATCAAAGTTTAATTCAATGGCATTTCTAATGTTCATATGCCAAAGTTCGAATATGGTGACAAATACATTGGGTTAACGTTTGCATATTTTTATATGCTAAGGTTGCATTGGCATATATATATTTAAATACATTGCAAGTCCGTGTTGATAAAGGTTTCGGGCCTTATTATTTGTGTTGCCAAAAATATTTATGGAGGGGCGAGGTCACGGCTCGACTCCAAGACCTCCCCCATACCTCCTCAGCTCCTTCACCAATGAACCAAGCGAGCAGAATTTGAAATGCATTGCGGCCCACCTTCATTTGAATTGTACGCATGCTCCGGTGGCGAGAACGGAGGGGACCAGCCCCGCGGGCCAGCCCTCCTCCACGTGACCCTACGATATGACCACGCTCCAACTACTCAACCATAATGCATAATTAGTGTGCGTTTATCCCATTTAATCTGTGATTAAGCACTAATTAATTCTCCTATTAATTAACGATGGAATTAGCGGATATGTTATTTTCGGAGATTCCACCAAAAATGTCAGAGTTAGCTGGAGTCCTTCTAGATTTGGAGGAGAAATTGAGGGAAATTTTGTTTTTGCCATAACTGAGCCAATTTTCGACCAAATTGGGCTCAGAAAGAGTCATTCTTGGCTAATTGGCATGCTATAAACACATTGGAACAGGTTGCAGAGGAAAAGGAGCAAGTTTACGTAGTTTTTTGTTACCTTGAAGAATTTTGAAGCTCGGGGCCACTAGGAGGGAAGGCCATGCCCGGAGCATCTGAAGGCCAAATTGAGTAAATGAATAGTAATTTTTGATAGATTTCAACATTTTTAACTCATTGGAGCATGTTACAAGAGAATTTTATGCATGTAAACAACAATTTGAGCACTATTGAGCTAATACAGAAGCCCAAGCCATGGAAGTTGGACCATGGAGATGTAGCCCGGGAGGGGTGAACTCCTACATCAGAACTCTGTTTTAATGGATCAGTTGTGATGGTTTGTTGTTATTTATGTTTTTGTTGTTCAACCTTTTAAATTCATAATTTATGCCTTCAAATTCAATCATAAAACTTAGTCTAATTTCTTGTTTTGACACACATAAGCAACAAGGAAACTTGTACATCAAGCATAAGATCAATAAATAAGATTTATATCTGAAAATGAAATTACCACAAAAGAACTAACATTCATAATCTGATTAGTGGCTTCCATGAGAAATTTGAAAATCAATTATGTGCATTGTATCCTTGTCATTAAATGCTTTTGTAATGGCAACATTTGTAGCTATATACCTAGATTTAATATAAGGGAAAAATTCATATATTTTTTCATGTAAGAGAGGATCTAAACACTAGTAGGCTCCTCATTTTTTAAGGTTTTGTAAATATGTCCTTCAAAAAAATTGTGACCATGCTAAAAAAAATATGCTACCATATATACATCTAACTTGATCACACTTGATATAAACACCTTGGGAGGTTGATTGATGTAACCATGACACTCTCGAGTGAAAAATAATGAAACCAACATGCATAACATTGGTTTGGAGCTACATGTTAAACAAATTACTAATATCACTTTTTATCAATGGGAATAGAATGACAAAGTTTTTCAAAATAATTTTTCATAAGTTGTTCAAAATCTTGCTCCCTCTAAAATGGAGTAACTTGCTCCCTCTGAATGTGGAAACTCAGCCTCATATGTGCTATGGATACTAGCTAAAGCTCTGATGAAGTCATATGAGTATCCCATCTCTTCTAGTTGGGCCCATTCCCACCAAGTGGGTCTGCTAAGGTGGTCCTCCTGCCTCCTCAAAAATACTGCGTAACTAGCTCTATGTCCCTCTTGAACTAGAGGTTGACCCCATAATCGGCACAATTATCCCTCTCTAATCCCCAGTATGAAGGATTCCTCAACATACAGAACTCCCTCTAGCCATAACTGTATTGATTCTCCTCTGAACTCATCTGTATAGCCTTGATCCTCCAAGGCTGAAACAAAGAGCACATTCACTCCCATACGAGGAACATATAAAACATGATGAAAGGCTATAGTCCATCATGATTCTAACTCAAATACAATTGAACCCTCTCTTTTACCAATTGTTCCTTCAATGTAGATCCCACACCTCACCAAGAATCCAGTAGCTACTCAACCAGGTGGCTGAAATAGATCACACTCCCTTGTCATATGGCATGTAGCACCACTGTCTAGATACCAACCATCTCTGGAAATATCCTCTGAATCCAAGAGTGAGACATACTCTTTTTTTAATGGTGTGGAGAATTTCTTGGAAAGTTGTGGCTCGTCCTCCACTGTAGCCTCTTTTAGAACCAATATTTTTTTCTCTGCATGCTTGGCCTGGAATAGTGAAATAGTGTAATGCGAAATAATGAAATAGTGAAATAGAGTTTCCTTTGACATGACCCCTATTATATCCATCTTGGATGGTGATTCTCACTGTGTGCCCTAGTTTCCTCATAAATACATTGCTCCAATATATGGATAAATCTTAAAAGAATATTTTAATGAATGAGGTTCTAAAATAGATTTTGGAAAATCATTGTAAACTAATTAAGGTTGAAATTATATCTATTGCTGATTGCACAAAGAGGATCCTCTCATTAGGGAAAGTGTTTGTGGAGGTTGGCAACACCTATTACACAATATTTACATGAACTGTATTTAGTTTGGTCTCTACCCCTGTTTGAACAGTAACACATAAGCATGGATTTTGTGTTGTAGTTTCCACATAGTTAGTATAAATAAGTAATGAAACTTACCGCAGCCACTGGTCGAATATAGAGTGGGGTTTGTTGATGCGGCAAGTCCTTTGCTGAGTGACTAGATGAAGCACCGTCACTTGTGGATGAAGAACTGCCATTGTCAAGCATGATCATCATTTGTGGCGAGTCCTCTGCTGAGTAAGTGTTTGCACTGCGCTGGTACTAAGTGAGTGGGGTTTTGGTGGGGCATTTGTGTTGAGTGTAGGGAGACCATGCCGCCGCACATGATGAGTTAATGGGTTGAGGGGAAGGGTGTGGGGTTGGGAAGAATTCGTATAAGTGTGCGGGAATTAGAAGTATTTTTGATTTTTTGAACTTTTTTTAGATTATGTTTTTGTTTTATATTTTTATTTTAATTTTTAATTTTTAATATTGGTTATTTAATATATATAGTTATATTTATGTTTAATTATATATATATATTTATATTTTATATATAGTTTAATTTTTTCATTCACTAGTTCTTCCATTGCATTGTTTCCTCTCACCTCTAGCTCGATGAGTTTCCATATGAAGATCAAGTTAAAATAAATTTCCATAAGAATATCTTAGACAAAGTTCTTTACTATTGAAGGTAAATGAAAGAGAACATACTTACTGAAAACATATAAATGCATACCTCTTACATTTCAACATTTTGATATCATTAATTATATTCTTCATCCAACTCCTCATCTGTATCATCGTGTTCAGAATTCATGTTCAAAGGATTGTCCATGTCACCATCATGATCATCACCGTCTATATCATCATCCAAAACATCCTCTCCCACATTTGGTTCGACCTCTTCAAGTTCTTCATCTGACGTATTGTCAATATCATCTAGTTCGTCCAGAACATTGTCTGGATTAACATATCCTTGAACTTATTCAATGTATTCGTCTAACGCATGAACCCCTTGCTCCTCTACATCATATTCTTCTTCAATATCATCTTCTTCTACTACATTATACTTAACCGACCTTCCTCTTGGACCATATCTAATAGCATAGGACCAACCTGATTTACCTAAAACCTTTGAGTAAAATAATTGTTCACATTGGCTTGAAAGAACATAAGGATATGAGATTGACTCGACATTCCTTGTATTAACCATGGTAAATCCATTAGCATGTTGAATAACAGTTCTATCGGGATCACGCTCATTGATTCGTAGCCTGTACCATTTAACATCGAACACAACTAATTTGAAGGATTTAAAGTCACACTCAAGTATATCATCCATATACCTATAGTATCGATTTGCAGATACTTCTGGATGTCTGTTACCTCTAGATGAAACGCTCTCTACCTGAAATACTACAGTTATCCCACTATCTGAAGTTGTCCTCTTTTCATCCAACCTTAATTTGGTGCGAAATTTGCGGCCATTACACCACATTTCCTTGTGGTGTCTCAACTGCAATATGAAAAACACGTAAAAAAATACATTGTCATTATTTGATAAACATATTTATACTTGGAAAATTTTCAAATTAACAAAAAATCATGCCATACACATCAACATAATTGTAAAAAAAATAAGTAGTATAGGTGAATTATATGCTTGCCTAGTAATGTACTGAACCACGTGCTAAATCAATTTCCCTTTGTGTAAGATTGGTATCTCCACTACGCTCAGCTTCTTTGACCAATGTAAACACACCATACCATGATAACCTACCATTATTAGCTTGTTTGCACCGTTTAATCCATACCTTCATCCAATCAACATTGTTTGCAATGTATAAATGTATTGCATCACACTCTCAATAGGTTGTATTAAAATAAAACAGTTCACATGCATATATATAATTAGTTAACACATTATACCACTATAATATTGGATTTTGCATTAAGACTAAAAACTAAATAAGTACGATATACATAAAAACAAAAAGGTCAAATGTACTATAAATCTCCACTATATACTTACATCTCACTTTCCTCATTGTACCTTTCCCCGACAGGTGCTCCCCTTCAAATTTGTTCATGCAGTTGACATCCCAAATGCGATCCAATGCATTGATAATTTTTCCTATTTTCGAACTATATTGACAAATATAAACCATTGTTTGATATATCATATATCCCTCTACCATATAACCCTCAGGACGTGCTCTTTTTATGACCAAAGCCTTCAAAGATTTCAAGTGCCTCTCAACCATCCACATTGATCTTGTGTGTACAGGTCCACACATTTCAATCTCCTCAACTTGGTGTATGAGGTAGTATTCTCGTGCATTGAAAATTTCAGAGGTAGATACTCTTTCATTTCACACATTAGACGAGGAATTTGTTTCTTCCAATACTTTATATCTTCTTTATTGATTTCTTTAGATGATAACCATCTAAAAATGAAACAAGCAAATCACAAGTTTCAACAATAAGATATATAGTAAATTACAAGTAAAACACATGCAGTCAAATATAAGTTAATGTACAACAAATTATTAAACAAATTACACTTTGCATATAAATTGCCACTTACCTCATGTATTTTCCAAGATCATATATAACTTGTTTGACATTTTTGTCAAAGCTGTCTGGGAGAGATAGAGGTAGAATATACTGTAACAAAAAGAATAATCAATGATTATTTATTCTAAAATAAGTATAAAACAAAAATACTAACAAGATGTTTCACCATTAATGTACAAATATATACACCAAAATAATTACCCTAATGAATGTATGCCAATCATGAGTCTTTACCCCACCTAATTCACCTTTCTTTGTCAGGATATTCTTTATGTTTGAAGAAAATATAGTGGGAAAATTAATTTTTTCAATAACCTCTTTAACATCCTTTCTTTGCTGCTTCGTCAGTAACCATGGAAAGGCGCTTAGATTTTGGTCATCTCTATCGCTATTTGAATGAATCGCACTTTGCATTGCATGATTGGCCTCCTTAATGTCATTAAAAATCTTGACAATTTTTTTTTTTATCTCTCCTTCCATCTAAGATTCCCCATAAGGTCTCTGTAACATTCTTCCCGGTGTGCATTGTATCAAACAAATGAACAATTTCTAGGTGCTCATAGTAGGGGAGCTTGCTGAATTTCTCAGGATAGATTTTTATTCTTCGTGGTAGTGCCCCATTATTAATGCCTTGCTGAATGGCAAGGAGAATCATAGTTTAAGATAGTATAACAACAATAACTATCAAATAGTATAATAAATAAAATGTAATAAAGATATAAAATAATCCAAACATTTCATGTATAATGACAAATAGTCGATGATTTAATCCATACCTTGAGAGATTCTATTATATTACAACTTCCATAGACCAGGTATAATTCTTTGTGGTCTTAATCCAGTCTCTTCTTTCCCATTGAAAATATGTTTTTTTCGGTTCTTCGGTACCTATACTCATCAAACACCTCCTTTCCTATGCTTCTTGAACGACAAGATTTCATATTAGGACCAAAAAATGGACAAGAAAATTTACTCTTTGTTTGAAGACTTGCAAGAGATGGATTAATTTTTATTTAAATTATTAATTGAAGTATGTATAATGAATGGACTAATTACAAAAAAATGCATGAAATGAACTTCATAAGACTAGTAAACACTATTAAAGTGCATGGTAATGTTATAATATACAACAAAAATGTGTTAGCCGTGTGGCATCGTGAATTGTCCATACAAGCATTGCATGGAATTCAAAATCCCTTTGTGCATCTGCTGGTCTGGAGATTTCATACATAGTGATGCCCTTCCATAAGTCCAGTAACTCATAGATAAGAGGCTCGATATATACATTCATATCTTTGACTTGGTACTTACCTAATTGATTGAACATACAATACATAATTCCCAAATATATGAGTAATAGAAAAAAAATAAGACACAATTATAAGACATGATTGAACATATATGAGTAAACACAAAAATATAGACATAACTATGAAACAAATAAGACAATTCATGATATGTTATTATGTAAACGAATATATTTATTCTAAACAAAATAATCCCTGGAACAATCATTTTCAACATTATATGCTCCCTCTTTATTGACATCCAAGGAGGAATGTTATTGTTGATAACAAAAATGGGCCACACCAAGTAAATAGATCTTAGCTCTCCAAATGGATTGACTCCATTAGCTGCTAATTAAACCTTAATATTACGAGGTTCTTCTTTAAACTTTGGCCATATTTCCTCTATATTCGTAAATGAAAATCCATTTGCAGGTGCAGAAATTTTAATAATACTGTGATGTATTACCAGACTCTCCTGATCTAACAATTATATCCATTGTTAAATACATAATCCTTCTACTTAATTCTTTGCGGAAATTTAATCGCCAATTGCAAACACATGAAGAAAAATCAATTGAACATAACACAAAAGTTTTTACCGGGAAAGCATAAAGCTAAAAACCCCAACTATCATATATTATGTATATCATGGATCATGAAACAATATCATACAAAACTCTACTCCAAGAGCTCTCAGTACAATATACAATCGTCTCACACTGTCATACAAAAATTGGCATAAACATGCACCAATTAAATGCCTCCTGACAGCCTGCCTCCACTGCGCAATCCCTGTTGATGAAGATGCCTGAATGAATTCGATCTTGCCTTGCCTTGATTGTGCAATCCTCATTGGCATCTCCAATGCATGTGTAGTTGCATTGAATGCACCATTATAGTCACAACTGATAGTCAAACAAGCCCTTACACCTATCTCTCAATTGGGTCTCCACTGGATCTGACATGCATGTAGTTAAAAGTAGTATTTATTCAGTTGCATGTGAGACCACTGCTTGTGAATTAATTAAATAATTAATTCACTGATCTCTCACTAGTGTATCTTTAGTTACAACTAGTTACAACTAGCACAACTAAGTTTAACTTACTTAACTGAGTTAAACTAAATAACAACTCACATAACGACACATTCAACTCTGTTACAACTTTGTATCACTCAGTTACAACGAAGTCCACTCTGCATGTCCCACCAACCAACCTTAGAACTCGTAATTCCTTCAGTCAATTGGTTTTCCACATTAGTTAACTGAAATCAAGTGCTTCAAGAGAATAGATTATTATTTATTGTCTAATTATTATTAAGGGCTAATAATAATTGACATCCGATCTATTTTTAGACATGTGACATATAAATAGAGTTCGCCCATGCATCTAAAAATAGAATCTCATCTATAAATAGAATTTGCTCAACCATCTATAAATAGACTCCCGCGATAAATAGAATATGCTCACATTCTAAAAATAGACATATCACCTCAAAATAGCCTGCGGGCTCTACCTAGTGTAGGTGCTTAATTTTCACTAGTATCATCATCTTGTTGAATCTCAACACTCTCTCTCAACAAGAAAGGGATTATCCTTCACCCTGATCCTATCTATATGGTATTCGAATTTGCTCCTGGTGAGCGCCTTCATAAGAATATTTGCATCCTGATCTTCCGTAGAAATGTACTGAAGCAGCATGATCTTCCACTGCACACATTCTTTGATATGATGATACCGGATATCTATATGCTTAGATTTATCATGAAACACAAGATTAATCAAGAGTTTAATGCAACTCTGATTATCACAATGAATCACTGTAGGATCTAAATGAGAACCGAACAAACCGACCAGGATCTTCCTCATCCAGATAGCCTCACATGCAACTTGACTTGCTGCCATGCATTTCGCTTCCGCTGAACTAAGTGCCACAGATCTCTGTTTCCTACTGTACCAAGAAAAATTTGTAGATCTGATACTAAAAACCCCTCCTGATGTGCTCTTTCTGTCCGATGGGCCGCCTGCCCAATCTGCATCCGTGAAGCCATGCGACTTCACCTCATCCGTCTGTCTATACCATAAGCCATACTCAGATGTGCCCCTGAGATATCTTAGGACATGCTTGCCTGCCTTCCAAAAGAGCTTGGTAGGCTTAACCATCGCTTGACTAAGTTGGTTCACCACATAGCATATGTCCAGTCTTGTATTAACTAAATACATGAGCGAACCCACCAACTGTCGATAGACAATAGCATCCACTACCTTTGCCGATGTAGCATCCTCTTTCCTCCAGTTTCCTAGAAGAGGTGTATCCATGGGTTTGCAACCCTGCATGTGAAACTTACCGAGTATCTCCCTTGCATACTTGCCTTGAGACACAAACAGTTCACCTTCTCGCTACCATATTTCCAATCCAAGGAAATAGTGAAGGAGGCCCATATCCTTCATCTTGAACTCCTTTGTAAGGTCCTCCTTGCATGAGTGTATCAGCTGCTTATCACCAGTCAGTATTAAATCATCAACATAAAGAAAAATGATTAAAAGTGTACCCTTCACCACAATCTGGTATAGGTTTGCATCCGCCTCACTCTTAGTGAAGCCAAGTCCAGTGAAATAGCTATCGATCAAGGTGTACCAAGCACGAGGTGCTTTCTTCAGCCCATACAATGCTCTTTTGAGTCCGCACACATGCAACTCTTTGCTGAAGATCTCAAACCCTTCTGGTTTCTCAATGTACACTTCTTCCTCAATTATCCCATTAAGGAACACATTCTTCACATCCATATGATGAATATGCCAACCCATTTGCGCTAAGAGAGAAAGGATGGTCCTTATGGAAGAATACCGCGCGACAGGTGCAAAAGTTTATTCATAATCAATCCCCTCGATTTATGAGAAGCCCCGGGCCACAAATCTTGCCTTATACTTCTCAACACTCCCATCAACAACTTGATTTACCTTGTAGATCCATATTGAATCTACCACTGATTTATCAATTGGCCTTGGAACAATTTCCCAAGCACTGTTTCTAACAATGGAGTCGTACTCCTCCATCATTGCATCTACCCATGTGGGCTCCTGCACTACTTCCTGAAAGGAAGATGGCTCAGTCACAATTCATTTGCTCATGAGAGCCATGTATCCAGTATATCGGTCAAGATACTATCTCTGTCTATGTTGTGAAGTAGGGACTCCAACATTCTATGCCGCATCAAGCTTCAATGTCTCAGCTTCTGTGGTATGCCTTCTACCAGTTTTGATGTTTGGCTATGCGTGAGTGGATTCCTCCACTCCATGAATGTCCTCCTGTGGCTTATCCACATCTAGAGACTCATCTTTGGGAAAAAGAAGTTCCTCCTCTGCATGCAAGTCTAGCTCCCTCTCAAGCAACAACTTCATGGCTTTCTCCTCATTGAATTTTATATCTCGTCACACCACAGTTATTCGACTGTTTGGAAAATACACACGATAATTATGGGGTGTTTCTGTGTACCCCATAAATATCCCAACTTCAGCAGTCAGCTCCAGCTTCTTCCTGGCGTTCTTGGTCACATGCACATAAATAGATGAGCCAAAAATCTTAAAGTGAGAAACATCCGGTTTCTTACTAGTAAAATATTCTTCAAGTTTACTCATGCCAAGTACTCTATGAGGACAACAGTTTTGCACATAAACTGCAGTGTTGCATGCTTCCGCCCACAAGTGCATTGGTAGGCCCTGATCATGCAACATAGCTTGTGTAGCACCCACGATCATTATGTTCTTCCTCTCCGCGACCCCATTTTGTTGTGGGTTATGAGGTGCTATGAGTTCTCTTCGAATTCCTTCTTTGCTACAGAATTATTTGAATTCGTTCGAGATATATTCACCACCATTATCGCTCCACAAAGCCTTCAATTTCTTCCCCAAATCTTTCTCCACCAATGCTTTAAACTCACAGAAATTTGAGAATGTTTGATCTTTCTTTTGCATGAAGAAGATCCAGCATATACGAGAATAGTCAACAAAAAAAATAACATAATACCTGTGTTTTGCTATTGAAGCAATCGAGAATGGTCCACACACATCTGTGTTAACTCTCTCCAGGATCCCTGAAGCACGGTTCTCCTTTTCATGAAAGGTGGTCTTCACAAACTTACCCATAGTACATCCCTTGCACTAGTCTATCTGCACAAGTGTACCCTTAGAAAGTATAGTATAAATATGCTGCAAAATCTCCAGGGCGCCTTGTTGAAGATGGCCCAATCGCCTGTGCCATAATTCACCTTCATCTTGGCTCACCACTTCTTCTTCTTTGCCCACCATTGTAGTGCAACCATCTACTTCCAGCTTGTAGAGATTCTTGACTCGAATCCCTATCCTCTTGGTTTGACCCGTTTTTTTATGTCGCAGGAAAGATTTTCCATCGCTAAAAACAACGTCATAACCTATGTCCTCTGATATCGCGACTGAGACCAAGTTCTTCTTTAGACCTGGAACATGCATAACATCTTTCAACAGAAATGGTTTACTTGACACCCTCTCAAAGGTAATGGTACCAATGTCGGTCGCACTGTATCATCCATCATCACCCATCTCTATATGCATTTGGAGATCTTTCTCCTCCAAGTCACTAAAAAGCTCCTTATCTCCCGTCATGTGGAAGGAAGCACCACTATCAAGATACCACACCGATCCCATTGTGCTTGAAACCAAGCATGTGATCAAAGAGAAATCAAGTTCAAATTGCGAGGCAAGGGCCTCACTAGCTACAACTCCAACAACCTTCTTGTTCTTCTTTTTCTGTGGGCAGTTAGTGGCGAGATGCCCATGTTCGTGACAGTGAAAACACTTCACCTTGGACAAATCCAGCTTCTTGCCTTTAGCCTCAGATTTTGAGTGGAATTTCTTCCCCTTCCCTTTCCTTACTTTGGAAACCAAAGCACAATACTCTTCGTCATCATGCTTTGATGAAGAGCCATCCCTAGTGTTTCGCCTGAACTCCTCCTGCACTAGATCTGACCACAGTCATTCCCAATCCGGCAGTTTTTCTCGTCCGTTGACAGAACTTTGATAACTGTTTCAAATCTTAGGAAGTCCCAAGAGAGCCAAGCTCACAAAATCATCATTAGAAACAGTGATTCCCACACTCCCCAACTCATCCCTACATTGGACAAACTTTGTGAGACACTTAGGAATATTGTCACCCTTCTCCATTTTGATTTTTCTGAGTTTATCCTTCAGCGCCAATTTCCTATGGTCGCTGCTGCTTTGGAAAAGATTTGTCAAAGCCTTCCACATTGAAAATGGAGTGGCTTTCGCATGGAGGCTTGAGACAATATGGTCTCTCACACCTTCCAACAAAATTCTTCTCGTCTTCGCTACTTTCTTTTTCCATGCATTAAGTAATGCTGCATCTGTCGAAGTGGGCTTAGGAACATCGCTATCGATGAAAAAATTCAAGCCATTACCTTCAAGCACTGCCTCCATCCTATAATTCCATGCAATGTAGTTCGAGCTGCCCTCAAGTGCATACTCTAATTGCAAACCATTGAAATCCATTTCGATGTTTACTCAACTGTCGCACCAAGAAATTCTTGCAGCAAATTCGAATTGTTTCCACCAACAAAACTTAGCTACTGCTTCAATATTGCAATATTCAATGCTCTGATACCATGTAGAAATTTTATTAATACTGTGATGTATTACCGGACTCTCTTGATCTAAAAATTATATCCACTATTAAATACATAATCCTTCTACTTAATTCTTTGCGGAAATTTAATCGCCAATTGAAAACACATGAAGAAAAATCAATTGCACATAACACAAAAGTTTTTACTGGGAAAGCATAAAGCTAAAAACCCCAACTATAATATATTATGTATATCATGGATCATGAAACAATCTCATACAAAACTCTATTTCAAGAGCTCTTAGTACAATATACAATCGTCTCACACTATCATACAAAAATTGGCATAAACATGCACCAATTTATTGCCTCCTGACAGCTGCCTCCATTGCGCAATCCCTGCTAATGATAATCCCTGAATGAATTCGATCTTGCCTTGCCTTGACTGCGCAATCCTCATTTGCATATCCAGTGTGTGTGTAGTTTCATTGAATGCACCACTATAGTCACAACTAATAGTCAAACAAGCCCTTTCACCTATCTCTCAACTGGGTCTCCACTGGATCTGACATGCATGTAGTTAACAATAGTATTTCTTCAGTTGCATGTGAGACCATTGCTTGTGAATTAATTAAATAATTAATTCATTGATCTCTCACTAGTGTATCTTTAGTTACAACTAGCACAACTGAGTTTAACTCACTTAACTGAGTTGAACTAAATAACAACTCACATAAATACACATCCAACTCTGTTACAAATTTGTATCACTCATTTACAACAAAGTCCACTCTGCATGTCCCAAAAACCAACTTTAGAACTCATAATTTCTTCAGTAAACTGGTTTTCCACATCAGTTAACTGAAATCAAGTGCTTCAAGAGAATATATTATTATTTATTGTCTAGTTATTATTAAGGGCTAATAATAATTGACATCTGATCTATAAATAAACTTCGCCCATGCATCTAAAAATAGAATCTCATCTATAAATAAAATTTTCTCAAACATCTATAAATAGACTCCCACTATAAATAGAATATGCTCACCATTCTAAAAATAGACATATCACCTAAAAATAGCCTGCGGGCTCCACCTAGTGTAGGTGCTTAATTTTCACTAGGATCATCATCTTGTTGAATCTCAACAGCAGGCATTCGAAGAACACCATCTTGACTTCTTTTCGTTACATGGTAATCCATAAATTGTGCTATGCTTTTGCACCTGAACAATTGTTGCAGACTTGGAATTATGGGAATATAACGAAGAGCCTTGCGAGACACCTTTTTTGTTACTTTATCGATTTGACATCTACTCTCATCACATTTTGGGCATTTGTCTTTCGATGCATGTTCTTTATAATAGAGAATATCATCATTAGGACATGCATGAATAGCTTGATACTCCATTCCAATATCTTTCATTTTGTCTTGTAAATCTAGGTACATGCAAGGTAAAACATTTGACGGTGGTAACATAAATTCACCTAACAATCTACAACATTAGAAATCAATAGTGTTGGTTAATGTAAACAATATACATATTGAATCCAAATAATGTTACAAATGGTGATCGACATACTAACATTGAAAATAAAGGAAAAAAATAATTTCTTATCATGATGTACTAAATGTCACAAAATATATTACATACCTCAGGAGTTGTGTCACACATGTGTTTGACAAACCATTCACCACCTTTAAGTTGACCAGAATCAATACAGCAGAGAGAAGAGATGTTTTTGAGCCTTCATAAAGAGGTTGAGTTCCCCTCTCAAGTACATGTATATCATAACCACCAACATACGGGCCGTCATCATCATCCCTTCCTACAACATTATTAAATGACTCCTGGATCAATCTATCCATCCCATCTTCATCCAATGTGTTATCATCATCATTATCTTCTTCCATAGGATCATTAGCTTGATCTGGCTCAATATTCGCTTCAATGAGTTTAATAATATGAACGTGCAATAGTGAAAAAAATATAAACTAGTATAGACCCATCTAACTCCGGTTCTATGAAGCGTCGAGAGGGATCAAATCCCTTGAGGTGCAAACCAATTTTTTGAGTAAAAAAGTGAGAAGAGGTCAAAAGGAGGAAAATTTAAAAACCTAGCACTGGAAAAAGGAACAAATGTGAAACTGATCAATGTTGGAATGAGGAATTTTGGAGACGTCTAGCACTGGAAAACCGTACAATTGCAAAATCAATGTTACCAGAAAATAGCCTAATTGCAAATCCTATTGCTAGAAATTAGTCTGATTGACAAACTCAATGCTAGAATAAAGAGAAATTAGGAAGAATAGCACTACAAAAGGGAAAATTTGTAATTCCTAGCACTCGAAAAGGAAACAAGGAGGAATCTTAGCACTATAAAACAAGGTAGATGAGAAACAATATAGCACTAGAAAGTTAAAAAAGTGAAAAAGCTAGTGTTATGAAAAGGACAACTTAAAAAGTTAGTGCTAGGAATGAAGTAAATTGGAAAACTTAGTGCTACGAGGGAGGGAAAAATGAAATCCTAGCTATAGAAACTTGAACAAATGAGAAACATAGCGCACCAATGAGGAGAGGAGGTTAGTTTTAGAGAGAGAGAGAGAGAGAGAGAGAGAGATATCGTCGATGAATGCCAAAACTACCTAGCATAAATATTAATTGCAAACCGCTATAAATATTAATTCCAAACTACCTAACATAAATATTAATTTCAAACTACCTATCATAAATATTCATGAACAAATGTAAATATTAATTGCAAATTAACTACCTAGAACTCCTCATGATATTTTTTCTTAATGCATAAAACATAAAATGAATATTTTGGAAGATTTTCACTTGTGTAATTTGACTATATATTTGAACTAAGTAAAGACCAAGTCTCTTATGGCCTAATGGATGATAATGAATAAGTACTTATTAATGGATGCTATTCATCTCTGCCTTCAGCATGTCCATAAGTTCTACAATGTTTTTTAGCTGTTGTTATTTAAAGTCTCCTTAATTTCGAACCCTTGCACTTTTTACAAGGCAAATAACATTTTCTATCCTTATAATCCCTCGATGTCGATCCCATGTCTCCATGGCCCAGTCCTTGAAGAATGTTATCTGACATTGCTCCTCACCAAATAGCTTTTAGTGATGATTATCAATAAAAATTAACCTCAAAATAGGCCTATAACAATTCAAAAGCATGGATGTATAACAACAATGTTGAACTTGTAAATAGGTATTCGGCCCTACATATATATAAATCAATTTCCCATCGGATAAACGTTGCACAACATTAAAATTCCATTAATGCCGAAATTTGGCTGGTAAAATTCCATTAATTATGATCGTCGAATATCCTACTCTATGTAATTAACGTCAAATATTTGACGATCGTCGGGCTTAAAAAAAAAAAAAAAAAAAAAAAAAAAAAAAAAAAAAAAACATTAAATGACCGATGGTGATTATGATTTTATCCATTTGTCGTATTCCGCCATCAGATTTTAACTCGAAATGTGGTAGTGAGGAGCGCCTCGCTGGATCCCTCTGCAAGCTTTGGCGACTCTGATATGGGCCATACACCATCACCAAGGTTGTAGGGGACAATGCCTTTCAACTCAGTATTCCACCATGCCCTTTTCTGAACCCAATGTTCAATGTGGATCACCTTCAGCCCTACTTTCCACCTCTACTGGACACATCCAACATGGCAAAACAAGTCACACCAATAAAGTTAAACCCATGCTACATGGAACAAGCCACAACTGATCGAATCATCGACACACAAATCAAGAACACCCGCCAATAGAGGATCCAACTATATCAAGTTGTCAAAGCAGGCCAACTCCTTCACCAAGGCAAGTGGTTCACTGGGGACCAGGTTCAACATAAATTTCCTCACCTCATGGAGGCTCTGCACATAATGGGGATCATTGCTTCGTAGCGGTGAGGAATGATCCAGGTGGATATTGGTGGCCACCCACCTATTCCACCTAGACCTTTAGTCAATTTCAGGAGTTTCCTTTTTTATAGCAACATTTACTATTTTTAGTATTTTTTCACTTTCTAAACTTCCATAGCAATTTTGACCCCCTAAACAATGTTTTTTTAGGTCTACAGTAGGCCCATAGCCATAGGAAAGGACCTGCGGTAAAACCTGTAGTACTCAGAGATATATTTCTGATGTTATATCATACGTGCCAAACATATATAATATGACCAAGTTACGACCCCAACAGCCCAACTAACCCCAACGGGGCCCACAAAATCTTGGTGTTTCATCTCCTAGGGTTATGGTTTTGATTGTTTAGGTTTTTTCTATGTTGTTCAATAATAAAAAGGCCCTCGAGCCTCATTGTAACACAGTTCAAAGGTCTGTAACCGCCACTTATCTTCTCAGAGATAAGCTACTAGCGCCCTAGCTAGTTTATTTCCATTATGTATGTAAGCATATTTTAGTTAATTTATATTAATGAAATGAATTTTCATTTCTGCTGCATCTCTGCGCTTATGTGTATTTCTATATTTTATTGCGTTCTTGCATAAGTCATCTAATCAAGCTTTTGTTCATGAGAATATTTAGACTGACTAACAACCTTCACTTCTTCTTTTCCTTTCTTTGTGTCATCAATCTGGTCTTTGGCTTTAATCTTATATGTAGTAAACATTTTTTCTTTGATCTCCAGTGCATCAGTTTGAATTTGGTCTAAATTAGGAGACCTTCTTTCTCTTAAAGTGAAACCAAAATCAAATTCAAATGCTCCTGCAAACACCACTTTTTCTCCTCCACGTGGTGGTTTTATATCTGCTGGCAAACTATTATAAAATTTATTGAATCTTTTTATGAATTCAGTTACATCTTCCTCTGGTTTTATTTTAATTTCATTAAATTCAGTCAGAAAATAACTGTGATATTTTTTCTCACCCCATCTCTGTGTAAAAACATTTTATAGTTCTTCCCAATTGTTTATAGAGTTAGCGGGAAGTGTTTTGAACCACTTTATTGCTTCTCCATCCAGTGACTATACAAATAATCTCATCACTACATCCATGTATTCAACATTCAAATTATTAGCAAAAGCACGAAAAGAAGCAACTTGATTTTATCTTGTTACTTCATCTTCCCTTGTAAATCTAGGAAACAATTTGAGATAATATTGAGGCATGGAATTCATTGGATGAGGAAGATTTAATGGTGCATATATGTTCAATAGGAAAGCTGGAATCGCCATATTTTGATTTGGAAGATGAACAAGAGACCCTCCTACATGGAATACAAATGGTTGAGGTGGAATAATAGAAATAGGAATTGGTTGGCTAACAGTAGAAAAAGTTTGATGAAAAAATGGAAAATCAATTGTTTGGATTTCTTTAATTTCAGGAAAAGAAAAGGACACTGACTCAAAAGGTTCTTCTTCCAATGTGGGTTTTGGAAAAATATTCAGAGGATTAAAAAATCCTTCTTGATAAAAATCAGTATTCTTTACAACTTCTTATGAATGATAGGTTTTTGGAAACTGAGAAAATGAACTGGTACCAGGGGCTGATAAAGTAGGGTTTGTTGAAAATCAACAAGAAAATGCGTGTCTAATTTATTTTTCCCTTAAATAAATTAAACAATAAATTGTAATCATATCTCATAACAACTTGTATTAGTTAAATAAGTGAGATAGACTTATTTAGCTCAAGAATTTCGAGTTGAGGATCAATGGTGAGGCATGTAGAGTGATTCTATTATTTTGGGGGTCCAGTTGTAGTTAATGCACTAGTGCAGTGTGAGTTTAATCAGTTAACTCAATATAAATGAGTTAAGATAATTTTAACTAGTTCTAACTGAGTGATGAGCTAGTGAGAGGTCAAGTGAATTAAATTAGATTTAATTCACAAGTAGTGATCTATCAATTAACTGATGATTTTATATTATTAGTTGCATGCATGTCAAATCTAATGAAGACCCAGTTGAGACAAAGGCTAAAGGGAAGTAAACTATTAGTTGCATTATTAATGAACTGCCCAGGTGAAATTACAAAGCCTCAGGATGCCCATGAAGGATAACACAATCAAGGAAGGTTGGAACTCCTATTTAATAGAGATTTATTTTTCCTAGGGATTGCTTGAGCAAGACAAGATGAAGGTGGGCTGAAAATTGGTTATGTTTGTCTAATTGTGCCTAGATAAGTGTGAGACAATCGGTAGAGTGTATGAGGTTCTCGTGAGCACACATGCATTGTATTGTTTCATGATTCCTTGACTTATTATACAATAGAGATAGAGGGGTTTTGAGCAGTTTCTTTCCCTAGGAAATTTTTGTGTTGTGCGATTGATTTACTTCTTTCTCTTATTTGCATGTGATTGAGCGATCGTGATTTATATTCCGAAAATATTGTAGAAGGATTCAATATCTTGTTTTAGTACATTGTATGATTGGATTGAATGCATTAATGGAATTTTTACATGGTATCAAAGCGCCAGGAATCACAATAGTGGAGAAGAAATTGAGTTTGTGTTGAACAATATTCAAATTTGCAAATACATTCTTTGGAGTTAGCATCATATCAAGATGTCTTTCAATGGCTTGAGACTCGAATATGAACTTGAGGGAAGTTCGAATTATATTGCATGGAAGGACATGATGGAGGCAGTGTTGGAGGATAACAGGTTGAAGGAATTCATAGATATTGATATTCCACAGCCCGCAACAGTAGATGCCCAACTTCTTAATGCATGGCGAAAGAAGGTATTAAAGGTGAGAAGGATCTTATTAGAGGGAGTTTGAGATCATATTGTCTCGATTCTCCATGACAAGGAAACTCTATATGCCATGTGGAAGGCCTTGAAATATCTATTTCAAAGCAACAATGATCACAAAAAATTAGCACTCAAGGACAAGCTTAGGAAAATCAAAATGGAGAAGGGCGACATAATCCAAAAATACTTGACCAAGTTCACTTAATGTCGAGACGAGCTTGGAAGTGTTGGGATTACTGTAGCTGATGATTACTTGGTGAGCCTAACACTTCTAGGCCTTCCCAAGAGTTGTCATAGTTACTAGGACTTTGTGAATGGGAGGGAGAAGTTACCATATTGGGAGAAACTATGGTCAGATTTGGTACAAGAAGAGTTTCGGTGGAATACCAGGGATGGATCCTCATCCAAGACTTATGATGAGGAAAATTGTGCCTTGGATGGTGTTAGTGTTAATATTTGCATCCTGTCACTAGTGATCAAATGGACTGTTATCATATCTTGTTAAGGTCCCATAGTCAAATTGTTTTCATTTCATTAGGTTTTCAAGTAAAAATTTGATCACTAGGTATTAGGTCTAGGACTATTTTCCAATCCTTCCAAAATTTTCATATGTTGGTCCATGTCATCACTTAGATGAGTGTATCATCATTTAGAGATTTTCATCATCATTTCAGTCATCATTACCATGATTTCATTCAGTTCACTATCTCCATTAGGTCATTAGGGTTTCAAGGTCACCAAAACTTTTATTTCATGCATAAAATCCGATAATTGGAGTGGTAATAAAGCAAGTTTCTTCAATAAATTTTGATTTCAAACAATGTAATTTTATGTCTATATGTAATAAGCACTTCATGTTCCTAAAAAGCTGCAGTTCATTGTTCCAAAGAAGATACAAAAATTCCAGGTTACAAATGTCCAAGGTTACAAAGTTCAAAAGAATGAAAGTCATGCTTGAAAAAGAAATGTGGGGCCCATTATCCCTCAAAAGGAAGTCATTTCATGTTTATAAAAGGGCCAAAAAGACACAAGAATATTTCATTTGCACTCTTACTACCTCTCATCATCGATCTCATCCTTCTTTTGGAAAGAAAAAAACAGGTTTTTTACTCAAACTGGAAAAAAATTGAAGGCGTTGTGCATACAGACACTGTGATGCCCTTTAGGAGGAAGGCGTTGCACATAGGAAGCCTGCGTTGCGAACGGGCGCTTTGCACCGGTGGCCTGCGCTGCACACGGGGAAGATTTGTCCAAATTTCATCTTTGACCACCAAATTCAGCTTTCCAAAGCTCCACTCCATATTTTTCCGCCTCCAAGCTCTATAAAAAATAAGTTTACTCATTTTCGTGCCCTCCTTTGCTTTGAATTCCAAGAAATTTATCACAAGCTTAGTCTCCTAAGGTTTGCATGAATTTCATGATGTTCATCTCCAAATGATGGATTGATGCTTTAAACCCTAATTTCCTTATCCCTACACCTCTTTTTTCAACTTATACATCACCTCCATCCATCACAAATCCATATCCCATCATTTTTATTATCTTCCCTATAAACCCTAGCCCTATTCTACCAATTTAGGAAATTTCATTAACTAGGAGTGTGTTTAAATTTCTAAGCCCATTTCCCTAGCACATTTCCCTTCATTTCACTCCCTAAAGATCCCTAAGACCCATGCTCATCTCTCTAAATTTTCCTACTCCCATCTCCCTTCCCTAACTCCCTCATTTCACCCCTTTACTCCTTTTCCCTGTTTTTTTCCTCCTATCATCTAGGGTTTCAATCATAGAAGCACATTCTTCACCATAAGAGAAAATAAAACACCAGAAAGGGGGGAAGATATTGAGGTATGAGCCCAAAAATTGTAGTGAAATCACTTCCTCACCATTCATTAGAAAATGATTTGAAGATGTCAACTGCCTAGGGTTTTGTCAAAGAGTGGAGGAGGTAGGTTTCCATGAGCAGCGTACAGATTTTTTTGCCACCAATTTGAAGGGAGAAAATACCACCATTTCAGGGATTTATTTCACATTTTCATTAGATGTTATCTCTCTTGCTACATGAATACCAAATCATGGTGAATATTGGTTCAAAGGCATGAACCTAGACCTTGAGTAGTACAAACTCTAATCAAGCAAAAAGAGAAGGATAAGTTGCATTTGCTTATTGATGCATCCATTATAGCATATCATACCATATCAGGTCTCCATGAAGTAAATATGGAGCAATTGTGAGGAAATTTGGAGAAAATATGGGAAATTTGAAAAAAATCTTTGAAGGAACATTTTTCAGAAATGTCCTGTTTAGTAATATTTTTGTAGAACATATTGTGGCTGAAAAAAGTTGAATTTTGGGTAATTGGAGGACGTTTTTTTTCCTAAGATAGCAAAGTACAATAAACTACTTCATATTTTACACAGGTATTACAGAATTAGAGATCCATTCACATCTTCACATACTATTGTTCTGACTGAGCAATGTCCTGTTTAAGACACCTTTTTGTAGAGAATATTGTGGACAATAAGAGAATAATATTGGGAAATTGGAGGAGGTATGTGTTCCTAACATGCAAAATAACACAAAAATCTCTCAGTTTGGAAAAAAATTTCATGTTTAGTGAGATATCCCTCCATATTTCAGGCCTAGTTTTCTAGAAAACCCAGAAATTTGGCAATTTCACTAGGTCTAGAAGCGTAGCGCCTTGGCGCTGCGCTTTTTCCTCATAGATCAAAATGAAAAATGTTTGACATTTATAGAAAGCTTATGGCCTCCTAAAAAAACCCATTTTCTCAGATTTTTTATTTAGGGCTGATATTTTGAGAAAAAAATGAGAAAAATGGGTCAAAAATCAACATTCTGCCCCTCTTTTTGACTGGCATTGCATTTCTGGATACACCTTGGGAGAATGAGTTGTTGAAGGCCTTCCCATGGGTCATTTAAAAAAATTCTAGATGTTATGGAAACTATCCAGACAAGGCTGTTTTACCGTTCTCTCATATTTCAATTTTGACTTCAGGAAGGTGCCTAAAAATGTCCTCAAAGATGGCATTGCACTTTTGCAATTTTCTGAGATTTTAATTAAAATTTTCACTGTGTGATTTTCTCCAATTTCTAGTTTGGCTTTTGTAATAGTTAAAAGGTGAAAGTAGATGAATGTAAAATTCAAAATGTAAATGTAAATGGTAAAATTGAGTTGACTAGTTGTCTTATACTCCATTTATTTCTTTAAGGATATGTCTCTTAGTGGTTAGATAATGTAGGAATTTGTTGTGTAACCTCCCTAGTGTGTCAAAAAATTCAGATAGATGCATGCATTTTAATTGCTAGAAAATTCTACCTCAAAGGGAGGAATTTGTCCTCAGTATATATATGAGGCCCATTTTAATCAGTTTCAAGGGTTGGATTCTTGGACATTGAGCTAGTGTATTTAATTTTGACAAAGTAATATAGTGAATACAGAGAAAAGTTGCAGCTTAAATTTAGGGATTCATGTGGTGAGATTGTATGGCTATGTTTCTCTAATGTAAGTCACTCCATTAAATTATTTCTCTTTCCATTACATATCTACTGCTTTCACTCATTGTATTTAAAGGTTTTAAGCATGATTCATGAGGAATACATGCCATATTTTGATAAGATGATGATGTTGTGTTTATTTTCTTCTTAAGGGATGAATTCATACTTCTATGCTTGTTCCTAATCTCTCTGTTCATCCTACACCATAACTATAAAGCCTAAAGGGTCATTCAAGATTGCCTAGCTTGCCCCTTTATTCCCCTGCAATTTTTGCTCTTGTAACCCTACCAGAGTTTCAAGCCTAGCTCTAAAGGTCCATTTTCATCCAGCACAAAAATCAAAATCAACCAAAACCCTGATCCAAATAAATCTAGCCTAAAATCTCCATTATCCAGTCAATTTGGATCTGATCTCATCGAGAGAACCCTCTCAGCCTGGTAGGGCTAGATACAAGGTCAAAGTGGTATTTGGTTACCTTTTTCGGTCTCCTTCTTAGCCTTCGGAGAACTGGTGGAGTGTGAACAACTGGTAGGGAAAAGAAGGGGGATGGGAAGAAGTCCTATTCAAAATCTGAGATCGGAAAAGAAGAAAATAAGCGAGACATTTCAAAGGTGAAATGTTTCAACTGTCACGAATATGGACACTATGCCACAAATTTTCCACAAAAGAAGAAGAAAAAAAAGAAGAAGGCTTCGAGAGGTACAACGGGTGAAGTTTTGGCCTCACAGTTTGAGTTGGACTTCTCTCTCATCGCATGCATGGTGTCAACTGTGATGGGATATATGTGGTACTTGGATAGTGGAGAAAATTTCCACATGAATGGCAACAAATACCTCTTTAGTAGCTTGGAAGAGAAGGATCTTCAGATGCACATCGAGATGGGTGATGACAGGAGGTATAGCGCTACTGGGATTGGTATAGTTACTTTCCAGATACAGTCAGGTAAACCTTTCATATTAAAAGATGTCATGCATGTGCCAGGTTTGAAAAATAATTTAGTTCCAGTTGCTATGTTGGAGGATCTTAGATATGATGTGGTTTTCAGTTAAGGAAAGGCATTCCTTCATCACAAAGCCACAGGAAATGTAAAGAAGATTGGGGTTCATGTGAAGAACCTATAAAAACTTGTTGTAGATGTCTTCACAACATTGAGAAATAAAGCAGATGAGGTGGTGAGTCAGGATATTGGTGAGTTATGGCATAGGAGGTTAGGTCATCTACACTAGAATGCTTTGAGTATCATGCATCAAATTTCTAGAGGTCTTCCAAAGGGTACACTTGCACAGATAGACACATGCAAGGGATGGACCATGGGGAAGTATACAAAGTTCACCTTTCATGAGAAGGAGAATCGAGCACCGAAAATCCTTGAGAGAGTTCACTCAGATGTGTGTGGACCATTCTCAATAGCTTCCATAGCAAAGGACAAGTATTATGTGATTTTTGTTGATGAGTTTTCTAGAAAGTGTTGGATCTTCTTTCTATAGAAGAAAGAACAAAAGTTCTCCAAGTTTTGTGAGTTCAAAGCATTGGTAGAGAAAGATATAGGGAAGAAGGTGAAGGCTCTAAGGAGGGACAATGGTGGTAAGTATATCTCTAATTAATTCATGAAATTTTGTGCCAAAGAAGGAATTCAGAGAGAATTGATTGCACCTCATAACCCACAACAGAATGGGGTTGCAGAAATAAAGAGCAGAAAAATTGTGGGAGAAGCACAAGCTATGTTACATGATCAGGGCCTATTGTTGCATCTATGGGCAGAGGCATGCAACACAACGATATTTGTACAGAACTATAGTTCTCATCGGATACTTGGCATAATTTATGCCAGAGGAGACTTTTTCAGGTAAGAAACTAGATTTTTCATATTTTAAAATTTTTGGTCATCTGTTTATTGCCGTGTGACCAAAGAGGCCAGGAAGAAGCTAGAACCAACAATAGAGGTTAGGATATTTTTTGGGTACACTGATACTCCCCACAACTATCAAGTGTATTTTTTGGCTAACCGGATGACAGTTGTCAGGAGAGATTTTAAATTTGATGAGGAGGAAGTCATGTGATTGTCCCTTAAGAGGGAGCTTGACTTGCATGCAAAACATGAACTCTTAGTTCCAAATGATGAACCTTAGGATGTGGAGCAACCATAAGCATAGGATCATGGAGTGGCAGAAACCACTCATGCGGATCTATCCACCAGAAATGGTAGCAAGTGCACCAGAGAGGCTGACATATTGATGCTAGATGCGAAAAAGAATGTAGGCACACCTACATCATAGCGCAGGTAGAGAAGGTCCCCAAACATGTATACTAGAGACATGGCTCTTAGGAGCGAGTGTATTGTGATAGAACCATCCTCTTTTGAGGAAGCAGTGCATCATCCAACATGGGTTGATGCCATGGTTGAGGAGCATGACTCCATTATCAGAAACAATTCATGGGAAGTGGTCCCAAGACCAGTGGGGAAGTTAGTGGTTTGATCCAGGTGGATCTACAAGGTGAAGCAAGTAACAGATGGAAGTGTAGAGAAATACAAGGCTAGAATCGTGGCCAGATGATTCTCACATGTGGAGGGGATTGACTATGAGGAGAATTTTGCACCGGTTGAGGGGTACTCATCGATTAGATCTATTCTTGCACTCTCAGCACAGATGGGGTGGAAGATACATAAGATGGATGTAAATAAAACCTTTCTGAATGGAGTTATTGAGGAATAAGTGTATATTGGGAATCTAGAAAGTTTTGAGACCTTTGACAGAGAGTCGCATGTGTGCAGACTCAAGAGAGCAGTGTAAGGGATGAAGCAAGCACCTTGTTCTTGGTATACCAGGATCGATAGTTATTTCACGGGGTTGGGCTTCACAAAGAGTGAAGCGGATGCGAACCTATATCATATTTTGGTTGATGGTAAGATTTTGATTATTGTACTTTATTTTGATGATCTGATATTGATAGGTGATGAGCAACTCATAACATCTTTCAAGGAGGATCTTGCAAGAGAGTTTGAGATGAAGGAAATGGGGTTCTTGCACTATTTCCTTGGCTTGGAAATATGGCTAAGAGATGGGGAGCTATGTTTATCTCAAGGAAAGTATGCCAAGGAGATTCTGAGGAAGTTCCACATGGAGGGAAGCAAACCCATGGAGACTCCTTTTGCAGGAAACAGGAGGAAGGAGGATGATACTTCAGGGGAGGTAGTGGATGCTACTGTTTATAGGAAACTTGTGGGTTCACTTATGTATTTGGTGAACACATGACCAAACATATGCTACGCATTTAACTAGATTATTCAAGCTATGGTTAAGCCTACCAAGCTCTTTTGGAAGGCTGGGAAGCATGTTTTGAGATATCTCAGGGGCACTACAGAGTATGGATTATGGTATAGACGGATAGAGGGAATGAAGCTTCAAGGCTTCACCGATGAAGATTGGGCAGGTAGTCCATGAGACAGGAAGAGCACATCAGGGGGCATCTTCAACATAGGATCAACACTAGTTTCTTGGTATAATGGGAAGCAGAGATAAATTGCACTCAGTTTAGCCGAGGCAGCGTACATGGCTGTTATTCAAGATGCATGCGAGGCCATCTAGATGATGAAGATACTTGTTGGTTTTTTTGGTCATCATATGGATCTGACGGTGATATATTGTGATAACTAGATTTCAATAAAAATCTCGGTTAATCCAATATTCTGTGACAGGTCCAAGCATATTGACATCCGGTACCACCATCTCAAAGATTGTGTTAAGAGGCACATTATGTTGTTGCAATACATTCCCACAGAGGATCAGGATGCAGATATCTTGACGAGGGCGCTTGTGAAGAGAAAATTCGAATACCACAGAGGCAGGATCAGGGTAGCTAATAATCCCTTTCTTGTTGAGAGGGAGTGTTGAAAATCAACAAGAAAATGCATGTCTAATTTATTTGTCCGTTCAATAAATTGTAATCTTATGTCATAACAACTTGTATTAGTTAAATAAGTGAGATAGAATTAGTTAGCTCAATAATTTCAAGTTGAGGGTCGATGGTGAGGCATGTAGAGTGATTATATTATTTTGGGGGTCCAGTTGCAGTTAATGCACTAGTGTAGTGTGAGTTTAATCAATTAACTCAAAATAATTGAGTTAAAATCAGTTTAACTAGTTATAATTGAGTGATGAGCTAGTGAGAGGTCAAGTGAATTAAATTAGATTTAATTCACAAGTATTGATCTATCAAGTAACTAATGATTTGATATTATTCGTTGCATGCATGTCAAATTTGATGAAGACCCAGTTGAGACAAAGGTTAAAGGGAAGTAAACTATCAGTTGTATTATTAGCGAACTGCCCAAGTGCAATTATAAAGCCACAAGATGCCCATGAAGGATTGAACAGTAAAGGAAGGTTAGAATTCCTATTTAATAGGGATTTACTTTTCCTAGGGATTACGTAAGAAAGGCAGGTTGAAGGTGGGTTGAAAATTGGATATGTGCTTGTCCAATTGTGCCCAGATTAGTGTGAGACGATTGGAAGAGTGTATGTGGTTCTTGTGAGCACACATGCATTGTATTGTTTTATGATTCCTTGGCTTATTATACAATAGAGATAAAGGGGTTTTGAGTAGTTGATTTCCCCAGGAAAATATTGTGTTGTGTGATTGATTTACTTCTTTCTCTTATTTGCATGTGATTGAGCGATCGTGATTTATATTCCACAAATATTGTAGAAGGATTCAATATATTGTTTTAGTACATTGCATGATCGGATTGAATCTAGTAGTGTAATTTCTACAGGGTTTGGAGTTACTCGAGATTTTTCTCTCCAAAATCTCTGAGAAACTAACTTCTCATGGTCGGAAAGAATAAGAGCTTTTTTCTGTGAGGTATCAGATCTCGTGTGAGGCATTCTAGGAGCCAAGACTGCTTTCTTGGTGAGAGACTTAGCCTAGACACCGTCTTTTCTCACTAGACAAAGAAATGACAACATATAATACCTAGGAAAAAGTAACTTCATGCTTAGTTCCCTGGTAACGGCGCCAAAAAATATTGTACCTTGAGTGACAACCTCTGGCTAAGGGGAGTTAAGTCCCAAGACATTTAAATAAAATTGTAAAATAAACTTTTTGTTGTCCCATATTAATAACCCCAGAAATTAAATTATCAAAACAATGCTCCAAATTCTTCTAATGATTAGAACAATCTTTCAAAGTGGCCTTTTGGTGTTGAATATGACTTGAATGGAAATGTTGTGAAGAAAAATATAGTGGAAAGCTTGTTAAACAACACGATGTTTAATACAAAATCTCTTGTTATTAGATTTAGAGGAAAATTGGAATTATTATGGAATGATAAACAAAAAGGAGGAGTGCATCATTAAGATTTTATTTTATTAACTCACAGAAATAAAACTTGAAACTTTAAATCTTAAAAGGCCAACAACTTCATTACTCCTTTCTATTGAGGAAAACATTAAATGGAAATAGAAAATAAATACATAAGATACTCAGCAAGCATTTAGAATCACTCTAAAATATTTATTCATATCACCAAGAAGATCTGAAAATACAAAAGGCTTTCTGCTTCTGAGGTCCAAAATTCGGAACCTCACTTTCTCTTCCAAAATTGCTTTTATAAAAAATTACAAAAAGGGGATAGTTATGAAACTGTTAACTGTAAAAAATGTCAATTAACTAAAATTCTCTTAAAAATACTTTTCCTTATGAGGACTACATTATTTATGAAAAATAAAAGAAAATTACATTATTACATCATTTTCTAAAACTTTTCCAAAAAGGCTGCTAAAATGACAGGTGAAATTAAGTCACTAAGTGGTTTGGAACTCTGCTGCAGCTGAAGTTCCATCTTTTGCACTTGTCATTGTTGATGACATCCATTAGCTGCATTTTTTCCAAAGAGTTGTATCTGCATTCAGAGTCTTCACAAATATAGTATGTGCGATCCTAAAATTTGTGATTTTGTTGAAGGTTGGCTTTTCCATAAACATGGTTCTCATCAACCACAGTAACTGAAAATATCTCTGCAACTAGTTTACAATGGTTTCTCCCTTTAGTATTGACGTCTTCTCATGTGTGGAACCAATCTTTCTCTTAGCCTCCACTAGCATGGTTTCAAATGTCTCCCAAGGAAATAAGTTTCCTTGTTGATCCCAACAAGAAGGTAAACCTACACTGGTCCTCTTATCAAAATCACGATTGAACTTAGTTACAACTTCCTTGACTTCAGACAACTTTGTTTCTATTGTTTTCCTGCACAATTTCTTTAGAATTATTTTATTAATTTCTAGGACATATTCTATCCTGTCATCAATTTTTAATTCCTTCAGTTCCTATGATGATATTGAATTCAGAAAATCAATCATCTTCTCGATAAAATTGGCACGTTGTTGAATTTTCTGCTTACTATCAGCAATCAGAATTTCCAGATCTCTCACTATTTTTTTCTTTTCTGCTACTATAAACAAAGACTCCCAGATATTGTGCATAGTATGGATGATGTCATTCCAAATTATCTCCCTTGCTTGGATAAGGGACATATTTCCTTTCACCTTCTCTTTCAACTCTTTAATTTCTTGAGAGGCTAATTGAAAATCATTTCTATATTTATCGGAATTTTCTTGAGACATGGCCAAATCTCTTTCACATACCTTTAGTACTTTAATAGCATCATCATAATTTCTTTGAATTTTCTTCATTTCACTTTCAGAAATATTTAATCCAGTCATGACTCTGGTTAGCTTGTTTGTTGGGTCTTCAGAGTCTGCTAGCACTAGAATAGTACAAACATGAGATTCTATTTTCTGTTGTAAAACAATATTCATCTTCCTCATCTTGTCATTTTTCTCATTTATCTGCAAAATATCTCTAGTCAGAATCTCTTTCTCTTTTTCTATTTGTGCGACTTCTGGGGCCATGGAATGTTCCACAAAAGGAAACTTTAGCCTTTTCTAGAGAACCCGAATCTATGTTTCAACTCCTTGCAGCAACTTCTAGAAAACACTTCTATCTTCTCGGTTCACACCCAATTTAACTATGACGTTCTTCAGTTCTTCATTTTGTGTATGCAAAGCCCTCGAGTTAGCTTTTTCAAATTTCAATTGATTACTACTTTCTCCAATAAGGCTTCATATTTTCTGAAGCAATGGAAGTATTATTTAAATCACTATAAATCAACTCATGTGTCTATATATGCAAGTTGATTTGGTCAATTAATTGTATCTCTCTAGCATCCACTTTCAATTTTATAGCCTTGAGACCCGTTGAAGATGATATAGTCAAGGCGGAGGGATGAGAGAAATATAATATGAGCTTATTTCTCTCAAGAACCATAGCAAAAAGTAATCTAGTTAAATAATCAATAATTGATTGTGCCTCCAATTGGGATTCCATACTCTCTTTTACTCTTCTATTTTTTTCTTCTATTTGTGAATATAAGTGTTTCATGAGTAGACAGAACTTTGAGTGGTCTCTTCTAGAATAGGGGAAGAAGGTGTGCAAATAACTTCTCCCAGCTACAACTGGAAACCTCCTACTACTGCAAAAATATCCCCCTTAGACAATTTAACCCTTTTGGATCCCTTATTTGTTTCTTCATCTAGGTCAATTATCTCCTCACTGCCTCTTTTCAAGTTTTTCTCACTAGGGTGGGGGGTCTCAACCTCCATTCCTCTTGATGCAATAGTTTGTCCTCCACTTTCTAAATTTTCAACAACTGGTCAAGACTCATGAACATAAGGGGCATAATCATTCTCCACTCTTTTGTTTGAAATGACATGATGAGGGTCATAGGACCATTTCTCACCCAACTGCAAATTCATGCTTTCCAGGATCTTCTGCATTTCTCCCATAACATGTCTAGTATTCACAATGAATGGCCTAAATATCCTGGGAAATTTGAGCAAATGCCCCTTCTTTGCAGGGAAAAAATGTATTTTATACCTGGAGACTGAATATAATAAAAACCCTTTTTACTTCGTGTTGGAGTATTTTGTGATTCTTAATGTGTGGTGTGTCTCCTTTCTTTGTTAATTTCTTCTAAAATATGAACTGCATCAAATAGTAAGGTATGAGTGAGAAATTGTTAAAGGATTTAACAGTAAATTATCTACTTTCAGTTTTCTGCAAATAATATGTGTGTTATAGAACACGTCAGTGAATATTTCATAAAGTATTTGTGAAATACTTTATACATGTAATATATTTTCTCAATGTTGTTTAATTTTCTTAAACATAGTTTGTGTAAAGGTCCATCATCATAGCTATGTGACTGATTAGGATAGGAATATTTCCTAGAATAGGTACCAGCTATCCATTTTCTTCCATTAGTTACACTTTCTCCCTATTCTACCTTTTACCCACACAATTTATACTTGCCACACCTTGCCAAATGCATGAAAGTCTTAAAGAACATAAAAATCATTTCAAAATCTTTGAGAAGCCATCCCACCACTCAAACAACCCTTTAAAATTTGAAATGAACTATGATGTGTAAGGTTTACTCCTTGCGCTAATAGAACACATGGAAAAATACATCTTTTAACTCCAAGTCTGGAGATGGCCTAAAAAAAGCTACCCAGATGAAGAAATGGCATGCACCATTGCATTCCTTACAAAAATAGTGAAATTGAGTATAAAAACGACCCCTTTCTACCTCGGTCAAATATGGGCTCCCAAGAAATCTTTAGATTCCTCATAAGATTCTCTTCTGGACATGAAAGAAAACTCTACTGCTCAGATCATAAAATGGACCGTGCCATTAGAATCTTGTCGAAAAACTAATTCAAATGAGTATAAACTCGGCACAATTCTGACACATTAAAAAATCGACCTCCAAAGGAATCTTTTAGATTCTTGATAGATAATTGTTTTCAAGATAAATCCCCTCTACGGACAGAGACAATCTCTCTAGCCCTAGAGTGGGTCTAGTAACACGAGATTCTTTCTAATGAAAATCTCTCTTAACTAATGTTTACAATGCAATGAGGAAAGAGACATAAATACCTTTTTCCAAACACTATGCTTAAATCCGTTGATGGTGACCTCGATCCACGATCCTTGTAGGCCTGCTTCCTGCTACTAATGGCACGTGAATACCTGCAGATGATCAAGAGACAACATCAAACATGATACAATACATAATAACCGTAAACACTAGCTATCTATCAGATCAAGGAGTACCAGAATATTTGCATAAACATGTAGACAAATATAGAAAGCAAACACCAGATGTTATTATTGATAAATAACAAAGTGAGAGCTTACAACCTAAGCCTTGATGTTGGAGGCATCCTTAGGTGAAAATATGAGTCCTTCACCAAAGCTCAAAAAGCATTTCTTCTCTCGAGCACTTAGGCGTTATCACAATGCTAGCCTGCAAAGGATGAGTGTTCATATGAGTCTGACAACGTTCAACCAAGCTCAAACTTGTGGGAATGAGGGATGTGTAATTATGGTGAGGGAGAAGTGGTTGGGACCCCATGAAAGGAGGAGGAAGGCCCACTTTCTAAGGGATGGTCCCTAATGGATGAGATAAAGGCTCTAAAATGAGAGAGCTCGGCCTTATCATCATTGTTCAACAACTAGCTCGTCACACTTGAGATTATAGAGGTCGAAGCTTCTCCTCCATTTGAGAAAGCACTGCCAGAAAGGGGATCAATGCAGTTTTCCAAGAAATTAGGGTGCTGACAATGCTGGGCCAGAACTGTGAAAAGGACATCAGCGCAGTCATGGTACGAGGAAGAGTGTTGACCCAGGAAACTAGGAATTTGACTAAGTTTCTTTAGTAACCTTCCAAGGCAGTCTTATTTGGATATTAAAGGGGATATGTTAACATATTTCTTGATGGTGGAAACATTGCACAGTATCTGTCATGGGGCATTTCAGGATCAAGGATGGGAAAATGAGCATGGTGACAAATTACTGTGTAACAGATGCCCCCTAAAGCATGAAGGAAAAACAGGGAGTGATTGCTGAAATGATTTATGAACCAAGGAAAATAACATAGACCACCTCCGAAAAACCTACCAAATAAAACATTTTACAATATATGACATATCTGGTATGAATATTCCTAACCAAATAATGTTTCGCTAAGCATCAAATGACACATGAACCCACTGCATGGTCGCATCCATCCATCTAAAGAGATCATAGAAATGGATCAGTGGTATGGACACAACCATTTGTATAGATAGGATCATGTATAAAATCATGAATACTCAATAACTCCTCGCAGCCTTGACCAAAAATCAAATATGACCCAGGGTCTTCACTGCAATCTCAATCAACCCAATGTATGAATCTAACCATGCAAATAAATGTGTTGGTGTCGAACATGGTAGAAATCACCTGATTACCAGTCAATGATGAGAACCATTAACATGCACGAGAGAGACCACCAATAATAACGATGGAACTCAAGGTACAACAACACAATATACAAGTGTGAATGAATGTGTTGAAGTCAAACACTTGCAGAATCATTCGATTGAAGGCCAATGTTGTGAACCTATCATCGAACAGGAATAAATTTCCATTGTGGCATGTGAGCTCCAAGGTACTGAACAAAATTTTCTAAATCACCTTCCCAGATAATGAGCTGAATTCGATAGGAAGTGAGTTGTCAAAGGAGGGCCATGATGATTCCCCCATCATCAAAACGAAACAACAGATATCTTAATATTATAGGAGTGATTTGGGATTGTAACAGAGGAGGTCAAATAAGCAGAGGATGTTTGACAAAAAAGACTTCTCTTGAACATATTGGCGACACGACTCTGGAGTGTGGTAGCATTTGACTCAAATAGGATCAGAGGTCATGTTTACAAAACCGGTAATAAAATGAGAGGCAAATAGATTTCCCAAAACCATGGAGGAAAAATGACGAATGTAGGATATCCCCAACCTGACATGAACTGCAGATGAGTGTCATGTTCAAGAGGGACAAGCTACCCAAAATACACATAGGATGTTTACTTTCAATTTTCCCTTGTTATTGCTAACGAGTACCTCTTTATTTTTTATAGCCAGCATGAAGAGGATAGCATATGCTAAGCATGTAAGTTCATTCTTCGAATGAATCCATCCTAGTAAGTTTAACGAGCCCTAGGAAGGAGGAACTCAGTCTCGTCATGGTGACAAGTATTTCATCGTTAAATATTTAACGAGTCCAATGAAAGGGTAACTTGGTAACTTTTCATGTTTAAGGAGTTTGAAAATAAACGAAAAGGAAACTCGATCATGTCCCTTTTCGCAAGTCGTCTCTTGAATCCGAAAAGGTAGAAAACAATATCCGAGAGAACCCCTTGACCATGTTCGATCAAGTTATTCCTTTTTCGTAAATAGTAAATCTCAGCCGGAAAAAGGGGTAAACATATATTGAGACCATGTCAATTCATTCACTTTTGTGATTTCGAAAGGTCAAGTACCAGGCAATATTTTCATTTTTCGAGAGTCAGAAAATAGCTGAAAGTTTACTCGAGAGGGGTTCCTTTTTCGTAAATGTTTAACAAGCCCGAAAAAGAGATAAAATATAGCTCGTTTGCATAAAAAATGATCATCAATAGTGTGGAAGTCTTGTACTACACATAAACAACAAACATCATGGATATTGATTAAAAATAATAAAATATTAGTGTTTTTAAAAAAAAAATCTATAAATAGATAAAAAACAAAATCATCTTCACCTTTCTATTTGAGAAGAGAATTTTGTCCATTTTCCCTCTGAATTTCAAATCAGTTGTGTGGCCAATCCAGGACACCATTCGTCGATCTGTCAGTGTCAAGTAAGAGCTCTAAACCTCCTTTACATTTTCACTTCATTAAATTGTCATTTAATTCCAGAAATAGGGAGATTAGAGGGAAGAATTTCAAGTTTTAAAATCATTTTCGACCAACGCAATTTCGAGCTATCGGGGTTGTGTTTAGCCCGTTAGGGTAGCGCGCCACCAATGCCAAATTAATTCGCACAGTAGCGCTGTCCGTGGGAAGGATTTTGGAACATGAAATCTACCCAACTCCATCGCTAATTTCTAAAAATACTCCAATGAAAACTCCTAAAAATCCAATTGGACATATTTTGTAGGTGCTTTCGTCAAAGATGTCGGTCAAATGGAAAGAATGAGGCCATGAGGTGGAAGACCACCAAGCTATGCAACACCAAAATTGCATCAATGCTTTGCACAATTGCGGTTTTTTGAAATTCTTTGAAACATCTGGTCTAAGAGCTCAACTAGAGCTACTCTAATGCTTGATTAGTATCTGGGACGTGGACTGAAAATTGTTTTTCATCGGGGACCAAGATTTAGAGTTAGATGTGATGGAAATCTATTTCATCATTGGACTGTCTAGGAGAGGGGAGAGAATCCAACTCTCTGGATCTCGTGTAGGGGGTGAGATTACTAGCATGATTATCTAGAGATATTGACCTGGTGATAAGAAGATAGAGAGTGGGAAGGTAGACATTTATTTCATCAAAGTGATTCCCTTGCGCATGATACTACATTGGATCACGAGAGTTGCAGGAGCCCAGGAGTTGCATGAGGCAACGAAATTTCAGTTCCAATACGCGGTGGAATTCTTGGCCCCAACCATGTTCAACTGGTGCGAGAGGTTACAGGCTAACATGAAGAGCCATCTAACCAAGTGCAAGACAGGCAGACTGAAACAGTTCGGGTATAGGTCTATTATGGTGACCTTATTTCTAGAGAGAGTACTCATGTTCCAGTACCAGTGGCTAGAGATCCATGTTCCAACCCCGAGGGATCTGAGGCTGATGAGATGGTGTGACATTATGCCCCGACAAGGTGGGGACCAACATATGCATTACCCCACAACCTTTTTTAGTTGGTGGCGGCATCCACTTATCATAGTTGAGGACTATGCATATGCCGACATCGAATTCCGAGGAGATCTAGATCTTCCAATTCCACTAGGCACACTGTGGACCGATGCAGGTAAAAATTATTTTTTAACATTTTTACTTTTTGAATGTTTTTTGTTATGTATTCTGACACATAAACTTATGATGTGTTTATAGATATGGGTCCTCAGAGACCTCCTGGCATGTCACCGATCGCACGGAGGGTAGCCCGTCTAGAAGAGGATTCTCATTATGAAGAGGGAGCAGATACTCTAGCTAAGCTAGAGTGAAACCTAGTTGGCCTCACAAGAAGCATTCCAGAATATGCTACATTCGATGAGATTCCTCTACGCCTTCAGAGACATACAGTCGGAATCCTGGGTAGACTACGTCAATTACTATGGCGAGTAATTCAAGCAGTCACCTACTACCATGAGCACCATGTGGGCAAATAGCAACCCTATTTTTACATTTTGTACTGATGTAGGCTTAGAGAGCCATTTTTGTAACAAAACATATATTTTTTGATATTTTAGATGAAACACACTTACAGACCGATATATATATATATATATATATATATATACATGTTTCTACGACTACTTGTGTATCATGATGATGCCTTGATTTACATATTGTGCAAGTGTCTATCTAATACATGGTTTTCTAATGCATCTATTAATGTATTTAAACGCCTTGGAATCTGTTGACATGTCATAAAATGAAAATTTATTTCCAATAATCTAACAAGCAAATACATACACAAAATTTGAGGATTGCGCATAGAATAATTCCCATTCAATTGTAACACAACGAGTTGTGAGTCCAAACTAACAACCAAATCTATAACCCCAAGTTCAATGGCATTAGATAATAGTTTGATCACCGCACTATATTCGGCAATATTGCTAGTTTTCTAACCCAAACAAATACCTTGTAAATTAATCAACTCAGCACCATGAGCAAAGAGTGCCCATGCTGTGGAAGACAGGTTTTGTGTGCTACGACAAGCCCCTTCAGCAAAACCAACATAATGATTCGAAGACATCTGCAAACCAAGTGGAACACAAGGTAAGCAGAGGAAACATGTCTGCAAGGCAAACAATCACACCAAAAATCAACCCAAAGCACACTAGTGAATAAAACAATAATGTACACAATATCACACTTATGATTATGCACAATATTTTTTTAGATAGAGCCCGTTTAGGGGATCAGCCAAAGGATTACCTTCATAATCTTCCAGCTCATAGGCTCCATGCTCCAATACACGTTGAATGATATAGGGCGCATGCCACATTGGCTCGAGCTTTCCTACTCCCAACTTATCATGGCCTTGGTCATAAATCAGGACCAAGTCACCTTAAGATAAAATGCGGGGGGTGACAGATTTGTCATATTGAACCTTAACCCATCATTTTTACGCTTCAAGAACTAAAGTAGCAAGCCTTTAGGTCTCGTCGATATGCTCGAGGTACAATAGACGTTCCTCTTCTGGCAAAGTACCAAGAATTAGCACGATAGCTAGCTTTAGAGAAGGAATCTCACACTCGATCGGGAGTGTGGCCTCTAGATCGTACACCAATTAGAATGGTGTGAATCCAGTGGCAGTATTAGCAGAGGTTCGGTATGCCCACAGAGCTGATAAAATCATGAGGTGCCAGTCTCGTTTGTGCTTCCCAATGGTGCGTTGAAGCATAATCACCAAGACTTTGTTGACAACCTCAACCTGGCCATTGGCCTGTAGATAGTAAGGGGTGGAGTTATCATGATGTAACCCCAACTGATTAGAGAGATATTTCATCATATGGAATGAGTGCCATGATCAGTGACAATCGCTTTCGGGACACCAAACCGAGCTATGACATGATTGAACAAGAACTATTTCATAGTTAGACCTTCATTATCATATGTAGGCATCGCCTCAGCCCATTTAGTGAAATAGTCAATGACAATGATGATATAACCATGCCCCCCGGCTAAGTGAGGGTTATAGGTCATAAAATATATACCCCATTTCACAAAATTTTTGACGGTCAAAATTACTGGGTGCAAGGGTGAGGGTGGGGTGCGCTCTTTCCGAGAGTAGATATGGAAATCATGGAATTTTCGTACTGCGATAATGCAGTCTTTAAAAATAGACAGCCAGAAATACCCTGTGCAGAGGATATTTTGAGCGGTAGCGTAACCAGACATGTGACCACCACAAGCCCCAGACTGGTAGACGTTGAGAGCTTTCTTAGCTTCCTCAAGAGTCAAACATCGACAGAGGACAGAGTCAATATCAATGGAATAGAGGGTATCTTCAATGATATGGTAAGGTTGGGACTGGTAGTGAATCCGTCTTCACTCAAAGTGCAATAACTCTGGCCGAAAATTTTGGGTCTGGAGATATTCAATGATGTATCTATACCATGGATCAAGGGTACTAATGAGAAAGAGAGTCTCATCGGGGATAGACTCATCAAGAGGAGTGGGATTATTCATGGTGGGAAGATCACAAATCAACTCAGAAAATACCAGGGATTTCTTAAACTTAGCAGCAGTGAATTCTAATTTTAACTCTTGAAGGATGATGATCCATTTAGAGTACTTCCCCCAAAAAACTGACGTGCGAGAATGTAAGTCATGGGGTTGAAATCAGAAATCACCAAGGTTTTGCGTAGGAGAATGTAGTGACAGAAACATTGAAAAACATCAACAACAGCTAGTGCGAGTTTCTCTACATGAGTGTAATGTGTCTCAGTATCAAAGGGATTGCGGCTCAAGTAATACACTACGTGATCTTGACCATCGTCATCGTCCTGAACCAATACCATACCAATAGTGTTGTCAGAAATGAAAAAATACAGGCAATAATCGCAGTGATTATTGGGAGGATGTAGTAGCGGAGCAGTAATGAGGGTTTGCTTCAATGCATCGAAAGAGCTATGAGAAATTTCCTCCCATAAGAATGGGATTCCCTTTTTCAATAAGCACGTAAAGCCTTTGGAAAGTTCAGTGTAATTCAGTAAGAAACAGTGGAGGGAATTCGATTTCCCCTGCAAACTTTGTAGTTGATGAATAGAAGAGGGAGGAGGAAAAGTGATGATTGCCTCTACTTTCAGAGGATCAATGCAGATGCCTTCTTTGGACACCATGAAACCTAGGATCCAACCACACTCAACGTAGAATACACATCTGGTCTAAGAGCTCAACTAGAGCTACCCTAATACTTCATCAGTATCTGGGACGTGGACTGACAATTGTTTGTTATCGGGGACATGGAGCTAGACTTAGATATGATGGAAATCTATTTCATTATTGGACTATCGAGGAGAGGCGAGAGCATCCAACTCTCTGGAGATCGTGCAGGGGGTGAGAGTACCATCATGCTCATCTAGAGATATTTTCCTAGTGATTGGAAGACAGAGAGTGGGAAGGTAGAAATTTATTCCATCAAAGTGCTTCCCTTGTGCATGATACAACATTGCATCACAAGAGTGGAAGGAGCCCAGGCATTGCATAAGGCAATGAAATATCAGTTCCAATACGTGGTGGACTTCTTGGCCCAAAAAATGTTCAACTGGTGCGAGGGGTTACTAGGTAACATGAAGAGCCATCTAACCAAGTGCAAGATAGGCAGACTGAAACAGTTCAGGTACAGGTCTACTATGGTGACCTTATTTCTGGAGAGAGTACCCATGTTCCAGTACCAGTGGCTAGAGATCCATGATCCAACCTCGAGGGATCCGAGGATGATGAGATGGTGTGACATTATACCCCGACGGGGTGGGGGCCAACATATGCATTTCCCCACAACCTTTTTTAGTTGGTGGCGGCGTCCACTTATCGTAGTTGAGGACTATGCATATGCCAACATCGACTTCCGAAGAGATCTGGATCTTCCGATTCCACTAGGCACACAGTGGACCGATGCAGGTAAAAATTATTTTTAACATTTTTACTTTTTGAATGTTTTTTTTTTTATGTATTCTGAAAAATAAACTTATGATGTGTTTATAGATATGGGTTCTCAGAGACCTCCTAGCATGTCACTGATCACACGGAGGGTAGCCCATCTAGAAGAGGATTCTCCTTATGAAGAGGGAGCAGATACACTATTGTGAAAGTGTCTATCTAATACATGGTTTGCTAATGCAACTATAAATGTATTTAAACGCCTTGGAATATGTTGATATGTCATAAAATCAAAATGTCTTTCCAATAATCTAACACTTAGATACATACACAAAATTTGAGGATTGCGCACAAAATAATTCCCATTCAATTGTAACAAAACGAGTTGCGGGTCGAGCTTAACAACCAAATCTCTAATCCCAAGTTCAATGGCATTCGATAATAGTTCGATCACCGCACTATATTCGGAAATATTGTTAGTTTTCTAACCCAAACAAATACCTTGTAAATTAATCAACTCAATATCAGGAGCAAGGAGTGCCCACACTGCGTAAGACTGGTTTTGTGTGCTACGACAAGCCCCATCAACAAACCAATGTAATGATTCGAAGACATATGAAAACCAAGTGGAACACAAAGTAAGCAGAGGAAACATGTCTGCAAGGCAAATAATCACACCAAAAATAAACTCAAAGCACATTAGTGACTAAAACACTAATGTACACAATATCACACTTATGATTACACATAATATTTTTTTAGATAGAGCTCGTTTCGGGGCTCAGCCAAAGGATTACCTTCATAATCTACCAGCTCATAGGCTCCATGCTCCAATACACGTTGAATGATAGAGGGCCCATGCCACATTGCCTCAATCTTTCCTGCTCCCAACTTATCATGGGCTTGGTCATAAATCAAGATCAAGTCACCTTAAGATAAAACACGGGGTGAGGGGGGGGGGGGGGTAGGTGGTGACGGATTTGTCATATTGAACCTTTACCCGTTGTTTCTATGCTTAAAGAACTAAAGCCTCAAGCCTTCGGGTCTCGTTGATATGCTCAAGGTACATTAGACGTTCCTCTTCCGACAAAGTACCAGGAAGTAGCATGATAGCTAGCTTTAGAGAAGGAATCTCACACTCGATTGGGAGTGTGGCCTCTAGACCGTACACCAATTGGAATGGTGTGAATCCAGTGGCAGTCTTAGCAGAGGTTCGATATGCCCACAGATATGATAAAAGCATGAGGTTCCAGTCTTGTTTGTGCTTCCCTATGGTGCATTGAAGCATAATCACCAAGAATTTGTTGATAGCCTCAACCTGGCCATTGGATTGTGGATAGTAAGGGGTGGAGTTATCATGACGTAACCCCAACTAAGAAGAGAGCTATGTCATCATATGATTACGAAAATGAGTGCCATGATCAGTGACAATCACTTCCGGGACACCAAACCGAGCTATGACATGATTGAACAAGAACTGTGCCGTAGTTAGACCTTCATTATCATATGTTGGCATCACCTCGGCCCATTTAGTGAAATAGTCAACGACAACAATGATATAACCATACCCCCCGGCTAAGTGAGGGTTATAGGTCATAAAATATATACCCCATTTCGCAAAAGTTCTGAAGGTCAAAATTACTGGGTGCAAGGGTGAGGGTGGGGTGCGCTCTTTCCGAGAGTAGATATGGAAATCACAGCGTTTTTATACTGCGATAATGTAGTCTTTAAAAATAGACAGCCATAAATTCCCTGTACGAAGGATATTTTGAGCGATAAAGTAATTAGACATGTGATCACCACAAGCCCCCGAGTGGCAGACATTGAGAGCTTTCTCAGCTTCCTCGAGAGTCAAACATTGACGGAGGACATAGTCAATATCAATGCGATATAGGGTGTCTCCAATGATACAGGAAGGTTGGGACTGGTAGTGAATCCATCTTCGCTCAAAGTGCGATAGCTCTGGCCGAAAATTTTGGGTCTGGAGATATATAATAATGTCTCCATTCCATGGATCAAGAGTACTAATGAGAAAGAGAGTCTCATCGGGGATGGACTCATCGAGAGGAGTGGGATCATTCGTGGTGGGAAGATCACAGATCAACTTAGAAAATACCAGGGATTTATTAAACTTAGCAGCAGTGAATTCTAATTTTAAATCTTGAAGGATGATGATACATTTCGAGTACTTTCCCCTAAGAAACTGACATGTGAGAATTTAAGTCACGGGGTTGCAATCAGAAATCACCAAGGTTTTGCATAGGAGAATGTAGTGACAAAAACGTTGAACAACATTGACAACAACTATTGCGAGTTTCTCTACATGAGTGTAACATGTCTCAGTATCAAATATATTTCACTCAAGAAGTACACTATGTGTTCTTGACCATCATCATTGTCCTAAACCAGTACCATACCAATAGTGTTGTCGGCAACGGAAAAATACAGGCAGTAATCGCGATGATAATTGGGAGGATGCAGTAGCAGAGAAGTAATGAGGGCTTGCTTCAATGCATCAAAAGAGCTCTGAGAAATTTAGTCCCATAAGAATGGGATTCCCTTTTTCAATAAGAACGTAAAGCCTTTGGCAAGATCAGCGTAATTCAGTACGAAACAGTGGAGGGAATTCACTTTCCCCTGCAAACTTTGTAGTTGATGAACAGAAGAGGGAGGAGGAAAATTTACGATTGCCTCGACTTTCATAGGATCGATGCGGATGCCTTCTTTGGACACCATGAAACCCAGGAGCCGACCACATTCAACACATAATACACACTTATGAGGATTCAACCTAATGTTATAGTATCAATAAAGAAGGAAGATAACTCTAAGGTGTTCCAGGTGATCTCGACGTTACACAGAATGAGTAGGAAGATCATCAAGAAATGGCTGAACTTTGCGCTTGAAGTCATGAAAAGCATAAGACATAGCTTGCTGGAAGGTGGCACTGGCATTCTTCAAGCCAAAAGGGAGCTTTTTATAGGAAAAAGTCCCCCATGGACAGATAAACACAATTTTGTGTTGATGAGCTGGGGCAATGCTAATCTAGTTATAGTGAGAGAAACCATCCATAAAGGCAAAAATCTCACTCCCGACACGTTCATCAACAATCAGGTTGATAAAAGGAGTGGAGTAATTGTCCTCAAGACAGGCTCGATTGATATCACGGTCATCAACGTAAACCCAAATGGTTCCTTTCTTCTTATTAACATGAACAATGTTCGATACCCAGTCTTTCAAGGGTATGGGGTAAATAAAACCAGCTTTTAGAATTTTTTCAACTTCAACCTATATGGTTGCAGCCTTTCTTGGGTGCACAGGACGAAGCCGTAGGCGAACGAGCTTCGAATCCGGATAAGTGGGAACTTTGTGCACAACGATACTCGGATCAATGTTGGGCATTTATTCGCATGACCGCGCGAAGACACCACAGAACTCTTGAAAATGTTCAGTATATATATTGATCTCATCTGGAGAACAAGATGCACCTTATGCACATTCTCAACAATCCTTGGTTTGACAGAGATGTTGATCAGAATGGTTGGAGTGATATTTCCCATGTTCCCTTCGGACAACACTTCATGAATCAAAGTTAGATTCTTAAGTGGGTCAGTCGGTACTGGTGAAGTATGGGATTCTAGACAGGTATAGATCTCACCTGGGATTGGGAGAAATCAGGAACGATGATGTCCATCATCCCATGGAGTTTCTTCAAGAGACATTACCTCCACAATACGCTCGTCGGTGAGGAAAGTCTCATTCAAGGGATCATCAGAGTCCCAAGAACCAAAATAGGGAGACTACGCATAGGTGTCCAAAGAAGAAACCAAATGAGTATTGGTTTTGGATGCAGCCTCACATGCCATGAGAATACTTTGATACATTTTCTTAGCTGGGCTTAGAGGCATAACGTCACCAAAAATCTTGAGTTGGTCGGGATTGGGAACAATCCATGGATCATGACTAGATGTAATCATATTGAAAGAGGTGAAATTCGAAGGTGGAAGTGGAAAAACTCCCATAAGGGACGAGTCTTTTAACAGACCCGTCCCAATGTTCTCATAAGGAGCAGCGGTCTTCCCAACATACGAAATGTTTCCTGCTGAAGATTTAAAGGGGAAGAAATCCAACTGATCGACAGTCACTATCTTCCCTTGATGAGGGAAATAGAGGACGCGAAAGAGGGTGGAGACCACACAAACCATAGTGTTTTTCCAACTACGTCCAAGAAGGAGATTATAGTTCAAGTTGGCGTCTACCACTTCAACTTCCATAGTTACCGTTTTCCCCTCCAACAGGATGGGAGATGCCTTGAGAATATCGTACAACCAAGAACCTATACCATCGAAAGCTTCTAAGGTATTCGAGGACTGAATCAATAGGGGAGAGTTGATGGCTTTCTAGCATGTGACAGACATGATGCAAGTTGAAGCGCCTTCATCAACGATGGTCCAATGAATATTATTTCCCATAATGGTAACTTGAATAAGGAAAGCTACTTGAGATGGGAGGCGAGGAATGTAATTCTCGAGATCGAAAGTAATCAGATTAAAATTTGCAGAATCAATCCCTCCAATAACGAAGAGTAGTGCCTTCCGTTGTGATGGGCATGACAGAAGGACCTCCAAAGCCGACATCACCGAAGGAATTTGAGCCAGATAATCTATAATATTTTAGTGTTGTGCTACTCTAGCACTTGGATTGTAAGACGATTTTTGAAGAACAACTTTTGGGGGTGGTTGATAAATGGAGTCACTACACGGTCTCTCAATCTAGAGAGGACTAGAGGTACGAGGCACTGAAGAGGAAGGGTTATCTGTAACTTCCGATTCCACAAGAGCCTTGGATATATTGGGATAATCTTTCGTTCTCGTGGTGATGGAAACAGATTGTGTTCCAGCGATGAAAACTTGAGAACTTCCATACGATTGAGCCTGATCTACCATTTGCGTATGCTGAGAAGGGAAGGGTTCTTTCAAAATGTCCGGAGTCCCAGGTGCGCCCTTTAGAAGACGGACAACTTCGGCACGCTGAGTAAAATACATGGTGTAATGATTTTCATCACATATGAGACAAGGATATTTGGGCTTACATGTTGAAGAATCACCAACATATGACTTCTTTGAATCATGTTTATGGTTTTCGGATTTAGACTTGCATTTACCCTTTTTCTTGCCCTTCTAGGATTTATCTGAGGTAGTATATTGAACAACATTTACCTCTGAGGTTTTACCAGGATTCTTCTGGTTATGGGAAGGAGTAGGGGGCGCAACAGTAGTAGTGGATTTAGACTTCGAAGAATTTTTAGGCACATTGTTATTAGTATGAGCCACTGTCCCAATAACACCATCCACCGGAGGTGTAACTGTTGAAGGTTGCAACAAGAAACAACGAAATTGGCATCCGGAAACAACATCCTTGATCCTAGTGAAAATTAAGCACCTACACTAGGCGGGGCCCACACAGGCTATTTTTAGGTGTACGTCTATTTTTATAATGGTGAGAAAATTATATTTATAGAGGGAGTCTATTTATAAATAGTTGAGAAAATTATATTTATGGATGGGCGTCTATTTTTGGAATGCATGTGCGAAGTCGGTTCGTGGATTGCATGTCTAAAAATAGAATGCATGTCGATTATTATTATCTCTTAATAATAATTAGACAATAAATAATAATCTATTCTCTTAAAGTACTTGATTTCAGTTAAATGATGTGGAAAACCAGTTAATTGAAGGAATTTCAAGTTCTAAGGTTGGTTGGTGGGACATGCAAGTTAACTTCGTTGTAACTGAGTGATGCAAAGTTGTAACAGAGTTGGATGTGTAGTTATGTGAGTTGTAAAGTAGTTTAACTCAGTTGTGCTAGTTGTAATTAAAGATACACTAGTGAGAGATCAGTGAATTAAATATTAAATTAATTCACATGGAGTGATCTCACATGTAACTAAAGATTTACTACTGTTAACTACATGCATGTCAGATCTAGTGGAGACCTAGTTGAGAGATAGGTGAAAGGGATAGTTTGAATATCAGTTATGACATTAGTGGGTGGACTCATGCAACCACACACACATTGGATATGCCTATGAGTATTGCGTAGCCAAGGCAGGCTAGAATTAATCATTCAGAGGTTCTTGACCATCAGGGATTTGTAGTGGAGGCAGTAAATTAGTGCATGAATATGCCAATTTTTGTATGACAGTGTGAAATGATTGTATATTGTATTGAGAGCTCTTGGATTAGATTTTTGTATGATATTGTTTCATGATCCATGATATATACATAATATATGATATTGGGGTTTTTAGATTTATGATTTCCCGGTAAAAACATCTGTGTTATGTGTGATTGATCTTCATGTGTTTGCAATTAGCGATTAAATTTCCGCAAAAAATTTAGTAGAAGGATTCTGTATTTAACAGTGGAATATAATTGTTAGATCAGGAGAATCCAGGCAATACATAATTTTATTAAAATTTCTACATGGTATCAGATCAAAGAAGATTGCAATTTTGAAGTAGTAGCTGAGTTTGTTGGTGGGAACAATTCGAATTTGCTGTAAGAATTTCTTAGTGCGACAGTTGAGTAAACATCGAAATTACTTTCAATGGTTTGCGGCTAAAGTATGAACTTGAGGGAAAATCGAATTACGTTGCATGGAAGGATAGGATGGAGGCGGTGCTCAAAGATAATGGCTTGAAGGAATTCATCGACAAAGATGTTCCTAAGTCTACTTCGAAATATGTTGCATTACTTTATGCATGTCAAAAGAAAGTAGCAAGGACAAGGAGGATTCTGTTGGAAGGTGTACGAGACCACATTGTCTCAAGCCTTCATGGGAAAGCCACTCCATATGCTATGTGAAAGGATTTGAAATATCTTCTCTATAGCAGCAACGATCATAGGAAACTGGTGTTGAAGGATAAACTCAGAAAGATCAAGATGGAAAAGAACGACACTATTCCGATATACTTAAAAAAGTTTGTCCAATGTAGGGATGAGCTTGGGAGTGTAGGAATATGTGTTGTTGATGATGATTTGGTGAGTTTGGATCTCTTAGGACTTCCTAAGAGTTGGCATAGTTATGAAGACTCTGTCAATGTATAGGAAAACCGTCGGATTGGGAACGACTGTGGTCGGATCTAGTGCAGGAGGAGTTCAGGTGAAACACTAGAGATGGCTCTTCATCAAATCATGATGATGAAGAGGATTGTGCTTTGGCTTCCAAGGCGAATAAGGGGAAGGGGAAGAAATTCCATTCTAAATCTGAGGCTAGTGAAGATGGAAAGGAGCACAACATGTCCAAAGTGAAGTGTTTTCACTGTCACGAGTATGGACATATTGCCCCAAATTGTCCACAAAAGAAGAAGAACAAGATGGTTGCTGGAACTACAGCTGGTGAGGCTCTTCCCTCGCAATTTGAGCTTGACTTCTCATTGATCGCATGCATGGTTTCAAGTGCATTTGGATCAGGGTGGAACTTGGATAATGGTGCTTCCTTTCACATGACGGGAGATAAGAAACTTTTCAGTGACTTAGTGGAGAAAGATCTCCAGATGCATATTGATTTGGGCGACAATGGACGATACAGTGCGACTGGAATTGGTACCATTACCTTTCAGAGGGAGTCAGGTAAACTCTTTCATTTAAAAGATGTTATGCATGTTCCAAGTTTGAAGAAAAATTTAGTCTTAGTTGCAATGTTAGAGCATAGAGGCTATGATGTTGTCTTTAGTGAAGGAAAAATTTTCCTGCGACACAAAGCAACAGGGCAAGACAAGAAGGTTGGGATTTGAGTTATGAATCTCTACAGAATTGATGTAGATGGGATTTCTCCTGAGCTTCCTACTGTTGGGAAGTGTAAGAAAGCCATGCAATTGACGCTTGAGAGGGAGCAGGATTTGCATGCAGGTAAGAGTGAACTTCAAGATGTGGAGCAGCCACATGTGGAGGATCATGGAGTGGGAGAAACCACTCATGCTGAGAAATTTTGTGCTAGATGGGAAGAGGGAGTGCATGCAACTATACCACCGAGTGAAAGGTGGGGCGACATGCATGAATAATCCTAAGAAGAAATTTCTAGGCAAGATTCATTGAGATGGTGTAGATCTCATGAATCGAACCTGGCTACGAGGAGCCCACGCTACGACAGTAGCAAGATCAGTTGGATTGATTGAGTCAGATTTCGTGAGGACGTGAAATCAAGGTGACGGTGTCAGATTCTGGAGCGCGGATTAGAGTTGACAGCAAGTGCATAGTGCATGGATGGAGAGGTCAATATTACATTGGATCCAGAAGTCATGTGCAGTTGGTACAAGTAGAAGTCAGAATACTTTGATGACAGATGCATTATATTGATTCAGTTTTTTGGAGGCTATTCAATTTCAGAAGTGTTGCATGCAAGAGTTGCATGTGCGAGAAACACTAGAGAAGAGTTGCATGCAAAGGTTGCAGGGCGCATGCATGGAGTTGCATGGCGCATGCAAAGACATTCCTTTCTTGTTGAGAGGGAGTGTTGAAGGTTGCAACAAGAAATAGTGAAATTGGCATCCGGAAACAACATCCTTGATCCTAGTGAAAATTAAGCACCTACACTAGGTGGGGCCCACATAGGCTATTTTTAGGTGTATGTCTATTTTTAGAATGGTGAGAAAATTCTGCTTATAGTGGGAGTCTATTTATAGATGGTTGAGAAAATTATATTTATGGATGGGGATCTATTTTTGGAATGCATTTGGGAAATTGGTTCATGGATTTCATGTCTAAAAATAGAATGCATGTCGATTATTATTATCTCTTAATAATAATTAGACAATAAATATTAATCTATTCTCTTAAAGCACTTGATTTCAGTTAACTGTTGTGGAAAACTAGTTAACTGAAGGAATTTTGAGTTCTAAGGTTGGTTGGTGGGACATGCAAGTGGACTTTGTTGTAACTGAGTGATACAAAGTTGTAACAGAGTTGGATGTGTAGTTATGTGAGTTGTAAAGTAGTTTAACTCAGTTAAATGAGTTAAACTCAATTGTACTAGCTATAAATAGTTGTAACTAAAGATACACTAGTGAAATATCAGTGAATTAAATATTAAATTAATTCACATGGAGTGATCTCACATGCAACTAAAGATTTACTACTGTTAACTACATGCATGTCAGATCTAGTGGAGACCCAGTTGAGAGATAGGTGAAAGGGATAGTTTGACTATCAGTTGTGACATTAGTGGGTGCACTTATGAAACCACACACACATTGGATATGCCTATGAGTATTGCGCAGTCAAGGCAGGCTAGAATTAATCATTTAGAGGTTCTTTACCATCAGGGATTGCGCAGTGGAGGCAGGCTGTCAGGAGGCAGTAAATTGGTGCATGAATATGCCAATTTTTGTATGACAGTGTGAGACGATTGTATATTGTACTGAGAGCTCTTGGATTAGAGTTTTGTATGATATTGTTTCATGATCCATGATATATACATAATGTATGATACTAGGGTTTTTAGCTTTATGCTTTCCCGGTAAAAACATATGTGTTATGTGTGATTGATATTTCTTCATGTATTTGAAATTGGTGATTAAATTTCCACAAATATTTTAGTAGAAGGATTCTGTATTTAACAGTGGCATATAATTGTTAGATCAGGAGAATCCAGGCAATACATAATTGTATTAAAATTTCTATAGTAACAAGAGACTGAGATTATGTGGGATCAGTCGAATGTCGCAACACATCATGTAATAACTCATATAGAGTGCTAGACTGAGAATATACTAAATCGAGTTATAGAGCTCTGGAAATAACCTCCTCTTCTGCGATGCACCCACTCATTGAAAGATCTTTTGCAATCCTGGGAACGAATGATTTCATAAACCATTCGGTCAAAAACTGATTAGAGATATCAAATTTGATGAGGCAATTTCGCCATTCATGGCTGTGATCCGAAAAATGCGTCGCAGTTGACTGCTTTAGCGAGGTGAGAAGATGGGTTTCGGTTTCATACCAGACAGGTAGCTGGAAGTGAGTGACGAAGGCCATAGCCAAGGAATTGAAATTGAAGAAAATTCCTCGAGGGAGCTTAATATACCATTTGGCCACAGTACCGGTCAAAGTACGTTGGAAAATATGAAGACAAATAGAATCGTCAACCCAAGAATTAGAAGAAAACCACAAGTGGTATGTCATAACATGGGTTTGGGGGTCTTCCCTAGATTTGCCTTTAAAATTTTGACAATATCTTGGAATCTTAGGTTGAATTGGTGGCCAATGTAGCTGATGTTGGATGGGGTCATTTGTGAGTTTTGACACAATTGGAAATTCCACCGTAGCCAGGAATGGCAAGGGCGGATGATGAGGTGAAAAAGGTCAGGGGTTCCAACCTGATTGATATAGATTCTGCCCCCAATAGGGTGGATTCTATCCTAGATATGCATACTTACACATGGCTGGTAAATTCCTTACTGCATATATTGTTGGTAGGGATGTTGTTGGGGTTGTTGATACGACCCCTGCGGGAACTAAGGTTGCAGACATTATTGGGCATGGGGTCTAGGGTAACGTCCTTGCTGAACATGAGGTCCAGTTTTTGGTCCTTGTTGAATGTAGGGTCCAGCCTGCAGTCCCTACTAAACATGGGGTCTAGCTTGAGCTCCTTGCTGAACATAGGGTCCAGCCTGAGGTCTCGATTGAGCCTACTGGTACTGAGGAATCTTTTGATATGAAGCACCAGGTTGAGGACCAGACGGGGGTTTCTAGTACTAACCTTGAGGAAAAGGCCGGTATTGAGCACCGAACTAATGAGGGAAAGGACCAAATTGACCGAGAAGGAGACTCGAACCAGCTTGGGTGTAAGAAAAAAACTAAGGATTAGTCGCAAAAACACTCACTGAAGACTGGGGTTGTTGGACATATTGTTGAGATACGTTTGGTTGAGGAACATATTGATATTTTATGTTCAACCTTTCAACATAAGGAATGTTAGGTTGTTGACATACAAATATGATACGTTCGGTTGCTGAAGGGGCTGTTGAATTTTGGAATATTGAACGTGAGGCTATCCTGCCACAAGAATAGACCCACAACTCGGCTGCCCCCCACCCAATAGGGGAGGTACATAAATAGGGTTAGACTACCCCCTAGGCATAGAAAAAACCGTGGATTTCCCACTCAATGGTGGGATTGCAATAATCGTAGATGGCGAATAGGGGATAGGGGATCCGATCGACATGGCCATTTTACCAATCGTGACCGTAGGTCAAACAACTGGTTGACACACATCGACCACATTCGAAAATAATAGGCTGGAAGACGGAGGAATACGCGTTGACCAAACGAGATCTGGGAACAAAGATGTACCACTAGAAGCTCTAGAAATAAGGTTTCCCAAATAGGCATAACCATGCGGGAGCATGGATGCAACATGACTAGATGATATTTCGGTTCCACTACCTTAATCATGAGCTATGGATCTGAACAACTATCCCTCAGAGGGAAAAACTGATGAAGAAGCTTCAAGGATATAAGAGCCATAGGTTTCCTAAAGAGTGCTTTAAGGAGCACTCATGAACATAACATCGTCAGCGTTGGATGCCATTTCGTTAGTAAACAGCCAACGAACAGTAGAGCGAGACGCTACAGGAGAAGAACAAAAAGGGATTACGGGTTGATCAAAAGCGTTGTAAGGTTGTTGAGACGAGACTACAATCAGATCAAAGAGAAGGATTTTAGGAAAGTACGAGAACTGTGCAGATAGTTCGGGGCTTTCTATCTCAGATTCTTCCGATGTCATCCAAGGAGAATTGGCAGGTAGTGCTCAAGATGATATGGGTTGAAAACTGATGACAATTCCAAGCTCTTCACCTTGCGCTTCAAGGGGGCCAACCAGAAACTGAGGGACCTCAGGAGGAGGTTCTTGAGATCCGTCAGAGGATGGAATAGGTGAATTCAACGATTCAGCCACGATGACCATTCAAAACAAGATAAAAAAGGAGGAGGTGAACTAAATCACAATTTTCCAAGCAATAAAGTGTCGAAGAAGTGCACAGGTGAGATGTTTTTGTCGGCAATTACTTTTAGAATTAACAAAAAATAATAATAAAAAGGTGTGCTAGACATAAGGTTTACCAAGTATCCATGAACTGAAATATACACCTTGGTGATAAAATGATAGAAAAATGTCCAAGGACTTAACGTACGGCAGCCAATCTCCCTGAACGTTGTGTTCGGTGTATCACATCTACAAGGTAGCTGACTTGGTTACCTATGGCAGGATTTCAACCTACTGGTGTCTACCGTTAGCAACAGCTCCTACGTTTAAAGATGCCGGAACATGTCTATATCCTGGACCACTAAATATTCTTGTTAATTCCAATGCTCCTTAAGGTAAATTGGGTTCATTTTAAGTTAATCTTGATTAAAGTTTCAGTTTCAAGGCTCAAAACGAATGTCACCTGAATCCTTATAGGGCAGACTAAATGCAATTTTTTTTTAATTTTTTAATTTTATTTATTTATTTTCTATTTTATATTTTATTTTATTTTATTTTTTATTATTTATTTATTTATATTTATATTTATATTTATTTTTATTTTTTTTGGATGAATCAAAAACTATTTAGGGAAGAGAGACAAGCAAGAATGCAATCGATGTAGCAACAATAATTTCCCCCAAACTAGTCCAAAGTTACGAAATGCAATGCCTTTCAATTGAATTCACTTTTCCCACCAAATGCGACTTATTAAAAAATGAAAATGATTTTCCTTTCACTAAGATGCACGAATTTTTTTTATTTTTTTTATTTTTTTTTTATTTTTTTATTTTTTATTTTTTATTTTTACTTTGAAATGTAATCAAAAGCAAAACAAATGGATGAAAGAATAAATGCAAATGATTTCACATTTCTTTCAATCAAACCAAACAAAAATCTCTTTAAAGAATACACGAATGAGATGCTTTTTACTCTTCTTAAAATGACAAGGACAATATAAGTCAAAATTAAAAGAAAAACACTTCTAATTTCTTTTGAATTTAGACAAAACACACTCTTCTAGACTTGTGCGCCAAGCAATTCATGATCCTATGCTTCACACTAAACTGAAGGGAAAATCAGAGTTGCAGAGATTACCAAAGCATACAAAAATTCACTTTGACACAAGACAAGAACAATGCGACAAAGGTTGCTTGAAAAAGACTCGCTCAAATAAGAGGTAGGTCAAACACACATCAAGGAGATCACTGAGATCTCACAAACTCCGTCAAGGGCGAGGACACACTGGAAAATCAAAAGGGAAACTCAAATTTTCCTAAGACTGAGATCAACGCTTCTATGCTACGCAGAAGGGTGCTGAAAGGCCAATCAATGCGGATGTACTATATAGAACAACGCTACTGTGCAAGCATAAATGGAATTGGTTGCTAAAAACAAGGAAAACATAAAAATAGTCTCACACAACACCAGACTTGACACAGTGAAGTGACTAACAATCCTTACACAAGCTGACAAAGGCCTAAGCAGATTTAAATTTTAAAAATCGGTGAAACTGATCCAAGATCAGTTCGGGGAAGGAGGAGAAAAAGGCTAGAGCTCCCCAATGGAGTCTCCAATTTTGTTGTCAAGATAAATCCCCTCTGTGGATAGAGGCAATCTCGCTAGCCCTAGATTGGGTCTGCAACATGGTATTCTTTATAACGCAAATCTCTCTTAACTAATGTTTACAATGCAATGAGGAAAGAGACATAAATACCTTTTTCCAAATGCTACACTTGAATCTCTTTATGGTGACCTCGATCCACGATCCTTGTAGGCCCACTTCCTGCTACTAATGGCACGCGAATAGCTGCGAATGATCAAGAGACAACAACAAACATGGTATAATACATAATAAAAGTAAACACTAGTTATCTAGAAGATCAAGGAGTACCAAAATATTTGTGTAAACATCTAGACAAATATAGAAAGAAAAAATCAGATGTTATTATTGATAAATTACAAAAGGAGAGCTTACAACCCATGCCTTGATGTTGGAGGCGTCCTTAGGTGAAAATCTAAGTACTTCATCGAAGCTCAAAAATCATTCCTTCTCCCGAGCACTTAGGCTTTATCACAATGCTTGCATGCAAAGAGATGAGAGTTCAGAAAATTCTGCCAATGATCAACCAAGCTATAAACTTGGGGGAATGGGGGATGTGAATTTATAGCGAGGGAGAAGAGGTTGGGAGCCCATGAAAGGAGGAGAAAGGCCCAATTTCTAAGGGATGGTCCCCCATGGATGAGATCAAGGCTCTAAAATGAAGGAGCCCGAACTTATCATAACTTTTCAACAACCAAATTGTCGCCCTTGAGCTGCTAGAGGTCGAAGCTTCTCCTCCATTTGAGGAAGCACTGCTAGAAAGAGGATCAACGCAGTTTTCCAAGAAATTAGGGAGCTGACAATGTTGGGCCAAAACTGTGAAAACGACATCAATGTGGTCATGACACCAGGAATAGCGTTGACCTAGGAAACTAGGATTTTGACATTAGGGGAATTTTGAGGTCTAAAATGGGCCTCCTAAGGAAATAATAAAATAATAGCTAAACCAATAAAATAATATTTATGAATTTTCAATCCACTTTTTACACAAAAATCCATGTAACCATAGTTAAATTCAATTCAAAAGTTGTATTAAAATAAAACTAATAAAAAAATTGTATTGATGTGACTATAAATAAGAATGAGATTTTCAAGGAAAAGTCATTATTATTGAACAACTAATGCATTTGTCCTTTGTACTTAAATAACTTAAAATAAAATATAAATATAAATTTATAAATTCTTAATGATATTATATGTTATAAATTAAAATTTATATTATATAAATTGTATAATAACATGTAATTAATATACTATATAAAAATAATATAATATAATAAATGTATGGGGATATGCATTGTTTGTTTCAAAAAATATGAAATGAAAATAATATATTTTTACTCAAAAAGTGTGAAATGACATTTATTATGGGTACTTTACTTTGACTTTAAAAATACTTAGAGCACTACCATGGTTAACCATGAGTTTTTATCCACCATTTAGAATGTGACAAGTAAGTACCTTTAACTCAAGCAATGCCACCTCAACCATTAGGGATGATGTCATCCCTTAAAATGTGATTGGTTCTCATAAAGTGAATTTTGATTGTACATTTTCCTTAGGAGGCCCATTTTAGACCCCAAAATTCCCCTAATGCCAAGTTTCTTCAGTAATCTTCCAAGGCAGTTTTCTTAGGATCTTCACGGGGATATGTTAACATATTTCTTGATGGTGGAAACATTGCATAGGATCTGTCATGGGGCATTTCAGGATCAAGGACGAGAAAATGAGCATCGCGACCAATTATTGTGTAACAATAATACTTTTTGGAATATTCCCTAACATACGCTCTAAAACTATTCCTAGAATATTCTTCAGATTCATGACTTCATTGGCCTGTTTGCCCCTTCATCTCATGTATTCTCCATGGTTCCCTTTGAGTTGTTTGAATGGAATTTTATAAAAAAATGTGAGGGTGAATGAGACAAAGTGTGTGGTTGGAACAATGGTTGGCATAGTCATATTAAGTTACTTGTTGTTTGGGAGGTTTTGGGTTCAAAACCCATGGACTCCCAATTTTGCTTTATATTTTTTTAAAGCCCAATTTTGGTTTTAATATAGTTTTCAAACCATATAATATATGGAAATTGTATGTCCATATTATAACAACTCCCAAAACCATGAGAATAAGACAAAAATGGAGGTGGCACCATGCCAAGGCAACTTGGGCCTAATTTGAGGTGCCATGTGGCACTATGTGATTGGGCCATGTGGCAAGTTCTGAATGGTCCAGATCATATGCCACCTACTTGCTAAGTGTCGACTTGTGGTGTTGCCACATCACTTGCTTGTGGGTCCACCTAGTTTTCTAAATGGGCTACCAAATTAGCTTTGTGGGTCCCACTATGTCTGTTGAATTTTATGCCACATGTCATCTATACGACCTTCGATGTGGAAGAAGGTTGACTTTGACTTTGACATTTTTTGTTGTTTGGTACAAAATTTTAACTGTAATAAATTTATCATACAAACTCGAATTGAGGCATCACTTGCGTCATTATAAATCTCACGCTGATATATATTACTTGTTCTTATTTTCATAAAATTTTTAATACTTTTATTTTTGAGGTTTCCTCGAGTTACTTGGATCAAAATCTGTGACCTCCATTCCTTTATATCTTGTTCTCACATGCTGGCACCTAGGCTCATTTCTAGCCTTGAAAAAGGCCTCACGACGCCTTCTTTAGCTGCTCAATAGGCTCGTCCCTTCTGCAATAATCCCACATACTTCGTCTTATCAAAATAGGGAGAAGAGACCTTACAAAACCCACGCACAAGAACCTAGATCTTCCTCAAGGCATGCAGTTTCCTCTTGCTCAAACTCAGAACTACAATGAGATGAAAAATGACATAAAACAAGCCAATATTTAACCTCAAGCCTGTGGTTTTCCTCCTATAGCAACTCACCCTTGTTTGAAATTCCAAACTCACCCAAACATAGACCCAAACACATTCGTCCTTCTCCTCTAAAGCTCGGTGGCTTTAGATGTATTTCTTACAATATGAAATGCACAAGGATGCCTAAAATGATCTCCATTATTGCATTTTATATGAAATATGAGGGCTCACAATAGACATGAATTTTGGACACATCCATCTTCAAGCCTACATGACTTGTATGTCCAAAAACCCATCATTAACTTCAAAAATTCATAACTTCACTTAGACATCTCAGAATTTGAATATTATTGATGTGTTGGATTCATCTTGACATCCTATACCATCTCCATCCATCACATGCCTAGTGTGCCTCATGGATTTATACCCATAATCTCGGGTGCAAAGCCCCCATCTTAGGTTCCAAGCCCACAATTCCATGTTGTGGCGCTCCAACCTCCAAACCAAGAACCCTAGGAATTGGAGTACCTCCCAAGCTATAAAAAATCAACACTCCCTCTTAGAGAGGGAGGTACTTCCAAGACTAGGAAGTAGTTCATCATCATCAACACTACTTGCAACACTCACCCAAATCTTGATGCTCGCAACAACAATAATCCCTAAAGTATGAACTACGCCTCTCTTAGAAGTGTCATTGTCACTAGAAGCATCCTGCTTCTTCTTCTTCTAAAATGTCTTCCACTCTCTCCATGATTCCTTCTTTGTAGTTGTAGGAGCACCCTTTCTCACCACTAACCACATGCTCCTCTTGGGCTGTAAAGTCTCCCCATGAACCCGCAAGCTCCCTCTAGAACTCGACTCCTTATGAGCCTCTGGAACTTGGACCTTCTTGTTTGGAACTTGTACCTTCCCCTCTAAAGCATTCACCTGCGCCTTCTACTCTGGAACTTACACCTGGTCCTTTGTATTCTTCTTCCCATAATCTATAGGATTTTTTGCCAGCCTATATAGACCATGCTCTCTAACTCCAATCACAATACATGTGGAGTTAAAGCTTCTAGGACTGAGTCTTTCCTTCCCATCCTGGAATAGGACCTCAAAACCCTTCTTCTCGATTTTTGAGATATATATCACGCTATATATGGGTCATGGTACAAACAATACATCATGGACCTGCATCACTCATCCCGACTCCATCCTGAATGACACAACTCTCGATCCTTAGATCTCCTTTTGATTCTTGTCGCCCAACACCATGTGCAACTTCGAGTCCCACTCAACTAGAGTCTTGAATACCTCTTGTGACCCGGTCATATGTTTCGACACACCACTATCCATGTACCATGCATCCTCATTGATGGTACCTTACGATAAATGAAATATCATAGCAAATTCCTATTCCTCCAACCTCCTGGTGAGAGTATCTATCTCAACAGAAATGGCAACATTGACGACTTGCTTCCCATTTCTTCTTCTTGTCTTCACCCGTCTTATTCTTCATCTGACATCTAGACAAAAAATGACCCATCTCACCACAGTTGAAACACTTGAATTTACTCAAGTCCTTCTTCTACTTACCCTTCCTTCATGCTGCAAGTGCCATGTCATCATATGAAGCCTTCTTGTTTGGATGAAGAACCTCGTCTCACAACTCTTCCTGAATGAACTTGTCCCACAACCTATTCTAGTCTGAAAACTTTTCTTTGGAAACGATCCCCTTTATAAATGGTTTTCATTCCTTGGTGAACCCTTTCAAAGCAATCCTTAGCATATCAGAATCTGAAATAGTCGCACTGACAGTAGCAATCTCATTGTTGACCTAAGACAACCTCGTCAAATACAAAGTCACTCCTTCACCCTGCATCATATTGGTGGACTTAAACTTATCCTCCAATACCAGTACCCAGTTCTCATTCTTATTATGAAAAAAATTTGGAAGATCCATCCACATCTCATTTGCAATGTTTTTCCCAGACAAATGAGGTATCAGGTGGTCCTTCACACCATTTAGGATGATGAATCTTGCCCTCGTATCCAATTCCTCATACACTTCCATCTCCTTAGGTTTGGTTGGCTTCTTGATCTCTTTCTCTGTGAACTCCCAGATCCTATTGACCTGCAGTACCAACTTCATACTTTCCTTCCAAGGACTATAGTTAGACAACCCTTCCAACATGTCTTCATACCAGAGACCAGCCTGCAACTTCAACATTGTAGTGAACCCTTCACCTATAATGTGACAAACTCCCTCTTAAATTGTGCTTTTTTGTGCACTCTTTGATTCATTGGTTCCCAAAGTAGCTTAGACATACTCTGAAACCATGTTGAATTTCCATGACCATGGTGTCTAGGATAGAATCTTGAATCTTTGATGGTACCAAACCAAGAATCTCAACAAATTTACTTTTCACAAGGGAATATAAACAATATTAAATCACACATGCAGAAATATAAACAACTTTTTACAATTTTTTCAACCTAACTTCATTATATTAATCAACATATAATGCAACCATCTATGGCTCCTATACCAGGGATAATGGCCCTAAAATATCCAATGGTACAAAAAACAATATACAATGACAATCTCATTGATTAAGTGCACAATTATAGCCTTTATGTCGTATCTCGTCCTATCAGTATGTCGCTCTCGATCTGCAGCAACACAAATCTGCCTTTATCAATGAATCAGGTCCATTTGTCCACTGAACATGACTCCACCTTCTCTCACGCTGATTTTATTTCCATATACACATAAACACATAAAGACTTTGTTTGATTTGTTCAGAATTTCGTTTGTGAACAACTCCCTCTTCCCATTGTTGCTCCTCAGCTACACAGGGTGTTCTTCCCACTATATCCTTCCACTATTTTTATATGAAGGCTAACATAGGGAAAGAGGCCTTCCACCTATCGCTATTGCACATCACTTATTCTACAATTAACATGTATTGATCATCATCTTATCATCTAGGCTAGCCAATCCTTGAGCTCTCAAACTACCTCCTTCTACTAGCGTCTTTCATCCATTAAAGAGCTACACATAGGCTCAGATATTCACCCAAGTCATATTTGTCCAAGTCTATTATTCTAGGAATACCCTTGGTTCACCTACACGCTTCCCTCCAACAGTCCGAAGGAACCCAATACACTTTATCAATAGGACCACCATCCACCTAGAAATATCTCAACACAAATATATAAAATATGTACCTCTAGTTCTATGCATATTACGATAGCTTCACCCACTGGTTAGGGCAGCAAAAAAAACTTGTTTACCCCTCCCAATCTACTCCATCAATCCAATATAAATATGTGGCCTCCCTTCCTTTATCTTCTTCTCTCAGATGCTAGCACCTGGGCTCAAATCCATCCTTGAAAAAGGACTCACGACATCTTCTTTAGCTACTGAAAAGGGCTCGACCCTTCTGCAATAATCCCATAGAATTCATCTTATCAAAACAGGGAGTAGATTCCTTTAAAAACCCATGCACAAGCACCTAGGTCTTCCTCAAGGCATGCAACTGCCTCCTCTTAAAACTAGGACCTACAAGGAGATGAAAAATTACATCAAAGAAACCTAGATTTGACCTCAAGCTTGCGGTTGTCCTCCTGTAGCAACTCGGCCTTGTTTTAGATGCCAAACTCACCCAAACATAGACCCAAACACACTATCCCTTCTCCTATAGTGCTCAACTACTTCAAATGTATTTCTTATGAGATGAAATGCATATAGATGCCTAAAATGATCTTCATCACCTAATATTTGTATGAAATATGAGGGCTCCCAATAGACTTTACTTTTGGACACATCCATCTTCAATCCTACATGACTTGTATGTCCAAAAAACCATCATTAAATTCAAAAAACCATATCTTCACTTAGACATCTCAAAATTCGATGATTCTTGATGTGTTGGATTCATCTCGACATCCTCTACCAGCTCCATCAATCATATGCCTGGTGGGCCTCATGGAATTACACCCATCAACTTGGGTGAAAAGTCCCCATCTTGGTTCCCAGGCCCACAATGCCCTATTTTGGTGCTCAAACCTCCAAATCCCAAACCCTATGGCTTGGAGTACCTCCCAAGTTATTAAAAATCAACAAGAGTTTCATCTTGATGAGTGATCATAGTGGGTTGAGTTAATTGTTTGACCAACACAATATAAATGACAGGTAAGTTGGATGGTTGGCTACCCTCATTGAGTTTGACTTTGATATTATATACATCAAGGGAAAGGAGAACAAGGTTGAATATGCTCTTAATAGACGAGTGTAGGTGAATCATGTTTTAGTTGTGAGTTCATATGGGACCTATTTACAAGAGCAGATCTTGCAGGTAGGACAACATGATGACATGTACCAACAGTTGAGGCAGAGATTACAATAGCAAGGTGAAGGTGATAGAGATGAGGAGTATCACCTCATGGCATATGGCTTGGTTAGATTTAGGAACAAGATTTATGTGTCAAATAATAGTGAGCTCAAGAAGCCTATCTTGATGGAATTTCATTCAAGCCGTATTCAGGTCACCCGGGATATCAAAAGAAATTGACAACGGTTAAGAATTTCTATCATTGGTCGAAATTGAAGAAAGAGATGGTTGAGTTTGTTGCTAGATGTTTGGAATTTCAGTAGGTCAAAGCATAATATAAGTAACCATCTTGTCTATTGCATCCTATTCTAATTCCACAGTGGAAATGGGAGGTAATTTCCACGGATTTCATTATAGGTTTGTCAAGGACATCCGCACATCATGATTCTATCGTGGTTGTGGTTGACATGTTGAGTAAGGTAGCTCACTTCATTGCAATGAAGTATACTAATTCAGCTAGTGACGTAGCTCATATCTTCATCAGGGAGATAGTCAGATTGCATGGTATTCCCAAGAAGATCATGTCAGATAGAGATTCCAAGTTCACTTCTAGCTTTTGGAAGGAGTTGTTTGTAGGTTTGGGGATATAATTGGATTATCATATCCACATAGATGGTTAACAAGATTCTTGAGGATATATTGAGGATGTATGGCATGCATTAGGAGAGGAATTGGGAGCAGTATCTTCCACTGGTATATTTTGCACATAATAATGGGTATCAAGAATCCTTGATGATGAGTCCATTTGAGGCTCTTTATGGACGGAGTTGTAATACTCCTATCAGTTGGATTGATCCAGTGAGTAGGGTGTTGATTGGATTGATCTTGTGTTGAAAGGAGTGTATTGGTTATGATGTGCTAAGTGTCCTTTCAGTAGTATAAACATGTATAATTTGTCTCCATACTTTTTCTTAAGGAATGAGTGTTTTAAACATGAAACATAGATGAATTAGTGAACTTTAAGAATGAAAATAAGCCTTAAAAACACTAAACAATAGTGCATAACAGAGAAATACAATCACACATAAGTTTTACATAGTAGGCATGATGAAGCAGGTCACCCCTCCTGGGCTACATCTGCTGATCCATCTCCCAATGGCATGTCCCTCTTTGTCATTATGCTCAAAATTGTAAATTACATGTGTTTATAGGCCTCTAATGGTTGTTTTATTTTCACCAATGGCTCTAGAATTATCAAATTAGTCTAGGCATACTCTTGTTTCACCAAAATTGGTCGAAAATTGATTCCCCAATGCATTTTTTCCAATGAAAGCTAGAAAAGCTCCACTAAAAGTGGAGACAGGTACTTAGCTGGAGTTAAAATTAATGAAAAACTTAAATTTAAGGTCGACGCTATATTTACCGCAGTAAAAAACTGTTTGATATTATATTAAGTTTAAATTCAAGTGGGCAGGGTGGTTAAATGTCGACCCCCCACCGTTTGCGTTGCTACCATTTGAAACTCTGCGTATATAGCTTGGAACCTGGAGTGGCAATATTTTTCCAACCATAGCATTTGATGCCATAACTTCTGCAACTTGACCGGTGCTAAACCTTTGCCGGTTTAAGACTTTGGGTCACGGTCATAGCTTTCGGTTATGGTGGTTGGGGCTAGCCCCTTTTTTTATCCGCCTGTAAGTTTGTTAAACAATATATTAAACCGACAGCCTTATAGAGTTAAGTAACACTCGTAGGTGGATTTGTTAAGTTGCTCGTGCCCATGCCCGAGGTCTCTGGTTCGACCCCCATGTCCTTCAACAAATTTTAATACACCCTCCTGAGGACACGTGGTGGCCTCCCGGCTTGCCACATGTCGCTCATATGACGATCCAAAGCCAAAACCATCAACGGTTAAAAACTCATCTCCGTACCACTAAATCAATGACCCACAATATTCCATGTGGCACAATCCTGTTAGCTGTGAGAAAAGGGAATATTCCCTAGAATATGCTTGTTGACTGTACCTACATGCTGATTGGGCATCCAGTCACAAAATTTATGTTGTTTGGGAAAACAGATAGAACACGATATCTTCCTCATACGACATCGATTTTTTGAACCATTCACGACACCTGAATCGCAACGAAGAGACCTTTCCGATCGCTCAGGTTTGGACTTGTTTTGAGCACTTTCATTTTTGAGAATAACACATGATCTCCTGATCACACCTCCCCATTGGGAAGCTTTTGGACATCAAAAGACTTTAATCGCCTATTCAAAAGATGAGGGTACAACTCCATCACCTTTTCCACTTCCATCCATCTTGCCTTACTTGGTTTGCTACCCTTGAGCCCAATCTGAAGATAATCGACACTTCCCCTCTTAGAAGTGTGTGTCCTCCTGTCAAGGATGGCATCCTCCTTGAGCTCGTCCAGAAATTCTGGCGAGAAATCTTCTATTGATGGCAACTGAATATCACTCCCTTGATCATAAATCAAAGGAGGCTCATACAAACTTAAATTCTCCACATTGACAACGGAATACATTTTCATATATGAAGGCAAGTCAAGTTGAAATGCATTATTACTAACTTGTTTAATAATCTTGAATGGACCATAATGAATAGGCTTGAGCTTTTGACCTTCTCCTTGCATCCTTTCTTTTCTTATGTGCAACAATTATTCATATCCTTCTTGAAACTTATGATCAACTCTATATTTGTCATGCCTCTCCTTTTATTTGCTTTGACTCCTCTCAAGTTGTTCTTGAGATTTTTGATGAATAATCTGAATTTTCTTGATGAAATTTTGAGCCTTGTCAATATCACTATGCCCATCAATTGAACATCCTTCTCATAGATGAAGTATAATGGCGATTTCGGCAAATACCCAAAGTAGGCTTCAAAAGGTAAAGTATTTGTAGAAGAGTGCTTGGCCCGGTTGTAAGCGTGCTGAATGTAATGCATTTTTTCATTCCACAACTTGGGATGTTTGCTGCAATATCCTCTCAATAGATGCACAATGGTTCTATTCACCACCTCGGTTTGGCCATCAATTTGCGGATGGAAGGCAATGCTCTTTTTCAACTTTGTGTCCATCATCTTCCAAATATTGGACCAAAAATTCCCAATGAACCTGGAATCCCTGTCACTAAAAATAGAATTTGATAAACCATAATGAACCCATACATGTTGAAAATAAAGTTCAACAGTTTTTTCAACAGTAATGGTTTTCATACATGGCATAAGTATACATATTTTACTGAATCTACCACAACTACATAAAGATAATCATGTTGTTTTCTTGACATAGGTAGACCTCCAATAAATTCCATGGAGACACTCTCCCATGGCCTTGATGGTACCGGTAGTGGCGTGTAAAACCAAAGCTTCCTATTGCTAGGCTTGCTTGTTGCACAAGAATATCCTCTTATAAAACGTAACACACTATCTATCATGCGAGGCCAATAGCAATACCTCTATAGATGCGCCATGGTTTTGATTACCCCAAAGTGTCCAACAATAAGAGACAAATGAGCCTCTCTCATGACACTAAGTCTCTCCCCTTGTGGTATACACAGCTTGCCAAAATGAAACAAAAAATTGTTATGCATGTGATAATCATTTTCCTCAACCTGATTCCCTTCACTCAAACTAGCATACACATCTTTAAAATCAGCATCAGATGCATATTGTTCTATGTATCTTTCATGTACAATAGAATCATTTTTAAGAAAAGTAGAAGCACTTATAATTGGCTTTGAAAGCATATCAACAAATTTATTTAAAATACCTTTCTTGTACCTTATAACCAAGTGAAACTGTTGAAGAAATCCCATCCACCTGAAATGTCGTGATTGCTACAATTTTGTTTACGACTGCAAGTACTGTAATGGTTGATGATCGATATGCATAATCATCTCTTTACCCATCAAGTAGCGTTTCCACTTCTTGACGCTTTGTACCAACACATACAACTCTTTGTCATATGTTGGACAATTAATTACAACACCATTGAATGTTTCAAAATGAAAATCAATAGGCTTACCATGCTGCAAAAGTACTGCACCCATGGCATAATCACTAGCATCGGTTTGTATCTCGAATGGATGTCTCAAATTCGGTAATGCAAGGACCAGAGCTGAATTGATATTGTATTTTAAAGCTTCAAAAGCTTGTTGTTGTTTGCCTCCCCATTGGAATCCTTTCTTCACACTTGTCACTGCATGCATAGGAGTTGCTATGGTAGAAAAGTTAGCAATAAACTTTCTCCAATAATGAGTTGCACCTAAGAAACTTCTTACCTCGGTTACTGGTTTGAGAGTGGGCCAATTCACAATGGCTTCCACTTGAGAAGGATCAATTCTCAATGTGCCTCCTCCTACAATGTGTCCCAAATAAACCAGAGAAGTCTTTCCAAATTCACACTTAGACATCTTAAGAAATAATTACTCTTTCTTTAAAACATCAAGTACCCTTTTAACATGAAAGACATGTTCTTCTCTTGTTTTGTTGAAAATGTGTATATCATCTAAATACACAATCACAAATTCATCAAGAAATGGACGCAAAACATTATCCATACCACGCATGAAAGTCTTCGGTGCATTACACAAACCAAACGGCATAACCAACCACTCAAAGAGTCCTTGTTTGGTTTTGAATGCAGTCTTCCATATGTCACTTTCTGCAATTCTTACTTGATGATATCCACTTCGTAAATCTAACTTAATGAAAAACTATCCTTCTTTCAGTTGATCTAGCAAATCATCTATCCTTTGGAGTGGGTATCGATTCTTTACCGTTATCTTTTTCAAAGCTTTGAAGTCGACACACATGCGCCAAATCCCATATTTCTTCGGAATCAGGACTATAGTTGAACCGCATGGCGAAGTGCTTGGCCTTATGAGTCCCTTGTCCAACAAGTCCTTGATTTGCCTCTTTATTTCAGCATTCTCCATTATTTACATGCGATACATGCTGATGTTTGGAAGATGACAATCTTGTTGAAACTGAATCTCATGTTGAATCTCCCTTTTAGGAGGCAATCTTGTTGGCTCCTGAAACATCTCATGATGTGCATCAACTACATCATATAAATCTAATTTCAGCTTAGGATCACAATCTTCAAATGACTCACGATTAACATCAAATTTAGTCTTAATCATTAGAAGAACAAAATTCTTACTTGAATTCACCAGCCTTTTTACCTGTCCAACATTTACCATTGCAATATTTGTCTTCTTGCGATGTGCTCTAACATTGTACTCCTTTCCATCTTTGAATAAATGGTATTTGTTCTCATGGCGATGGAATATCGTTTTCCTGTCATACAAGTAAGTACTTCCCAACACAACACCTATAATATCAAGCAGAACCACATCTAATTCAACTGTGTCACCAAAATGTGCAGTTATTGCAAAGCGCAATATGCACTTCTTTGAAAACTGTAAGTTTGCATCCTTAGATAACCACCCAAGGGGATATGGTTTTGGATGTGGAATGGTCTCAAGATTAAGTTTCTTGACCAAGTCTTTAGAAATTAAGTTCTCTTTTGACCCAATGTCAAACAGTGTATCAATCTTGGTATGTTTGGATATGACCCTCACATGAAACAGTTCAATTCTCTCTTCTTCATTTGGAGCTTCTATATGACAGTTTGAAGTACCAGTACTGGGTTTTGTTTCAATTTCTTTCCCCTTCATGTTATTTAATCCCATGGATGTAATTTTAGTTTCATTACCTGAATCCTCTCCTAAGTCATGTTGAGTTGTAGTTGCAGTTTTTTGTTTCCCTTTGTTATTATTAAACTTGGGTTTGTTTTCAGGATGTAGTTTCCAAAAGTTTTTCTCTTCATGGCCTTCTCATGAAAAATGTTTACAAACCACTTTCTCTCCCTCTTTCTTGATAGATGCATTCTTTTTTCCTTTTCCTTTTGAGATCTTCTCTCTCTTTTTTCCCCTTAAAGGGTTGTTTCTACCCTCTTCAAAACTATTTTTCCCTCTTGCTTCTAGATGTGTGGCTTGAACACATACCTCATCTAGACTTGTAGGATTAAACATGAGGATAGTATGTCTAAGGTAGCTATGTAAGCCCCCTATGTACTTGAGAAAAGTATCTTGACTCTGCAAATCTACCCCTAATAAGATAGCTCTTCTCCTAAATTCTTAGGTGTAGTCTTGTACATTTTGTCCTTTCAATTGTCTCAAATTTTGCCAGTTCATTATAGCTTTCTGCAAATGAGCTAATGGATAAAACTTTTGTTTTATTGCAGTAATGAAATCAGTCCATGATATAATAATCTTACCATGATTTTTGATCTCCTCCTTTGTATTGGCTTCCCACCAAACAAGAGCCACACCTTCCATCCTCAATGAAGCTAGTTGGATTTAGGTTTCATCATCATGAAGGTTATGAATTCTCAAATAAACCTCCAATTGCCTAATCCAATTATCAAGATTTTATACATTAAATTCACCATTAAACATTGGCAATTCAAACTTAACATCAAGTTTTAGAAAAGGAATTTTACCAGTGTTCTTTGACTTGTGTGACTGGTGTATTGAAGATGAAGTAGAGGATGATGATGATGAGGGTGAGGATGGTGACTTTCCACTGCCTCCATTTCCTCCACTGCCCTTCTTTGATTTATCTTCATCATTGTGACCTCCTGATGATCCCTGATCTTCCTTGTGAATTTTGTATCCTTCTCCTTCTAGTCTTTCATTCCTTTCTTGATAAAGGACTCTCACCATTTCAATCATGTCAAGGAATGCCTTCCTGAACACTCTTTCTTCTTCTTTGGGATCCACCTCTTCATGGGTTTCTTATTCTCCTGGAGGCATGCTTGATGCTGCTTCTGCTTCTCTTGGAGGTGAACTAGGTGTTGGATAATGTCGAAATCTTGCCCTCCTTTGTTGTGGCTCACTTTGAGAACCCCTTGTTTCCACCAATTTTCCTTCTCCTCTCTTAAGCTTGAGCCTAGTAAGCATGAAAACCCTTGCAAACAGTTAACAAATATTTGCACATAAAAATACCAGAGATTAAACTCTAGTTCTAATACCAACTTGATCTGAAAGGAGTGTATTAGTTCTGTTGTGCTAAGTGTCCTTTCAGTAATATAAACATGTACAATTTATTTCCATAAGTTTGCTTAAGGAATGAGTGTTTTAACCATGAAACATAGATGAATTAGTGAAATTTAAGCATGAAAATAAGCCTTAAAAACATTTAACATCAGTGCATAATAAAGAAATACAATCACACATAAGTTTTACATAGTAGGCATGATGAAGCAGTTCACCCCTCCTGGGCTACATCTACTGGTCCAGCTCCCAATGGCATGTCCCTCTTTGTCATTATGCTCAAAATTGTAAATTACATGTGTTTATAGGCCTATAATGGTTGTTTTCTCTTCACCAATGGCTCTAGAATGCTCAAATTAGTCTAGGTAGACTCTTGTTTCACCAAAATTGGACGAAAATTGACCTCCTAATGCATTTTTCCCAATGACAGCTAGAAAAGCTCCACTAAAAGTGGAGTTAGGCACTTAGTTGGAGTTAAAATTAACGAAAACCCAAAATTTAGGGTCAGCGTTATATTTCCCTCCAGTCCAAAACCGTTTGATATTAATTTTAAATTCAAGTGGGCGGGGTGGTCACATGTCGACCCCCCGCCGTCTGCGTTGTTACCGTTTGAAACTCCGAGTATATAGCTTAGAACCCGGAGTGGCACGATTCCTCCAACCGTAGCATTTGATGCCATAAATTCCGCAATGTGATCGGTGCTAAACCTCTGCCAGAGGTTATGGTGAATTGCCGCCAATTTAAGACTAAGGGTCATGGTCATAGCCGTCGGTGATGGTGGTTGGGGCTAGCCCATTTTTTATCCACCCGTAAGTTTGTTAAACAATATATTAAACAGACAACCTTATAGAGTTAAGTAACACTCGTAGGTGGACTGGTTAAGTTGCCCGCTCCCATGCCCGAGGTCTCTGGCTCGACTCCCATGGCCCTAAAAAAAAATTAATACACCCTCCTGAGGACACGTGCAGGCGGCCTCCAGGCTTGCCACGTGTCGCTCAACGAATGGTCCAAACCCAAAACAATCAACAGTTAAAAACTCATCTCCGTACCACTAAATCAATGGCCCACAATATTCCACATGGGGAAATCTCGTCGGCTGTGAGAAAAGGGAATATTACCTAGAATATGTCTGCTGACTGTACCTGCATGATGACTGGGCATCCAGTCACAAAATTTTTGTTTTTTGGGAAAACAAATAGAACGTCATATCTTCCTCATATGACATTGGTTTTTCGAACCATTCACGGCATCAGAATCGCAGCAATGAGACCTTTATGATCGCTTAGGTTCGGACCTGTTTTGAGAACTTTCATTTTTTTATCATAACACATGATCTCCTAATCAAGCACAAGCAAGGGAACATTTGGATCAACAACTACAACAGGGATAATTTGTAGATAACATGCTACATGTGTGATTTCCTTGTTGATTTTTGGATGCATGGTATATGCATGTGGTTCCCTGGTTTTGTGTCATCATTACAATGGATATTTTCCAGGATTGACAATGGTTTCAGCCTCGCCTTGCCATTTCTTGGATAGTCATGGTGTTTTGGGTTTACCCCTTGTTTTTTCTTATTGGTGATTAGGTTCTCTATGGTTGTGGTTTGGAACAAATGCTCTGGAATCCTTAGAAAAAATTGGGTTGAGTTACTAGTTCCTGGAGCCGTAGGTTGGGACAAATGCTCTGGAGCCCTTGGTGGGTTGAATTACTAGTTCTCAGAGCTGCGGTTGGAACAAAACCTCTAGAGCCCTGGAAGGTTGTGGGTTGAGTTACTAGTTCCTGGATCCCTGGACAACTTGGGTAGAGATCTATTTAGTTGGTGTTAGTGATTTCTAAAATGTGTAGGTGAGATCATTGTGGTTGAGCGTTGAGCTGGTTTGTCCTTTGGAAGCCCTAGTTGGTTTTGTTTTGGTTTAACCCATGAGATCCCATATTCATGCTTGGAATCTGGTGAGAGGGTGATTGGTTGAAAGAGAGATTTGATTCAACCCAATATATGGTCAGGTTGTATGTGGAAGTCCCTGATTTGGTTAGCATTTTCACATGTTAATATGAGATATTTTCCTATTGTGATCTATGAGCATTGTAGTAATTATGTTGGTGATTTTCCCTGGTTTCCATTTTGTTTATATGTTGGTTATATGATGTATTCCATCTATGGCTCTTGACATGTTTTGATAATTCATTGAAAGCGTGATGAATGCATGGGCTAACAAGTTTTATTTTAGCTAACTAGAGAGGGCTTGGAGCCTTCTTAGTGATTCTTAAATGAATTTCAGAAGTTTATGATCAGATATGCATTCATGACCTATAGCTTTCACATTTACCATATGTTTGTTGAAATGTATATCATGGATTAGGCATGTTTAGGTCAATTTCTTGCTTTAGTTATGTATGGTTAGCATTTTCATCTCCTTTTTTATGTTTTTGGAAAGTTACAGGGAGTTTTGGGGAGTGGTCTGGAGGTTATCCTAGAAAAGTGGCTCAGATTCCATAACCGCATGCACAAAAATGGAAGATTTGGGTCATAACCACATGGATCTAGGTTTGTGCATGCATTTGGAGGCTCATAACTGCATGCATGTTGTGTTGTGTGTGCTGTTGGGGGTTAGGCTTGTGGAAAAGTAGTTTCAGATCAAGATCTAGTCTTTAGAGGTTATGGACTAACTTCTGGGTGATCTAGTGTTCCTAAGGGATGTTAGTAAGTTGTTGGTGTGTCGGCTCCACTTCCATAACTGGAACTTGGAGCTTGGTTCATGTCATAGTGAAATAGTGACACTCGTCTCATGTTTACCCTGGATGGCTTGTGTTGCCACATGTCACCCATATTTGTACCACTTGTCAACTGAAAAAATGTTGATTTAACATACCACGTGTCACCTGTACGAAACTGCCATGTCATTTGCTGACATATTTAATGGGACTCCCAAATAGTATAAATTAAATCCCATCTAACCATACTTAATCAAATTTAATGTATCCTTCTGCACTTGATAACTTCTTTTCAACTTGAATACGTTCTTAGGAGGGTTAAGATATCATTTCCATATCTTGTGTGCTGAATGCATTAATTATGCAAGATATTGAGGATATATTTTGCAGATCACGTAGGGGTCCAACAAGAGATAATTATGGGGCTTGTCCTATGCTAAAGGATAAACAAAACTTTGTTGGCTCAAGAAAATTTATCACTTCCCTGTAGTTGTGAGGCCATAAGGGAACCAGATCCACTTGATATGGATTTTGGAGGGAAGCAGTCCTCTCTTCAAGCATGCTACCCCTTAAGAATTTTTTGTATGAATTAAGGACCTTAGCAACGCAATAGAAATATGAAACTCTAAAGGAAGATATTCAAAATTAGAGAAAGGATTTTGCCTATAATTTCAATTTTTTATGTTTCATGTATGAGAAAATTTTTGGATTAATGAAAATCACTCTTTTGTTCCCAACTTTATTTTCCTTTAAGAGACCTGAGTTCCCTTGGGTTAGGACCCAACCTAGATGCTAAATCCCCCATCTTGTACATTTACTTTCCATGCATTTAGCTTACTTATGTTTTTTCGCAAATCTCATCTCTGAAAAAGTATTGTCTTTGCGGGGTTAACGAATAAGCTTATTTCTGAGTTTGTTTATGTATCTTGATATGATGAATATAAAAAATGGTTTCTTTCATGCAGTGGTAATATTTAGTTAAATTTCAATGGCATCCTTTCTGTTGTTGTTTTATTTCCCACAGTTAGTAATTTACCAGTCATTTATGCACTTTGATTTTATCATTCAACCATGAATTTTGATTTCAACTAGATAGTATTGCTTCATAGGAATATTTAGAATTGTTTTGATGCATTCGCTTCACTTAGAACATTATATTTCCACCCATTGTTATTCATTTATGTAATCTTTGAGTGATCTGATTTTTGTCTATTCCTTGCATGAATTGATCTATCGAAGGTACCTGACCTTGGAAAGGATCCATTTACCCTTATAAAAACTTCCTACACATTCTTCTCCCCTCATACTACATTACCTCATAAAAATTCTCTTGGTTTTTTCCCTTAGCAAAATAGGGTCATCTTGTAGTAGTACACAGATTTCCTTAGAGGACCTCCAAATTTGTACCTAAAGCTTGTTGTTGATTTCTTAGCACATTAAAATTTTCATTAGACCATGGAGATGGAGTTTATAGGTTCATAGACCCCTTAGGAAATTTACCCTAGTGGTTGTAGCAAAAATTGCCTTCTTTCTTAAATTAAGGTTTATTGTTTATATGTATTCTTTCAGCTGCAAATTGACTTTTCATGCATCATAGAATAGATCTGATTTTCTCTCCAACATCCTTGAAATGATTTTCTTTGCTCTCCTATAGTTAGCAAGGTTTATTTCATGTTCTTTAGTTTCCTGTAAAACACAGTAGCTTTACTTCTTTTCATTTATCTTTTTGCATGTAGATTAGGGCTACCTTTCGTCATTTACTTTTCTACAAATAGAATAGGATTTATTTCTGTTGTTTCCTTTCTTGCAAGTTCTCTTCATTTGCAGTGGACCAAACAAAGTATAATATATTTTTTGTTGCACACATAGTGTCGATACCTCTTAAGTTTATAGAAACCCTCAGTTGATAATTAAATTTGAGACCATCGGGAGTTTATGCATTCTTGTTGTAATACTGAGGGTCGTCACTTTTTGGCAATGTTTTTGGTGAGGTGTCAAAGTAGATATTGTTTTCTACTTTAAGTTTATTCATTTACATTAATTTCTACTTAAAGTAGAAAACAATATCTACTTTGACACCTCACAATAAATACACAAAAAAAAAACAAAAACACAAAAAAACTACACAAAAAAACACAAAAAAATAGTTGCCATTTCTATCTAAAAACAACGCAAAAAAATCATTTATTTCATGCCTCGTAGAGTTAGCGATGATTTAGGAAAAGTTTTACCTAAAATCGCCACACCTACAAACAATCAACCTTCACTTGTTTATCGTGGGCCTCCCACTCTATCCACATGAGTTATAGAGGCCTTCTTAGGTGAGAAAACATATATAAATACACAAAAAAACTAAAAAAAACTAAAAAAAAAAAACTACCATTTCTATCTAAAAACAATGCAAAAAAATCATTTATTTCATGCCTCGTAGAGTTAGAGATGATTTAGGAAATTTTTTACCTAAAACCCCCACTCCTACAAACAATCAACTTTCACTTGTTTATTGTGGGCCTCCCACTCTATCCACATGAGTTATAGAGGCCTTCTTAGGTGAGAAAACGTGAATTTTTTAGGAGCCTACAGGAGGAGAATAACATCCATCGCCTACTGATAATATGGCTGGGAATAGACAACCTAGATTCTTTTCTATTATGGAGACAAATTGGGAAGCCAAAATGAAAAATATAAGCCCCACTTCTCTTCTACAATTCCATGAAATGGATTCTAAGGAACCTCACACCTTCATGTTTGAATTCGTTGTAGTCTGCAGGACATATAATTATACATATGATGAGTAGAAGCTCAAATTGTTTCCTTCTACACTCAACGATGAAACCTTGTGCCAGATCATGATTTATAAGGAGGAAAAATTACTACATGGGAATAGATGCAACAAACATTCAACACAAAATATAAGGACTATTGCAGAGCAAGAGATACAAGGGAGGAAATATTCAGAATGACCCAAGGGCTAGATGAATTATTAGAAGACAATGAAGAAATATTTTAGTTGAGCTAAAGGAGGGCACATAATTGCACTCTTGATCTGAATTCATTGAAGCTAGACTTGCCCTAGGGTCAGAGAAGAACTTATGGAGACCCTCAATATGTTAGCTAATGGAGACATTTATCAACTCAATTATATATACGTCAAAATAGTATTCAAAAACCATTCTAGAGATTTCAGAAAAAGAGGTATATGTTGCTAGGCTTTGGTAAGTCCTTCATCCTCTAATTCTGTCATTAAGAATGAAATAAGAGTTATGTTGGAAGATTTTAAAAGTGAAATATTACATATTTTTTCCCTGCAGATGGACACAGTGTATATCAAGAAAAAACAAGAGGAAGAAAAAAGGACATTAGCCATATTTTTCCCTATATGCACTAAGAGGCACCCTAGAAACAAGAGCTCATTAAATGTTATAGAAATATACTTTGTGTGTGAATAAAACCATTCAACTAAAAAAAGTACATCTCTACTAGGTTTGAAAGTGTTAGATCAAGGAGTAGAAGGAGGCATGGAGCAGCTATTCTTTGTCAACCAGAAAAGGCCACAAATCCCTAGACCATATCAACAAGGTATGACCTATCCTTCCTCTTTTAGTACAATTTATAATGCACCATTTCTATATTGGTATCCACCTAACACCTCACCTTGGTCTATGCCTATTCCTTGGTCCTATGCTCCCCAACCTATCATTTCCCCTTTTCATACATACCAACACCAACCTCCTCAATGGGGTAATCCATCATCAAGATGGAGGCCTCAATTAGCCCAACCACCTACCCTGATGCCTCCCCCTCCTCAACCACAACTACCCAAAAACAATCCACAAAAGCAACCACAAATTCTTGCTCAACCAAATAAAAACCCCAACAATAAACAAGGCCAACAATCCTACATTGAGAGACATCTTATCCTACCTATGTTGTATAAATCCAAGAAATAAACCTCGGGTCTAAGAAGGTACTTCCTAATTCTCACCCACATTATCCAACATAAAATATTGAAGAAGAGAAGGAAGATAACACTCCTCAATCAAACAAACCTACCTATCCTAAAGGGTTGATCCATCCTAAAACACACACCCCAGAGGAAGCTAAAATTTTGGGAGAACTAAAAAATATGTGTCAAAATTTCCCTCTTACAAGCTATCAAGTATGTTCTTATTTATAATAGATTCATCAAATAGGAATGCATTCATAGGCCAAGAAGTAGAAGGAAATATGTCCCTATTATCAATGTCATTGGGAAACTAGATGATCTCATGATTGGGAAGATAAACATCCCAAAGTATTTGGATCCTTGTAGCTTTGTAGTAGATGTCCACATTAGCAAAATTGTAGTCCCCATCACCCTCATTGACTTAGGGGCTGCAATAAATGTCATAACAAAGGATGTTATGCTCAAGATTGATATCCAAGGATCCCTAAGGAAAACTACAACGGTGTTGCAACTTGCAGACATATCCATAGTAGCACTAGAGGGCATCATTAATGATATCATGGTTTCCATTGATTCCTGGGAGTACCCTACCAATGTCCTTGTTCTCTAGCCCAAAACCAAATTCATTGGTTATCTTATTATCCTAGGAATACCTCGATTAGCTATCGTTGATGCCTGCATTAGTTTTATAGCTGGGAATATGTCAATCACAAATGGGAAACTAAGAAAAAATCATGTAATATATCACCTTGCTCAAACCCTTGTTGAGCATGATTTTCCAATTTGGGTAGAAGAGGAAGAAGGGGAAATTTGTCAGTCATTTCCCTACCCCATCTGTACATTAGAAACTACTATTGGTAGAAGGAAATTTGATGAGGTCAATTTGATTTACAATTTTCTACAAAATAAGTATATTGCTACCATGGATATTGACGGTCTAAGAGAAAAATATTTAGGACATCTTGCCTTCTCTCAAGACAAATCAGGGAATATTTTATCACTATTGGTTTTGACCAAATTACTATAAAAATCATAGAAATAATCCCCTCCAAAACTTTGAAAATCATCCCTTTTCTTTCAGTAGATAAAGAAGAAAAATTTCTCACTGTTTTGATGCATAATCTTGAAGCTTTTGCATGGGATTACAAAGAGATTAAATGAGTTCACCCCTCTATATATACTGATCATATATACATTAAGGAATACCATAAAACTATTTTACAACCTCAGAGAAGAAAGAACACTGCACTTAAGGACATTGTAAAAGAGGAATTGCAAAAATTAGTAGATGTAGGTTTTATCTATCCAATTTTAGATAGTGAGTGGGTGTCACATTTAGTAAATGTTCCTCAAAAGAATGGGAAATGGAGAGTTTTCATTGATTACAGATAACTTAATAAGGCCACTAAGAAATATCACTTTCCTTTGTGTTTCATTGACCAAGTCTTTGATGTTCTTGCAGGAAAAATCTTTTCGTTTTTGTATGGGTTCAACAGGTACAGTTAGATCCAAATCAATCCTAAAGACTAGGATAAGACTACTTTCACCTGCCCATGGGGGACCTTTTCCTTCAGGGTCCTTCCATTTGGCTTGTGTAATTCTCATGTCACCTTACATAGGGCAATATTTTTACACTAAAAATTGTCACCATGACATTCAACTATCTATATGGGTTCATCATTACCTATATTATGCTCCCTTAGAGGTCCAAAACCATAAAGTTCCTAAACCAAGTCTTGGAATTGGAGAAAAGCTCATTAAACCCTAAAAATCCCAACTCTGCACTTTTCCTAGTTCTTACCTGCGGTACCATGGTTTCTTGCTCTATAACCTGTGGCACATCTCGCACGTTCTGCTTACTAAAACTGCGGACCTCCATAAAAGGTAAAATAAAAGAAAAAGTAAGTTCTAGAAGCCCATCTGGTCGAATATTCTCCCAATTGGTCGAATATTCTCCCAGCTTGAGGCTTCTAGAAGCGTAATCAGGTCGAGCTTCGCCCCTTCATTCATGAACCTCTATCCCTTCATTAATGGATATTATTCCTTGGTATTTGGAGCTAAAATCCCTTTATGAGAGGACTTTATCCCCCTCTTTATGGAAATGAAACCTCCTTCGTTCTCCTATAAATTGAACTCATGTTTCAGTCTCAAGGGCACTGAGTAGACTTTGGTGGATTAGAAAATTGCTAAAGAAATCATACTCTCTATACTTAGCATCATTGGTATGAGAATGATCACATACTCATATCAATAGTTTTATGCTAGTTCAGAGAGGAGAAGGCTTGTCAAACCGAAGGAAAACAGTTGTTCAGGACCACGAAAGAACCTGTATGACATCAAGGTGACAAGGTTGTAAGGTTACTTCTTATCATACAAGTTAATACAAATGGATTCTATTTTCTTATTAAGTTGTTCATGTATCTATTTGAGTAATTTAATTCTTGGATTCCTCGATCATTGAGATAGATTAGTGTTTCTGAATTATTATATCTTGCAGGTGTTTTTAATCCTTTTTCTTGTCTTTGAATGCAGGTCTTACATGCTAAATTGACCTCTTTTGGAGCGACTACATTGAAGATTACAACAAGAGTTGGACTTTAGGTAGGAGCATCCCCTCTTACTTAGTTAATTAATAACTCTGAATCACAATAGTCTAGCGGGAATGGTTTGAATTTGGTTGTTTGTTTCTAGATATCCTTAGGATACTAGGGAGATCGTTCTTGTCCGCAAGAAGGATTTTATCCACATAACAAAATGGCGACTCCGCTAGGGATAAATGAACTTAGTTTTCTTTTTTGATTTTCAGTTTGACTTTTGAATAAATTCTTTGGTTTTGATTAGTTCAAAACTGGGTTGGGTAAATGACTCATTAGAATCCCTGAATGTAAATCTGTATTTTTATTTTTTCTGTGTTTTTCCTAGCTTCTGCACTTTTTGTTTAAAAATAGAGCGGTAGACCCCGTAGATTTTAGTGAAAAACAGTGCGGTACTGAACCTTTTTCCATTAAAAACTGCGGAATTCTGGAAAATTTTGAAAAAAAATAAAATTATGTTTTCAGGAGTCCAATTACTTGATTCCCTGCAATTACCCCAACTTGTTTTGACTATCAAAGTCTTCTGTGTGATTTTCTTTCAGCAATTTCTTAGTTTGAAGTGATCTTTTCAGCTGATTTGCATTTTATGAGTGAGTGTTTTCCCTGTCTTCTTGTTGCTTTGAATCAGAAACTTTTATATACCTCAGCTAATTGGTATGTCATTGTTATCTTGTTGAGCCTTTGAACTTGATGCAAATCTTACTTTCATGAAAATTAGATTTTATTTTCATTTGCAAATTTAGAAAACCTTTTAGCTTGATAAGGTCTGAATTTCACTTTAGAACCATTATTGGATGTTTTTTATTTCTTGCTGAGATAAGTAGAAAGTTCTTGGTTAGATTAAAAACTAAGCATAAACATCCTCAAAACCGTTTAGATAGAGTTCAAAATTAGAGTTTTATTTTGGTTTTGAATTTTGTGTTTTTAAGAGTTTAGTTTTCTTTTGGAAGAAGTTTGATTCTAGTTTCTGACTTGAATGCTATAAGGAATTTCATTTTGAACAAGTGATCTTTTTCTGTGAAATTAAGTTCTCAAGAAATTGTCTTCTTTTCAAAGTTTCTTGTTTATCAAAGAAATAATTGATGTTTTCAAAGTTAATTGAATCTCTCAAATCTTTCCTCTAAATAGGTTTCATTGAAAAGAAATGAGTTGCTTTTCATATAGATGCATCTTAGCGTATTTTTGAGTCGGGTCGATAAACATCATCGAAGTTTCACTTCCATACCTTTTGACCTAAGAAACAGTCAAACTAAAAGTAACACTTAATTAAAATCAATCTAGAAATTTTATATTTTCTAGGGCTCTTTTCACCAACATAGCTTAGGCTAGTGTTTTGGAATAGGTTGTAGTTAACATTCCAAGGTAGTTCAAACAAACAAGTAGTAAATATTGCGGTAGGAAAATCCAATTATAGCATGTATGCTCTGGGAATCTCTTCTTAAAATATTTAAGCACGAGATCATGTCCAAACCAGTGAGGTAATCATACCTATCTCATTGGGAAAGATAGCAGATGTGCACGTATTATAAATAGTAAACCTTAGATAGACCATTATCGAGGAGCCTGGGTCACTTGTTGGTAAACCTTGGATTATTTCAAGGAGCCTTCAAGGGGATTGAGCTAGTTACTCTGCCCTTGCATGTATATCGGATCGTAGACTGTTCCCCCAGGTATATTTGTTCCAATTGGTGACCTTAGTGTCTATAAACTTTAGGATTCTTTCACAAGGTGACGGTGGAGGGGAGGTACATACCTGGAACAGACGTCGGCTAGACTCACTTGGACTCTCCGGAAGGTTCTCTTCACTCAAGATGGTTTAAGTGGAGAAAATTGCACCGGTCTTTTTCATTAATTAGGTTTCCAGGGTAACTGTTCCAACCGCCATTTCTACATTAAAATTCTACGATGTTGGATTTCATCACCAACTAGTGCTTTTAGTGTGTGAATCTACTGTTTGTGTTTGGTTTGATCCCTTAGATTTTCTAGGCGTGTGATCAATTTGGTTGTTTCCTTAGAGGCTTTATGATATTTTGTTGAAATTTTCTTTGATTTCATGTGTTAAAAGCTTTAATCATGGCTGAATTACCTAGACAATCACGTAGAATGCAGGGGAAACCCCATGAGTACATACCAAGCCAGTTAGAAAGACTTAAATCTGAAAAAGGACAGACATCAGGGACTGGATCCACTGAACACAAAGAAAAATCTATAATTGTACATCCTGAATACGAAGTAGATCAACCTCATACTGCAGAAAGTACTCCACATAGGGTTTCAATTTCCGAACTCACTGAACTTGTTTCTACAATTAGTGAATTATCAGATTTAGAACCTGAAGTTTCTGAACCAGAGAACATAACGGTTATATCTGAGATTACTTCTTCGTTCCTTGATCCAATCCCTGATCGTCCTGATTCACCCAGAGTGAAGTATCGGATCACAGAAAATCTTCCTCCTGGTCTCATTAGTATTGAAGAAGTTACTGACACTGAAGAAGAAGTTGTTCTTCCTTCAACTCAGGAAACTCTAGATCCCAAGCCAAGTGAATTGATTTATTATAGTCCTTTCAAACAAGATCCTTGGTATTCTAAGTTGATATATTTTATACACATAACTGGTCTAAACTATTTGCCACCCCGAATTTCCTTTTATGTTATACCGAGAGGTTACAGACCTCCATTAATCATGTCTGGTGGTCATCGATGTTTTCTGCAGCTCCAGAAACATATCTATATGGTGGTCCGTCTGTCCCTACAGGATACCAGTCACTTTCTGGTACTTTCTCAGGAGCAGCACCTTCTCCCGACAAGCACACACAATCCTCTAGTCCAAATGAATCAAATACCGAAACTGTAAAAGTGGAACAAATTTATATGATGTTTGGAAACATTCAAAACCCTGATCCTCAAGGTAGTAATTTATAGCCTGGGGGGAAACCTCAAGTTAGTAATTTATAGCCTAGGGGGCAACCTCAAGGTCAGTACATACCTCAGGGTCAATATCAACCTCAAGGAAAATACATACCTCAAGGTCAGTACATACCTCAGGGTCAATATCAACCTCAAGGTCAGTACCCAACTCAGGGTCCAGAACCTCCCTTAGGGCAGCACTTCTACCTGGAAACACAATTGTTTCAAGGAGGTGGGAATTTTCCATCTAATTATCCAACATATGTTCCAAATTATCAACTTGGTTATGGTCCTTCCTATCCACAACCTTCAATGGGACCTTCGTATCCCGGAGCTAATATAGTGTGGGATCCATCCCAAGTTCAACATAATATGCAACCTAATATGCAAGTACCTTATTATCAACCTGGACAACCGATTGGTTATACTCACATATTCCAACAACCTCTCCAACCTGTTCAACCTACTATTCAGGTACCTGCATTAGGTACAATTCAACATCGTGTTCTGAGTACACCTAGAACTCCAACCGAAACTGTTGCGCCAAATTTTGTTCAAGCTACCACACCTATTCCTGGAGTATCTGCAACTCCTATTTCTACAGCTCCTTAGGTATCAGTACCAATTCCTCAGGTTTCTTCTCCACAGTTTGGATCTATAGTCTAGACTACTATTCAGATGCCTGCAGGTCAACCTGGTACAAGTACAGTTATAACAAGCTAACCTCAGTTTGTTTATCCACCATACCAAGGGTAGTATCAATATGGAATTGTAGCACAAAATCCAGTATATCAACATCAACCGTACCCTGGGTACACGTATTAGATACCTACTAAACCCTAGTATGGTCTAATTAATCCTGGTTATCAAGGGGGCATTCCGATTCTAAATGCACAGGCTATTCCAGGATATCCTGGATATCTTCCTCCTGGAACTGGTATAGTTCCACAAGGTTATCAATTTAATCAATAAGACCCTAACCGTCGGTTGCCATTCATAGCAACTTTGGATTTACCTGATTTATCGCGCCTTATGAATGATCCAATATATTATCTTCCGTATTGGCCGCCAATGCCAAATAAGTTTCCTAGTGATATCCTGAAGTTTGAAGGTAAATCAGGATAGGATCCTTCTAACCATGTCATGACTTATCATCTCTAGTGTGCATCCAACTCTTTGATTAACAATTCGATTTGATTAAGTCTTTTTCAGAGAACGCTGATAGGATTAGTAGCCAAATGGTACATTGAATTACCACGTGGCTCATTTAACAATTTCAATGCCTTAGAAACCGCCTTCTTAAATCATTTTCAGTTGCCAGTCAGATACGAAAATGGCACGGAATTATTAACTTCACTAAAACAATCTACGTCTACGTACATATCAGATCACATACATGAATGGAGATGTAGAAGATGTTTGGTGAAAGTTTTTTATTCCGGATCAGATTTTGGCAGAATGGTTTATAAAATCATTACTACCAAAAATCACTGAAGATGTAGCTAAAGGAGGAGTTGTTACAGAAGAACAAGTCATTCTTCAAGCTTAGTACCTTGACCTAGTATATACATAGTCAGGTACTTTGTACGATAAAATTCCAGATTTATCGCGTCTTGGTCAAATAACAGCAACTCCCTCAGAGTCTCATGCCACTGATGGTGTAATCAGTTCAGTTAGTACTAATAAGAATAAGAAGAAATCTTCCAATATTACTTCTCCTATAATAACTTTACCTGATTCACCAAAAGGAGATTCTTCCCTTGAAACTTCTGCCGACATTCACATTGTAGATTCATCTACAACTAAGTCTAAATCTGGCAATAAGAAGAAAGGAAAGAATAAAAGTAAACATACTTCATATCCCAAAGAAAAAACTACGAAAAATGAGTCATCTGATGATAAATGAAAACCTCGTTATCCTTGTCTTATCTGTGACGAGGATCATTTCACCAAGGAATGTCCGCATAGGTCTGAGGTATCTAAGTTTTTCAAAGGTTCACCCACTCCAGCTGTCTTGAAGGATCCTTTTCCTATTCAAGATAGAAAAATGATTGGATCTTCTTATAATACATTAGCAGATATTTTGATGATGTCTCAAGTAATGGTTGCGACTCGATTGCAAGACTATGGAAGTAAAAATCCTGTTACTGGTAAAGAAGTAGAAAATTATAATTTAGTACCAAATACATCTCCTTCGGTTTCTGATCCACTTCATATAGAGAAACCCAATCATGATCTAGTAATTAAACCGCCTGCTAAATGTGTACTTCAGAAATCAGCTTTCAATCCACATGCGAGAGCTTCTCAGAACTACAACATTTTTGAGGATTTAGCAATATCTCCTTCAGCAATGTTGACCTTAGAAGTGTTGCAATCATGTCCGACACAAAGGAAATTACTCTTATCAGCTATCGGAGCTGTAGATCTTTAGGATTCGAACGTCATGGTCTTCGATTTAGAAAATTTTACACCACGCCTCCCTCATCAAATGGCTTTTCAGTTTCCAGTACTAGTAAAAAACAGATGTTGCTTTCGTACTGTAATTATGAAGGAGCATCTACATGTATTATGTCATTAAACTATTGGAAATCACTTGGTTCTCCAACACTTAACCAATCTCCGAAAATTCTCAAAACTTTTGACGGAAGAGTATTCCATCCATATGGAATTTTGCAGGATCTACCTATAGAGGTTGAAGGTAAATATGTTAATTTAGATGTGGAAGTCGTTGATGCCCCTCTAGATTATAACCTTCTTCTGGGTCAAAGTTGGTCTTATGCTATGACTGCTGTCGTGTCATCCGTCTTTTGATTAATCATGTTTCCTCATCAAGGAAAGATTGTGAAAATCGATCAACTCTCATATTATTCGTCCGACCCAGCTTCTACAGATAGTATTCAACATGTTGGAAAATCGACTATCCCTTATGAGGATGTTGGAGTAGGTTTAATCAAAGATTCTACCTTAATGGAAAATTTTTCTATGCCTCCACCTAACGTACCACGTACTATTTCTAATATCAATATGATTACATCAAGCACTATTCCATTTTATGACCCTTGGATAGTGCCTTTAGAGTCAGAACTGGATTCTTTCAATGGCGAGATGCCTTTGAGTCCTTTTGAGATAGCATATCAAGCAGTACAGTCATTTTCCAATCCTTCATCAACTGATTCTGATCCAATGAATGTGATCAATGAGAAATCATTTTCACCATCAAGATCAACTATAACATCAATTCCTAATCCTTTTCAACAAGTGTTTTATACTGATGAAAGCATTCGTGAATTCTTGTCCATAGATGAATTACCATGGGATGATCTCCATCATAGGTCATCATTTTTACCTGAGCTTGATAGATTTGAAAATAATTTTTCATCTATTTTTACAATTGACTATGTCAAGGAACCGCAGAGTCCAATATCGATTGCAATTTTGGATTCTGAAATCAATTTGGGAAATATTTCTTCGACGGTTCCCATTGACATATCAGTTAAACCAAGAATTATTGAAAACATTCATATATGTGATTCTTGTACATTAGATGAAATTACTACATATAAAGCCCTATTTCAAGAATTCCATGACATATTTGTCTGGTCTTATGAAGAAATGCCAGGAATTGATCCCAAGATTGTCGTTCATGAAATAAAAACATACCCGGATGCTAAACCTATCAGGCAACGATTACGTCCGATACATCCACGAAAAGTTGTTTCTATTAAAGCTGAAGTTGAGAAATTACTAAAAGCAAGTTTTATTTATCCAATCCCGTTAACGGATTGGGTATCTAATATCGTTCCCATTACTAAAAATCAAGGGACTATAAGAGTATGTGTCAATTATAGAGATATTAACAAAGCTTGTCCAAAAGACAATTATCCGACTCCCTATATCGAACAAATCATTGATGATTATGCCGGAAATTAAATGTACTCATTTATGGATGGATTTTTCGGGTACAATCAAATAAACATACTCCCTGTTGATCAACCAAAAACAACATTCATTTTTCCTTGGTGAACTTTTGCTTATTGTAAAATACCCTTTGGATTAAAGAATGCTGGTGCAACTTTTCAAAGGGAAATGTCTTATGCTTTTCATGACATTAAACACATTGTGCAGCCTTATCTCGATGATTTACCTGCTCATTCATTGCACAGGGAAGATCATCCTACACATTTAAGAGCAATTTTTATGAGATGTAGGCATTATAAGATTCGGTTGAATCCACACAAATGTGTTTTTTGTGTGCAATCTGGTAGATTACTGGGATTTGTTGTTTCCAAAGCAGGCATTCGTGTCGACCCATCGAAGGTTGAGGCTATTATCAATTTACCTCCTCCTTCCACACTTCACCAAATCCAAAGTTTGCAAGGGAAAGCAAACTTTCTGCGTAAATTTATCCAGAACTATGCTGAGTTAACAAAAGGTTTTACCAGGTTGTTGAAACAGAATGTTCCTTTTATTTTGGATGAGATCGTTGATCGATCTTTTGATGCTTTGAAACACATGTTGACCCATGCACTGTTATTGCATCCACCAAATTACAACCATGATTACTTTTTATACCTAGCAGCCTCTGATTCCACCATTGGAATGGTATTAGTTCAAGAGGATGAATTACACAATAAGAATGTGATTTACTATCTCAGTCAGAACATAAATCCGACCGAAATTAAATATTCTCATGTGGATAAATTGGCCTTGGCAGCAGTTCAACCTGTCCAAAGATTCTGTCATTACATTTTGTTACAAAAAACAACTGTGATATCTAATTGCAACCCGATGATGTACATTTTGACTAAACAATTACTCGGAGGCAAATAGTCTAAATGGATTTTTATCCTTTAGGAGTTTGATTTAGAATTTGAAAAATCCAAATCAAATAAGTCACTGGTGTTCGCCGAACTTATGTGTGACTTCCCAAATATTGAGACGAAAACTGTGGTAGAGCATCTGATTGCTGATGAATCTCTGTTTCTTATCGGTACGTTAGATCCATGGTATGGAGATATCATCCTTTATCTCCAAACCCAAACCTTTCGACCTAAACTCTCACGTTAAAATAAAAGAAAGATCCGTTACCAATCTCAGCAATACAATATTGTTGGAGACACACTTTATCGTCGTGGTGCAGATTCTGTATTTCGACGATGTTTAACTCATGAAGAGGCTGATTTTTTTTTGAATGACTGCCACTCTGGAGCGTGTGGTGGTCATATTTCTGGGTATGCCATAACCCAAAAGATATTGCGCGTTGGCTACTTTTGGCCATCATTATTCAAATATTGTATTCTCACGGTCCGAAAATGCCACAACTATCAGATATTTGATCGAAAGATGCGTGAATCACCAGCTCCTCTTCACCCCATAATTGTTGTCGGTCCTTTTGAAAAATGGGGCATTGATTTCATTACATGTAACCCTCACTCGGCCGGGGGGCATGGGTATATTATTCTCGCAGTAGATTATTTTACCAAATGGGCCGAGGCGATGCCTACATTTGCGGTAGATGGAAAAACTACAGCTAGATTTGTATTCAATCATGTAATTGCTCGTTTCGGTGTACCCCAAGCTATTATTACTCACCATGAGAGTCATTTTCGAAATATTATGATGACCAAACTTTCCGATCAACTTGGCCTGCGCCATCATAATTCAACTCCATACTACCCGCAGGCTAATGGTCAGGTTGAAGTCGTTAATAAATTTTTAACCACCATAATTAAAAGGATAATCAGAATTCATAAATCACATTGGCATACCATGTTTTTTTCAAGACTATGGGCATATCGAACCTCAGCAAAAACTGCAACAGGGTTCACTCCTTTTCAACTGGTTTACAATTTAGAAGCTGTGTTACCTATTGAATTTGAAACCAGTAAACCATAAACCAGTTACTACCAACTACCTCTGAAGAGGAAAAACGATTTTTGTACTTAGCACAATTAGATGAAACTCGGCGCACCGCTGCATTAGCAGCCGAAGCTCATAAAAAACACGTTAAAGCTCAGTATGACAGAAGTGTTACACTTCATGTTTTTTCAAAAGGTGACCTAGTCTTGGTATATGATCAATTTAACGATAAGCTACGAGCCGGAAAATTCAAACCAATGTGGCATGGTCCTTATATTGTCAAGCAAGTGCTTACAAAAGGGGCTTATGAATTGACTGATTATGACGAGGTCTCTTTAGATAAACCCAGAAATGGACTTTATGTGAAGAGATATTATGCTTGATTCTTGTATGAAGATCTCACTTGTACATTAGTTATTTTTCTAGTTAGATGAGTGTGTCTAGTTTAAGTTTGCTTTTACTATTATCATTGCTTATCTTAATTACTCTTGATATTACAGATGTCAATATCCCTTCAAACGTACATTGGTTTTGCTGATGGTGCCTGTCATAGTACACGGAATATTTCTTCTACAGCTTGGGTTATTTATTCACCCCCTGATGAGTTAGTTTCTATGCATGGGGTAAGCCTTGGTCAAACAAGGAATAATGTTGCAGAAAATAGCGCAGTGATTGAGTTATTATCTGGTGCCATTTCATTTGGCATTCGACATTTGATCATTAGGCTAGATTCAGAACTCATTGTATTACATTTAAGCAGAGTATACGCAATTAAAAATCCAGTGTTATTGAGATTATTTTTGAAAGTTCGTCCCTTGGAAAGGCAATTTGATTACATCAAATATCAACACATTCTAAGAAACTTAAATACATTGGCTGATGCGTTAGCTAATAATGTTATAAATAGACATTTGCAACGTTAAAATAGTAAACCAAAACAACATTCGATATGTGTTGAACAAGATAGCTAGAGAAAGTAGTAATATCATAGATAGGAGTTTTTGTTTTCAAATAATATTACATCGTCTGCGATCATAGGTTTAAAAAACCTTATGATCTGAAAAATAGTGATACAAAAAACAAAATACAATAGTCTGCGATGATCACCCACTATCTGTGGTGATGATCATGGTAGTGAACTATCGCTCGTGCGACCCTGTGCAGGAATCTCATAAACTGGCCAGGAACACCAGTAACATGTCTCTGGAGACGAAGAGGAATATCATCTGTCGATATCTCTGGGATATCTATAGTCAACCTCTCTAGGTTGTGCTCCAAGTCAGTAAGGATTTCTGCTGCCTGATTTTGTGGCTGTGCAACAGGCTCTGTTGGCTTCCTTTCGAAGTGGCAGAGAATGGCTAGCCTTCGTGGACCAACATCTGCATTTAAAATTTTGTTGTCAATATTGGATGATTAAAAAACAAAATAAAAATTAGAGTTAAAACACATCAAAATGATTCATTTACTTGAAATCTATGCCCGCATATAGGAAATCCTCAATAGCAAAGATTTGGTTCCGAAGCCAATGAAAATACACTGGAGTGAATCAAATTACCACACAACCATCACCACCATGGCGGGACATCAGTGCAACCCAACGTACCATACGAGGCTCTCTAGGTTCGCCAAGATCAACGAAGATCAGCTGAGGGGCGAGGGATGGAATCCTCTCCAAAGCAAAAGAAACCAAGATGGCACCATACCCAAAGTTTTTCAACTTTTAGTTTTTTGCTATGGTCAATTGGCCTTTCATATTGGCCAATACCCCTTCACACCAATTGAAAATGGTACCTCTATAAAAATCGACTGTTGTCTACATCTGAGACTTGGTAGCCACATGTGGAGCTGCACTCCCACACAACCTGGTCACGGTGAACGCAATGAATTTAAGATCAATACGTAGGATAGTATTTATATCTATACGATTATCTTTGGGATCAACTTCTTCACTACAGAACTCTTGTTTATGCTAGCAATAGGCAGGCCATCTTGCCTAGCTCCAAACAAAGAAATGTGTTCACCTCTTTTAGATAAACCAGTGAGAAAGTAAATGTCTTCAAGCTAAAATTATAGCTTGTGATCACCAATGATAAAACATTGTTCTTGGATGTCCCATTTGTTCACCAGCTAGGTCATTAGTTCCACTTGTACCCTCATGCCCTGAATTTCCCTGAATTTATACAATCCACAATTTTTCAACACACACATTGTGGCTGAATTATCCATAGTCGCATCATCTACCTCTTCGTGCTTTTGTTCTCTCCACTCCAACATTGTGGAATAATCTGCAGATGGACGCATTTGAAGGTTAGAAGCTTTTAGAGTGAGAATTTTTAACCATTTTTTAAAGAATTTAATAATTTTCCTTTTCTCACGGTGCCTCCGCAATTTTTATATAGAGATAGTGTGGACCCCCGCACGCGCTCTTCATAAAAACCGCGGTAACCCGATAATTTTCCTTTGTGAAAATTATCGGGGTCCGCAAGTAGCCAATACACGACCCGCAGACCCCCGAGGACGGAATTTTGAACCTTTTTTCCCCTCAAAAAATGATTTCAAAACTTAAAAAGAGAATTCAAACAGATGACAATGAAGAGAAGAGTGTTGCATATTACCTGGATTCGACGATTTTTGATTTGAGCAGTCGGTTCTTCCGTTATCACCTCTAGAACTTTTTCTGCCAAGAGCTCTCAAATTTCAACTTTGAATATAAAAAGTGAAAATGACTTTGTTGAACTACTTTTTATAAGATTTTTTGAATGAATAAAATATTATTTTATTTTTTTTCCACTTTAAAAAGTTATTTTTCAAAAAGTTTTTACTTATTGGAAACATGTATGTTTAATTTTTCGAGTTTATGTGCAAAAAACAGGTTTTTCGAGTGAAAAGAATTATTTTCACGATGAGTACACTTTTATCACTTTTTCGGAATCTTGAAAATTACGAAAAAACGAAACCTTGGAGTTCTCTTTTAAGCCCTTTTCAGACTCTCTAAACATGAAAAGGTTGCCGAGTACTTGACTATTCGAACTCGTTAAAGGAAATGAACAGTCGTCTTTTCAGTATAAGTTTACCCCTTTTCCAGACTGAAATGGAATATTTATGAAAAAGGTATACGTTGACTAATCATGGTCAATAGAGTTCTCTCCTGCATTATTTTATCCTTTTTGGGGCTTGAGAGACTAAATTTACGAAAAAGTACACCCACAGAGTTTTCTTAAGTTTTTCTTCTGACTCCTTAAAACTGAAAAACACCGAGTTTCACCTAAACTGGACTTGTTAAAACTTAAGAGTAAAGGACCTGTAAATTAAAAATAGGAATGAACCACTCCTTCTTAGGGTTCTATTTTAATACTAAGTTGGACTCATCCGAAGGATGAGCTTATACAACAAGAAAATGTTAACCTCCTCAAGCTTGCCAAAAATAAAGAGGTACTTGCCAGAAATGGTGGGGGAAAAAGAGAGAAAATGAATCCAGTTGTCACACTTTGTTCCAAAAAGTAGTATACCACTTTTGAACACGACACTTTTTTCACACTCATACCTAGGTTGGGAAAAAATAGTTAATCAAACCACATTCAAAGACTTCAGCCGGTTTCTGGGTATTAGCTTTAGGTCAATTGTCACCAAACCATCTGCAGTGTCGTTATGTATTCAAGAGACAGTTCAAATAAACCATTCATTGCAAACATTTGTCTCCATTTGCGTTGACCATCCCTGAGTCAGTCCTTGCTAAAATTTCTCCAAAACTTGATCTAATGGTTTCGTGTCGTAGGCTTTCCCACGACATGTCACTTTCTATCGACGACAACGCATCATCTAGAGAGCTAATCTAGAATCCTATCAGTACCTTGGAATATGCATACCTTAATGGCAGGTTTCTCGCCTTCGATGACAAGTTACATCATTGACCTTCGATCGAATGATTTTGTGAAGCATTCGACTTCAAATCATTCATTCACACATCATGGATTGTACTGAGTACTTTGAGAGCCATTGTCATTATTGGTGGTTTCTCTCACACTTGTTAACAGTTCACATCATTGACTGGTAATCAAGTGGTTTCTACAATGTTCGACTACGACACAATCAATCGTATGGATAGAATCGTACTAGTTCGGGAAGCATAAATCAAGACCCTGGATCTAGTTTCTACCATCCAGGTTGCGAGAAATTTTATTATTCATGATACAGTAGACTACTTATGACAGATGGTTGCACCCAAGTTGTGTCTACTATTGATGTAATTCTAAAATAATTTCAGTATCAGAACATGTAGTTAGTTTTGATCTGAGTATGGGAATGCCTAACTCAGCGATGATATACATATATATGTTTGCATTGAATGTTTTTACAGGTTTCGACCAGTATGTCCGCAACCCAATCCTTGGAATGATAAAGAACTTCACTCTTCAGAACTACTTCAGACTTCGTGCTTTAGGGGGCAATTTGTTACACTAAAAATTGTCACCATGACATTCAACTATCTATATGGGTTCATCATTACCTATATTATGGGTCCAAAACCATAAATTCCCTAAACCAAGTCTTGGAATTGGAGAAAAGCTCATTAAACCCTAAAAATCCTAACTCTGCACTTTTCCTAGTTCTTACCTGCGGTACCATGGTTTCTTGCTCTATAACCCACGGCACATCTTGCACGTTTTGCTTACTAAAACTATAGACCCCCATAAAATGTAAAATAAAAGAAAAATTAAGTTCTAGAAGCCCAGCTAGTCGAATATTCTCCCAGCTGGAGGCTTCAAGAAGCGTAATTAGGTCGAGCTTTGCCCCTTCATTCATGAACCTCTATCCATTCATTAATGGAGATTATCCCTTGGTATTTGGAGCTAAAATCCCCTTATTAGAGGAATTTATCCCCCTCTTTATGGAATTGAAACCTCCTTCATTCTCCTATAAATTGAACTCATGTTTCAGTCTCAAGGGTACTGAGTAGACTTTGGTGGATTAGAAAATCGTTGAAGAAATCATACTCTCTATAATTAGCATCATTGGTATGAGAACGATCACATACTCATATCTATAGTTTTATGCTAGTTCAGAGAGGAGAAGGCTTATCAAACCGAAGGAAAACGGTTGTTCAGTACCCCGGAAGAACCTGTATGACATCAAGGTGACAAGGTTGTAAGGTTACTTCTTATCATACAAGTTAATACAAATGGATTCTATTTTCTCATTAAGTTGTTCATGTATCTATTTGAGTAATTTAATTCTTGGATTCCTTGATCACTGAGATAGATTTGTGTTTCTGAATTATTATATCTTGAAGGTGCTTTTAATCCTTTTTCTTGTCTTTGAATGCAGGTCTTACATGCTGAATTGACCTCTTTTGGAGCGATTGGATTGAAGATTACAACAAGCGTTGGACTTTAGGTAGGAGCATCCCCTCTTACTTAGTTAATTAATAGTTCTAAATCACAATAGTCTAGCGAAAATGGTTTGCATTTGGTTGTTTGTTTGATAATAAGTAACCTTACAACCTTGTCGCCTTGATGTCATACAGGTTCTTCTGGGGTCCTAAACAGCCGTTTTCCTTCGGTTTGAAAAGCCTTCTCCTCTCTAAACTAGCATAAAACTATAGATATGAGTATGTGATCGTTCTCATACCAATGATGCTAAGTATAGAGAGTATGATTTCTTCAGCAATTTTCTAATCCACCAAAGTCTACTCAGTACCCTTGAGACTAAAACATGAGTTCAATTTATAGGAGAATGAAGGAGGTTTCAGTTCCATAAATAGGGCGATAAAGTCCTCTCATAAAGGGATTTTAGCTCCAAATACCAAGGGATAATCTCCATTAATGAAGGGATAGAGGTTCATGAATGAAGGGGCAAATCTAGACCTGATTATGCTTCTAGAAGCCTCCAGCTGGGAGAATATTCGACCAGCTGGGCTTCTAGAACTTAATTTTTCCTTTATTTTACCTTTTACGGGGGTCCAAAGTTTTAGTAAGCAGAACGCGTGGGATGTGATGCAGGTTATAGAGCAAGAAACCGCGGTACCGCAGTTAACAACTAGGAAAAGTGCGGAGTTAGGCTTTTTAGGGTTTAATGAGATTTTCTCCAATTCCAAGACTTGGTTTAGGAACTTTATGGTTTTGGACCTCTAAGGGAGCATAATATAGGTAATGATGAACCCATATAGATAGTTGAATGTCATGGTGACAATTTTTAGTGTAACAAGAAGGATTTTATCCGCATAACAGGTATTGAGTATTTTTTCTAATCTTGTACATGACTCAGTAGAGATTTACATGGATGACTTCGCACCTTATGAAGATGATTTCCAAAACTCTCCCTCCAACCTATGCAAGATTTTGAAAATATGAATTGAGATGAATCTCTCCTTAAGCCTTGAAAAGTGTTGTTTTTTTATGAATGAAGGAATTTTTCTTGGGCACTTCCTCTCTAAATCAGGAATTCAGGTTGATCCCAATAAAATTTTCATCATTAGAAAGGTTCATGTCCCACAAAGACAAGAAGGTGTTAGGATGTTTTTAGGACTTGTTGGGTACTAAAAGAGATTTATTATGGATTTCAACAAAATTGGTTCACCTTTGTTTTGTTTACCGACAAAATACTTCTATTTATATTAATTTAATGAAATAGAAAGGGTCAATAGGGCCAATAAATTCCATGCCCCACTTCTTAAATGGCTCTAAATTCACTTTATATTGGAGGGGAATCTCATCCCTTTGATTAGGTTTCCCCATCCTCTCACACTCATCACATTTTGTAGTGTATCTCTGGGCATCTCGTTGAAGAGTAGGCCAATAGTATCCTGCCTAAAGAATTTGGTAGGTTCTCCTCTTAGTAGAAAAATGGCTCCCACAGGGTCCATCATGACATGCTAAGAGGATGTCATAGAACTAATATTCTCTTACACATATCGTTAAGATTTGATCAGGCCCCAATCTGAAGAGGTTTCCCCCAATCCAAGTATAAGGAGAATTTCTCTTGACAATTTTGCTCGTTTTCTTTGATTCAGACAAGTTACGGGGAAACTTTCAAACAACCAAAAAGTTTTCTATATCAACAAACCATGGGGGCAATAATGATATGGAAAAGAGGTGTTCATTCAAAATCTTGTCATCTTCCATCTCTTCATTTTCTATAGACAAGGTTAGTCTAGACAAGAAATCAACAACAACATTTTGTTTCCCCAATTTGTCAATAATGGTTAGGTCAAATTGTTGTAAAAAAAATAACCATCTAATTATTCTAGCATTTAAATCATATTTATTCATCAAGTACTTAATCGTTGCATGATTAGTGTGCACAAAAACATGATATCTAGTAATGTAGTGTCTGAATTTATTCAAAGAATGCACAACAAACAAAAGTTATTTTTCAGTAATTGTGTAATTGAGTTCAAGCTTGGACAAGTTTTTACTAATGAAATAGATGGCTTAAGGAAATTTACCTACAAGCTTCCCCAATTCTACCCCTACTTCTTCTTTGATGTATCTGTGTGAATGTGGAAGGGAAAGGCCCACTTTGGGCCCCTAAGGATTGATACAGTTGTCAATTTGTCTTTGAGCTTTTCAAATGCCTTTTGACACAATTCTGAGATATGCATACATGTATCTCAGGTGCACATCCTGGATGGGGACCATATTTTGGGGACGTTGGGTACATCCTGGGTGTAGCTGGGTTGTATCCAGTTTGGAAGGGTATGTGGGGGTATATCCCCCTTCCTTATTCGTCACGTCATGGACACCTGAACATATCCTTTTGGTTGAGGGATTCCCACACATCCCCTTCATGCGGGTGCACCCATGCCAATAAAAGAAAATAAAGGAAGAGTGTGATTCTTCCTTTCAACTACACCATTTTGTTGTGGAGTATACAAAACAATATTTTGCAACTGAATGCCATGCTCAGTGAAAAAGTTGATAAATTTTTTGTAAACATATTCTTCTCCATTATCAGATTTTAACTTAAGAATTTGATGTCCAGATTGTTTCTCAACAAAGGCCTTAAATTCCAAGAACATGTTAAAAACTTCACTCTTGAGTTTTAAGAAGTATACCCAAGTGCGTCTGGAAAAATCATCAATGAAAGGTAAGAAGTACTTGTAGCCAAAGAGAGAAAAAATTGGAAGTGGACCACATAAATAATTGTGCACAAGCTGCAAAGGGGTTGAAGCATGTCAAGAGGCACGTTTTTCAAAACTATTCCGTTGATGTTTTCCGAGTACACAACCGAAACAAACACCATCTCGGAAAGATACCATAGGAAGACTTGTCACCATATTTTCTTTACATAGAGTTTGAAGAGAGTAGTTTAAGTGACCAAATAAATCATGCCAAAGTTTGTTCACTTCGTCATTATAAGCAACAAAAATGGAGGGAAGACATGATGACCCAAAATTTTCAAACTTATATAACCTTGTAGAATCATCAGCAATGTCAGTAGCTAAAATATGTCTAGGATCTCTTAGGTCCTTAATTACAACATCATGAGGTGAAAATTCTATGGTTTCCCCTTCACCTAAATGAGTTATCTGATAAACAAATAGAAGGTTGTAGGACAAGGTAAGAACACATAATACATCATTAAACTAACCATTATCTAGATGAATGGTTCCAGACCTTACAACACTAAGAGATCTATCCTCACCAACATAAATATTTTTGGTGTTACAATCATTTAAAGAATAAAACGTAGCTTTATTTTTGGCCATGTGGTAAGAGGATCCAGAATCAATGAACTACTCATGAGAATGAGAAGAAGAAGATACATTTAATGCATAACCAAATCTTGATGCTTGACAACCACAAGCAGAAAGTGCCCTTCCCAAAGATGAAGTTGAAGAGTTCTCCAAATGGATGTTGTCCTTCTTCATTGCTGCTTCCAAGGCTTCCATCTTCTTAAAACATTTTGATTCTATGTGGCCATCATGATGACAAAAGTTGCAATGTCTATCTGTCTTCTTCCCTTCGTTTTTATTTTCCTTATCAGTTTGTTGAGTTGATTTTTCAGTTTGCGGCTGAGATTGCTTAAGACTCTTGTTTGGTTTATGACCATTCTTTTTAGGATGCTTCTTCTTAGGATTCTTTGGATTTGGTTACTTCTGGGCTGCTAAGGTTTTTTTAGAAGAGTTTGCAATATTAATAAGACCAAGGTGTAAGATTTTTTCTTGTTATCTTATCAAAGAATCGCAAAATGCATCAAAGGAAGGGGACTTGTAGGGTGTTCCTTGAAAGATGAGGGCTTCTCTAGTGGAATGGAAGGTGGAAACAAATACAGAGTATGCAGTGCCTAACTTAGTAAGAATGGAATAGATAAGTATATCGTCTTCCTTTTTGACCTTACAACTTTCTAGGAGAAGTCTAAGGGTCTTGAATTTGGACAAAAAATCTTCAATAGAGGAGAAATTATTGGGGTCCAAAGTAAGAAACTCATTTTTAAGCTGGTGGACTCTGATTCCATTTTGAATGCAAAAAACAATATTTGTTTTTTCATAGCTTCATCAGGGGAGTCAATTTATTGGATATGAAATTTAAGATCTTGAGCAATGGACATTCCTATCAACCCTCGTGCTTGATCTTGTTTATTTTCCCATTTAGCCTTTTTATCTTCATTGATAGGTTTATATTTTAGTCCTAAGGCTATTCTATAAAACCCTTTACTTCTAAGTAAGTCTACCACGTAGGATAGTCATTGGAAATAATTAGTGTTGTTAAGAATAACCAAGCATGCACTTTCTATTTTTAAAAACTAAACCTGTAAAGGTTGAAACTAATTGCTCCAATGGAAAGATCTCGAAAAATTAGGCCCATTAAAAAAACGGCTCGGAAAACGACTTTAGGATGAAGTTTTCTTTTTGAAGAAATGTTGAAGGTTGATGATGAAATTGTACTTAGAAAAAAAAAAATCTCCCACCCCCCATTTCTAAACTTAATATAATAAGCTCACATTTAAAAAAAAAATACTACTTTATGTGACCCACTTTTATAAATAGGTGAAAGTCACCTTTACAATGTTACTTTATGAACTAATAACCAAGTAGAGTGTAACTTAAATAGAAGATAAAGTGACTTTAGACTGTAAGTGACTCACTTTTTATAAAGGGTGAGAAACACTATTACATAAAGTGACTTTAAACTGTAAGTGATTCACTTTAAAACATAAGTTACATGTGTTTAAAAAAAAAAAAAAAAAGAACTTAACAAAAAAAAAAGTAACCGGACAACTTTTTTTTAGAAAAAGTAACTCGACAAAAAGTTTTTTAGAAAAAATAACTTGACAAAGAGACTTGAACCCAAGACCTCTATTTTCATAAAGTAACTTTAGATCAAGTGAGCTAGTTAAAAGGTTTACTAATTGTTGGAAATGAGGAGGGGTTTATTTTTTTTTTGCAAAAAAACAACCACGCAAACAAAAACAAAAAAATAAAAACGTTCCAGCATGATGTTAGATTTATGGTTAGTCCAACTAGAAACTAAATATTTTTCTTGTTATTTCTGGTTTCCCGAGATCACACAAAGTCACGATGAAAGAGCATATGCAGGAGAAAAATCTCGTCTTTTTGTTTCTGTTTTGCTAGATCGCACAGAGAAGAGGGTATATATTCAGTAATAAAAAAAAGAATATAAACCGAAATAAACATAGGGATAAATAAATATATCTGCAAAAAAACTACTTTATACCTCCATATCTAAAATGATATAGCTAGGGAAACCAAAAACCTTATCATATGAAAAAAAATGGGTTCCTCATTGGAACATAGGCTTCAGACACAATAGAGCAGTTTTCCTCGCCCGAAAGTGGTCAGAAACAGTAGATCTAGAAAACTGCAATCACATGCAGTCAAAACAGGGTTCAGATTTGGATCAACAATGGATGCGACCCTCAAAAAACTCTGATATCATGTAGGAATTTACAGTGTAAGTTCCTTAGATCAAACACCAAAGGTCACCACTCACAAACATATCATAGATCAATGCACCATTATTTGACATAGTTAAAACCGTTGAAGAGGGAAACAATCCACGACCCGAGCCAACGCTGCCACTTCAGGCAATTTATTAATATAAAGAAAGAAAATTTACATAAGCTTCTCTCATAAATGGTCACTGGAAAAATGACGCTGCATTCTCTTTAAATAGAGATCATGGACCAATTGGGTTTTAAGGCACAGATCAAGTGTCGGTAATACCGAGAAGAGAATGAACCATCAGATCACTATGTATCGTGACCGTTGGATTATAAGTTACAAAAATACATACTAAAGAAACACACTTTACCTAACTTTACGCTAGACCAAGTTATACTTAATTATTTCCTATGTAGATAAATGTCTTTTGGATTAATCGCATCCTTAGGATTTGGTCGACGTTTCGAACCAACTAATGTGGTTTATCATCAGGATAAGGTGAAAAAGCCAACCGATCTTATTGAATAAATAGTGTGGATGCATCATTTCCTGGAATTAGTCGCTGAAAACTAGTCGTTGAAAAACTAACCATTAATGAATTAGTTAATTAGTTATTAGGGAGTAATATTAATAAATATTATAATAAAATGAAATTTTTTTAATGTATATTTTAATATAATTGAAATATTTTATAATGTTATTTTATTAATATAATACATAGGAAATTATATAATATATTATAAAATATTATAAGATAATATAAAAAATAGAATAATATATAAGATAGTATCAAGGGGAAATAAAGAGAAACAAGATAAAATAATCAAAGACCAGGGGTAAAAAAGAAAAAAGAAGGGAAAATAAAACCCTAAAAATATGCACTAGACAAAGACCAAAAAGCAAAAGAAAACCTAACGCAAGGGGGGGGAGGAAATCACCTAGAGAGAGCTGGAGTCTAGCTCTTACTCAATTTCCAGCCATCATCCCTGTTGATATTCTTAGCATGTATTTCAATCTCAATGGATTCCCTAAGCTTCCTATGATGGAAGTGGTCAACCTTAGCAATGACTTTGGAGCCTTTAATGCATACATGGTGACATGATTTCTCCGCATGTTTTGCATGAGCTGATGTGTGAGATCGATTGTGCCTAATGTTTGCAGCATGATCCTAGATTCTTTGGCTAATGGATCAACATGTTTCACCAATATAGGGAGTGCCACAAGAACAAGGAACCATGTACACACCTTTCATGTCTTTTGGTCTGATAGGGTCCTTGACAGATCTGAGAGAATTTCTAATAATATAAAGAGGCTTGAACGAAGATGAGACATTATTCCTTCTTAGGGCATGGTCGATTTTGTCCATGGTCCCTTAGATAAATGGGAGATGAACCTTGGAAATAGGATCCACCCGAGTAGATTTGACTTTTAATCCTTGATAGGCCTTTTGAAAGTTTAATCTCCTATTTATCTAAGGGACCACGAACAAAATCTCCCATGTCCTCAGAAGGAATAATGTCTCCTCTTCATTCAAGCCTCTTTATACTATTAGAAATTCTCTCGGATCTGTCAAGAAACGTATCAGCCCATAAGACATGAAAGGTGTGTACATGGTTCCTTGTTAATGTGGCACTCCCTATATTGGTGAAACAAGTTGATTCATTAGACAGAGAATCCAATAGCATGTTGCATACATTAGGCACAATCAATCTCGCACATCGCCTCTTGCAGAATATGCAAAGAAATCGTGTCACCATGTATGCATTAAAGACTCCAAAGTCATTGCTAAGGTTGACCACTTCCATCATACGAAGCTTAGGGAAGCCATTGAGATTGAAAGGCATTCTAAGAATCTCAACAAGGATGATGGTTGGAAATGGAGTAAAAGCTGGACTCCAGCTCTCTCTAGGTGATTTCCCCCCCCTTGCATTAGGTTTTCTTTTGTTTTTTGGTTTTTGTCTGGCGTATATTTTTAGGTTTTTATTTTCCCTTCTTTTGTCTTTGATTATTTTATCTTGTTTCTCTTTATTTCCCCTTGATACTTTCTTATATATTATTCTATGTTTTATATTATATTATAATATTTTATAATATATTATATAATTTCCTATGTATTATATTAATAAAACAACATTATAAAATATTTTAATTTTATTAAAATATAGATTAAAATTTTTTCATTTTATTATAATATTTATTAATTTAAAATTTATTAAAAAAAATTTAATTGAAAAAAATTAATATTACTCCCTAATAACTAATTAAATAATTCATTAACGACTAGTTTTCAACGACTAATTCCGGGCAATGATGCCTCCACACTATTTATTCAATATGATCGGTTGGTTTTTTCACCTTGTCCTGAGGATGAACCACATTAGTTGGTTCGAAACTTCGACCAAATCCTAAGGATGTGATTAATCCGAAAATACATTTATCTACTTTATGGATCACAAAAGTCTCAGATCTAACATATTTCCTATGTGTCGTAATATCCTAACACTTGATACACCATTTCATTTTTATAAAGAGATGATCATGAAGATTCCAGTAGGCACTTCACATGTGCCCCTTGGGGGCCATAAGGTGAGCACTTCTTTGCTAGACAAACAAAACTCAATGATCAATATGTAGTTAGCATGCATCGTGAAACTTGGGCGGGGACGAGATGATTTGTTGTTCTGGATACATGGCAAGGTATTTGTAGTCATCCACTTATTAATATTGTTGTTACATCTTTTAGTGTGTCTCTTATACTTTGAGGAAGTTGATTGTTGAGGAAAGCACAAGGATGTGTCATAGAATTTTCCCAAGCAATGACAATTGCAACCCCTGTTTGTAAGTTAGTATAACAAAGTAGATGCATGCATATATTTTGACCTCACATTGTTTCTATGCATTGAACAATGCATTGAAGAATGCCAAGAATATTGATCAGATGTTATAGGTATTAAAATCAGCTATAAATGTGCAAATGTTTATCTGCAACCATCGTACCTCCTGAGCCATATATATCAGTGATTGAATGAAAGAATTCCTCATGCCTGCAGAGTCTATATATGTGGTATCTACTTTCATCTATTAGAGAAGATGATTGAAGTGCATGTGTCATTGCAACAAATGGATTATGATCCTTGAGCGGGTTAGATTGTTAGAGTCCGCATTAAATGAGGACAAGAAGGTGAAGCTTTAGGTGGAGAATATGGATTGGTGAGGAGATTGTGGATACTTTCATTCATGAGCCCTATAGCTAGAGGTAACCATATTTTTAGTCTCAGACTATCCTATTCTTGGAGATATATATGGAAGATTAGATAGCATGTTGGGGAGAGTTAGAGGTGCCATCTGTGCAAGGGAAGTTACATTGAAGTTCAACACATAACAGATTGGAACCATCATTCAACATAAGTGGGACACCATTACAAATGGCAATGTATGTACCCAATCCTAAACGATATAAGTGGAGCACCGAGAGGTTGCCATTTGATCTAAAGGTAAATTTGTGGTTTATAAATGCTATTACAAAGATGTTTTTTTATAGAAGAGGGAAATTTGCTTCGTTAGCAGTTTCTTTAGTTTGTAGAACTTAGTGGCCCATATAACAAACTAGATGTAAGGGATGATTTATAGGAGGTAACCTAGAATCATTGATGGGGTGGTGGATGCACTATGGATATAGAGCTTTGCACTCTTGTGATTGATATCACTAATTGAGAGTTAGATGGAGTTGACCACTTTAACAAATGATGTTCTTTAATCAATAAAAATTGGTCAAAATTCATAGCTTGGAGTGTGTTGAACAAGGTGTTATTAGATACAATTAATGTATAATATTTCGTATCATTGATTAAGATTTAGATGGAGTTGAAGACTTTAACAAATTATGTTATTTAATCTATGAAATATAGTTCAAATTGGATAGCTTGGGGTGTGTTGAAATAAGATGTTGAATAATCATGATTAGAACAATGTGACATAATGATTTCAACATTTATAATGATATATGAACAAAAGAAACACTTCAATAAGAAAAATGGAAGAGTGCAAACATAATAATAAAATCACAGAAGCAATTTGGTGGCATGAAGACTAAATTGTGTGATGAGAATTCAAATAGTGCATGTGTTGAATTTACTAAACTAATTTATGTTGAATATTTTAAACCAATAGTATGAGAAATGTGTGTTAATGCATTAACTTAAGCAATTTGAGTGTGAGTACATAAAAGTATAAACATTTAATAATAAAGCAAAGACAAACAAACTAAATACAAAAATAGAACATCATAGAGCAACTCAAATGTAAATAATATTGTCCAAATAATTGATCTATAAAATTGACATGGAATGAAGCACTATGAAAAATGTTGTGACTATATTCATGTAGTGAAACTATGAGCTCTCCCCCAGACATAACATAATCTAAGACAAATTGACTTGAAATACTAACAAATATGAAGATCTATATAGTATGATATGCTTCCTTTGAAACCCTGGAATGGTTTTCTATTTGACTAGGTTGTCTACTTCATAACTCAATTGCTTTATGTACCATTGATATTGTTCTGTATTTAAACAAGAATAAAAGGGATCAAATGACGACGAGAGGTGATACAAAATAGTCAACCTCAAGCATATTAATTAAAGTTGATCATCATCTTATTCCTTGAAATTAAGTTTAATGAGGTGCACATTGAGTTGGAAATTTTTTATCAACCATATGGCTTATCACGTCAACCCTGTAGGTAATTTCATGTCACTAACATGAACATATAAGTCATCGTTAAGGTGCCATATTGAATATTGTGTTGACTTCTATGCTAACTTGCATAATGTAGATTAAGCTATAGAGTTGGATCAATGGCATATTGCAAATAAACTAATGGTCAAAACAAAGGGTATAATACTTGTGCATAAGATATATTTCCATCTCCCTAATGTCCAAACGAACCACAGGAGTTTGAAATTGTTCATGTAATGATATAGTGATTGATCAAGGTGTTGACATAATTATTACCATTTCTTATATTGATATTCACATTGTTGAAATGTATAATACTTGTGTCTCCTACACAAAAATGCCCTACATAATGATGTGTTCATTCCTCTCTTCACATTTTTGGGTATGTGATTCCCACCAAAACAGGGAAGTCATAAAGATGTTCATTTTTTCAACCTAGGTCTTCTCCACAATTGTTGAAGTTCTCAAAATTGAAGTGTAATTGGGGTGCACTAAAGTAGCATTCCTTGATAACTGCGACATTAAAAATTCCTTCAAGGAAAGTGATGTTATGATCAATCTTCACTTTGAAGGGATTCATTCTACTAAACTACATGAACTCAAGCTGCAGGTATGTGGTTGGCACGACTTAGGACATAAGCTTTTTGAAAAATTATACAAACTAGTTAAGGTATTTCATCTCATTACTTTTTAATTTGAGTGGACTAATTAACACTTTTAGTTTGTGACCCATGGAATTGAAGGCATTAATGTTTCCTACATATGTTAGTCACACTAAGTGTGTCAAAGGGTGAATAGAGGAATAGGATTGAACTTATTCTATTGGGACATAGAACATGTCCAAATAAACATCCAAGATGAATATTGAATGTGAAAAGTACCTACAAATGAGAAATGGAGATGAGTGCCAACTATATGACCTTATTATGTTAGAGACATGGTATCCCAAAGAGAGATTTGCATGTAGTTAAAGGTGGGAAATTCCCACTAGGGAAATTAAAAACAAAAGACGACATCCTGTAGCACCAACAAATTTAGGCTAAGTGGGGAAGATTCAATGTAAGAAAATTTAATACATTTGATAAAAAGGCTATCCATTCCAATGGCACAATCTCACCTATCCACTTGTATTAGTCTAAAGGAGTAACATAAAGTCACACAAGTCAATGACAACTTTAGTTTAAACACATCTAAACATTTGGGGACTTCGTTTGATAATTCCATATTATTTGTTTTCTCACATTTAGAAATATTAGTGTCAATTAGGTGATTATTAAGAATTTGATATTATAGTGTAGCAACATGAGGCCAAGCCTAGTTATTATCCACACATTAGCAAGGGTAAATGCAAATGTAGTCAAATTATATATAGGTCAAACTCACATTCTAAAGACGAGTCTTATGAAGACCCTCTAATGTCATCAAACAAAGAAACAAAAGATTAGATCCAAATGTTCGATAAATGATGAAGACACTTTAAATCCTATTCATTCTACTCCCATATAGTATCATGAGAGTTTATATGTCTTCATCCCTAACTCCAATCTAGTCCTAACTCTTTATTTAATGATAAAATTGAAGACAATGAGAAGAACAAGTTGTGCAAAAATCAATTTGGGTTTCCCTAGCTCCAATAAACTAGAGCAAGCATCAACACAAATGGAGTGATTCAATCTCAACTCTAGACATGGATAAGTTGTAGCGACTATCTTTGATTGTGTGTATCCTAGAAAGCAAACATACTCAAGTTGTTTTACAAGTATTCCAAGTTGTTAGGAGTTAACCCATACGTTTCGACACACAACTCCAACCATTTATTTTCCAGCCTAGATCATCTAGAGTGTATCTTAAGTTGCTTTCCAGTTAATATAGGTTGTGCAATGACCAACCGAGCTTCGTAAAATAAAATAATAAAAAAGCAATTTAAGTTTCCCTTAAACTAGACCAAGATGACTTGCAATCACCTTAGGGAATGCAAGGCCCAGTCCCAATGAAATAACTGAATTTTCCAATAATGCAACAACCAAGCTCGACACAACAAGAACATGAGAAAATCATGCATGGTTCATAGGTGGCCATCTAGGATGCAATAGCCAAGCAATGCAAGAGCTTTGAGACCAACCAAGGGCACAACACTATTAAAAACCTAACAAAACAAGTAAGAGATAGGAACCTTACATCATGCAACAATAGAGGTTCCCTTGGTGGAGAAGAAGAATAAATTTGACAAAGATGAGGAACAATATAAGGAAATCAATGTGAAGAATTCTCAAATAAATAAGAGGTACAATAAGCATTGGAATCTTCCTTCCACACCTATTCATCATGCTAATTTGTTGTACATTTTGGGTTTTTATATTCATGTCACATAACATTTTGCACAACTATGTGATTAAAAAATCATTCAATGAATCAAGTCACATATAATGCATAGATAACATTGATTGCATTGAATACCTACTGTTGAGAATTTAGAGGGGTTATAAATTCTCTTCTTGATAATTACTTGTGAGCTTGTTTTCTTATGCATTCTTCTTAATTAATCTTTCATTGAGTCAATTACCAAAATGTACAGGACATAAATGTTTTAAGCAGAAGTAAAACTTTTATTATAGGAAGGTAAATCATAGATTTACCTTGCTTTCATTACACCTCTGAATTCATCACAACCCTTGCAATATATGTACTTCAACCTTTTATGTATTCTCACTGTAATCTTCTCAAACTAGCCTTCAGTCACTTCCACAGTCTTATAACTAATTCAGTCTATTCTTTCAGTTCCTTTATGAAATTTATACCCTTCAGTATATTCCGCAATATGTAATCTCCAATATGCACTAAACCTTGTCCTTTTGATCCGCACTTCATCTCAGAGCAACCTCAGGAAAATCCGCAATTTCCTGTGTCTTTACCGCAGCATATGTAGGGTATAAATAGTTGTTCCTGCCAAATATTAAGCCGACTTCAACACAATTTTGTAGGCCGAATTTCACATAGTTTTGTAGGCTGATTTCCTTGTAGCAATTAGGCTTATCTTCAATTTGAATATGGGCAGTCTTTGAAGGCCGTTCTTCCACATTGTCTACGAGGATATTCTTCCATTTTCATGGCTCTTAATTACATTTTCCTTTTCATAATTACATAGTCAATCATGAAGACTGGCCTAGTTACATTTTTCAACACTCCCTCTTAACTAGGGAGGTATTCATACAGGTACAAGGTTACTTTCAAACTGAAGAATTTCATAAGAAAAATTGGATTGGTAATTGCATCTGTATATCATTATATCAACCAGCATTGTACTAGTGCAAGGCCTTGACTAACAGCCCCATATCTTCAACGAGACAATGGGCTTCAATGCTGGCGAGACACATGACTTATAGACACCTTCGTCATTGTCTCTCCCAGGTACATACTCCACCCATGTGTTCCCAAAGTATGACCTTCCTAGACTATTCTTCTCTTGGGTAGCTATCCCTCAAAGAATATCGGTCCCCGACTACTCTTATCTTGAATGCCCGATCACATTCTCAAAGAGTATCGAATGCAAGATGATTACCCAATCCTCCATTTTGTCTTCCCAAGACCAGAACGATGTGTCTATCTCTCCCTCCCAGGGAGGACCTATTCCACAAGGGAATGTACTCATTCTTATACAAAGAATGTACCTAAGCTCATCCTTAGGAATTACCAAGTTTTCTTCCAAGTAAGAAACTTACCATTAGGCTCCATCTTAACCAAGGACCTCCAGCAGCAATGGTGAGGTACCCAGCTTCTCATGAAGAATTCCTATCCTCGATGTCATGGATTTCGGTATTGAGGAATCTCCATCTTTTAACTTCATAGGGCACAAATCATTCATCACTTCCATCCTGATTCTTGTCATCTATCAGAGTGATTCACCATACTTCCTTATCTGGTCCACTATTGTGCCATGCTGCTTTCCTTCGACTCATCTCCCAGGATCATACATCCTTTCTCATGATTAGCAGCCCTGCACAAATTCATCTAGATAAACATTTACATATGAACCTTTTTAAAACAAAAGTTACCTCAGTGATGATCTTTCACCATGGCATATTCTTGTAAGCATCGACATCATTCATACAGATTGACACATCTCCTAATGATATGTTTTTCCAAGGGTCTTCTTCTTTACCAGACTTCCGTCAGAGTCTACATATCTTTCCAGGAGATCTCCTAGTCACATCTTATTGGCCTCTGGAAATGGTTGCATTTCATGATCTCTTCCTCTCTGTACATTCTTGATTCCCAGGAACGCACAAATTTCCTAGTTTCTCGTTCATATACAACCACCTCATATTCCATGAGGACATATTATGTTGATTTCATCTATCCGTGCATTAAGAGATACTCCTCCATAGATCATACTTCTAAGTATAGAAGTCCATTACATGCAACCACATGACATGACTTCAAAACATCCAATGTCAGCATATAAATATATACATACCTCATACCTTTTTCCCTTGAGTCATCCTGTAGCAATTTCTCAAGAATGAAGAGCTTCATTCCCTTGGCCTTCTTTATCAATATGTCATCACATTCAGAAATATGTTTCCATGATGACCCTTACTCTTGATGACTGCTTTATATTAGTAATGTTTGTCAGAGAGGTTTTCCCGGAGCTGATTCACCGGGATCTCCTACCATGCTTAGATCAGGATGCTGCATTATCACATAAGCAACATAAGTCAATTTCGTATTCATAAGTTTGTGAGATTTTCTTTGAATCTTCTTTTTCTTTCTCCTATTGAGATTGTCCCTTTAGGACCAACTTTCTTGTAATGTCCATAAGGCTCCCACTTAAACTTTCCCTTTTCTTCTGTGAATGTTTGAGTCTTTTATCCTTCAACATTTTTGCCCTTGATTGTCTTTTTCCATCTAGCATGGAAACCGCAAGTTGAGTGAGGTAATTTTCTTGTCTATTGTTATAATGTTCATCTTATAATTTTTTCCAGATCTCACAGTTGATATCTTATGAAGATATCCCTTCATCCTTTTTATAATTCAATTTAGTGTAAATCTGGTCTAAGTGACATAACCTTTCTTTCTTCAAGGACTGTTACTATTCTTCTCATGCAAGGAATCTTGGTAACCCAATCCAGAATATAGGTCTCCCTACAAAACCAAGTCATTTAACCACATTTGATCATAGAATGAAAGATACTTACTTGATAAGTGAAGATAAAGTCTTCTTTTCTGCACTCTACTACACTAGTCCTAGGAAAGCTCGATTCCTAGTTTTATACAATATGCTTCCTTGACCAAGTCTGAGATCCTTTATAGTGATGCTACTCTTTAAGCAATAGAGTTATAGTTCTTCCCTTTCCATAGTAGATCATTCTACAGACTTCGTATTAGAACAAATGATGTATTCCAGACTGAACTGTGGTGACCAAGAAACCTTGTAGACCTTATTTTCGCACTTCTACTTCAGATTTGATTTCTTCTCTTCACCACCGATTTGCACCGACTTGCACCATAGCTAGAGAGCTCGGTCTCTATTCATATTCTTCCTTCTTTGACCTTGTCCACTTTTCATCATATCATAATGATACCTTTATATATGGTTATGTTCTCATACTATAACATAGTCCCCTTTTAACCAAACTTCCTACGTATCACATTACAATCATGAGCTTGCACTGTAAGTTAGCATATACCACAGAATCATATGCTCAAACCTTAGCTTATACGCTATACATATATAACATCTTTCTAACATATTCAATGTGCAGCTCTGTCTCTTCTTAATTGCACTTATATTACAGTCCTTAAGTCTACATCTGAGATCTGTATTTAAACAATAGAGTTGGTTTCTTTCTTCACATATAATTACTTCCTCGCTTCCCTGTTCTTTGAATGCAACCTTAACTCGTACTTCAACATAGTCATATCTGTCTACACCTTATCCGCAAAATTCAGACTTAACCAATGTTGAGAATTTGTATCACTGAAAATTGCATCGAACTTATTTCAATGTCTGCATTGTCTTACTGTCAATTCATGGACTTGTACCTTTAAATGCCCTTTCTTTGTTTTTCGCACCATAGCTCTGATACCATGTTGAGAATTTAGAGGGGTTATAAATTCTCTTCTTGATAATTACTTGTGAGCTTGTTTGCTTATGTATTCTTCTTAATTAATCTTTCATCAAGTCAATTACCAAAATGTACAGGACATAAATGTTTTACGCAGAAGTAATACTTTTATTATAGGAAGGTAAATATGTGATTTACCTTCCTTTCATTACACCTCAGAATTCATCACAACCCTTGCGATATATGTACTTCAACCTTGTACATATTCTCACTGTAATCTTCTCAAACTAGCCTTTAGTCACTTCCACAGTCTTATAACTTTAGTCTATACATTCAGTTCCTTTATGCAATTTATACCCTTCAGTATATTCCGCAATCTATAGTCTCCAATATGCACTAAACCCTGTCCTTTTGATCCGCACTTCATCTCAAAGCAACCTCAAAAAAATCCACAATTTACTGTGTCTTTACCGCAACATATGTAGGGTATAAATAGTTGTTCCTGCCAAATATTAAGCCAACTTCATCACAGTTTTGTAGGCCAACTTTCAGATAGTTTTGTAGGCCGACTTCCTTGTAGAAATTAGGCTTATCTTCAATGTTTAATATGAGTAGTGTTTGAAGGCCATTCTTTGGCATTATCTAGGAGGATATTCTTCCATTTTCATGGCTCTTATTTACATTTTCCTCTTCATAATTACATAGTCAATCATGAAGACCGACCTAGTTACATTTTTCAACACCTACTACATGGGAATCTGTAGTTCTCTGCCCCTTATTATTGCTACGTCTAGTGAATAACTAACTAGTACCATGCATGGCTATGTGATGAATAAGATCATAGATAAATGAGAACACTTGGGAAACATAACAAATGTTTGACTGCTTTGAATCCTTACTACATTTGAATAGTAACAACATGAATAAAAGATTATGGAGGCTATGAGTGCATGCAGAACCTCTAACTATATCGTTGTGAAAGAAAAAAATATGATACAGACGTCAAGCAAGCCCTAACAAGGAAAACAAGATTGGAATTTAAAAACAAGTTCGCACTTCAAATTTTATGGTTTCCAAGATCTCATGAAATGTATTGGACATTTTAATGGACTTCAATTACGGGAATCGAGAATTTGTTGCGTTGATAGAAAAATGCCTCATAGTGGGAAATTTGGCCATCAAATTCCATCCTTGAAGGTAAAATGAGTGGAATCCAAAAAGCTCGTAATGTTGTTGAATATTTTAGCAAGAAAATACACATTCATTAGTGTGGATCACAAAAGAAGCACACAATGTTGCTAAACTTTAAGGCACGAATGTTGATGTTTTATACCATGAAAATAGATGTTTGATGGAGGAAAAAATACATAGTAACATGAGAATCTACAATTTTTTGTGAATCAAGATTCTATTCATTCTTCCAAAAAGAGTTACATCAGTAGAAAAACGCAAGTAGCCTCACTTCGACCAAGTTTTTTTGACTATCGCTATCAACATATGACAATGAAATAGAAAAACAACAAGAGACACAGTCCACAACTTGAGAGGCCATAGGCACCAATAAACAGACAAAACAAATAAAACACTTGTAACCATGCTAATCGTCGAAGGTGATGAAGGTTGGGTTGTCCAGAAGGAGGCGAAGGACGAAAGGAGCATTGAACATGCTCCTCGAAATTGCCATCCAAGCCTCCAACTTCTCTACTTTCTCAGATAATAATTCCTCGCCTCGCCAGACCACCACTACACACTCCTAGACATGGCACTGGAATTAGTGCATTTTGTTCAAAGTAGAAATTAGCTCAGCATGTTCCTCCTGCCTCACCCACTCTGAGGTTTCCAGGTGTTCAAGAATAGATTGGATCAAATCCCAACACAGCTCCACACAACAGCCTTGTCGCTTCCCACGACCCCCATTACACGCCATCCCCCGTCGCACTGAACCACCAGGACGAACCAAACCACCACGCTGCTAACCTAGAGAGGTGCAGCTCCCATGACCCATCACTGAGCCACCTCCCCTGCCACCCCAAGCTGTAGACCCTACACGATTAGAACGCCTCGCCCTACCACCACCTCGACCACTCGTGGTCGCATGACCCGAGCGACCGCCTTGCTCCGAGCCAACGATGTTGGTCACCATTTCTAGCTGAGAGAGAGACACACCACCCCCTGAGCTACCCAAATTGGGCTTAATTTGAGCGAAGGAGCACCCCGAGTGAGGAACCAGATGCATGGTTATCTGCCCAACACCACAGAGACAGCTAGAGGCGAACCCACCAGAAACTTCTCGACCTAGAACTGTCCGCAGGGAGAAACACACCACACGCACCAGGGTGACCACCACCCACCAACCCAAATGAAACACGAAGAACCAAAAATTAACACTCGCCATAATCAAAACGTTGTCCCACTTCCCGAGACGACCCCTCACTAGCCACACTGCCCAAAAACCAATACACCCACGCTGCTAACCTAGAGAGGTGCAGCTCCCATGACCCATCACTGAGCCACCTCCCTTGCCACCCCAAGCTGTAGACCCTACACCTCGCCCTACCTCGACCACTCGTGGTTGCGTGAACCGAGTGACCGCCACTACTACCGCCCTGCTTTGAGCCAACGATGTTGGTCACCATTTCTGGCTGAGAGAGAGACACACCACCCCCTGAGATGCCCAAATTGGGCTTAATTTGAGCGAAGGAGCACCCCGAGCGAGGAACCAGATGCATGGTTATTTTCCCAACACCACAGAGACAGCCAGAGGCGAACCCACTAGAAACTTCTCGACCTAGAATTGTCTACAGGGAGAAACACACCACACGCACCAGGGTGACCGCCACCCACCAACCCAAATTAAACACGAAGAACCAAAAATTAACACTCGCCATAATCAAAACGTTGTCCCACTTCCCGAGACGACCCCTCACTAGCCAAACTGCCCAAAAACCAATACACCCACTCCACAAACAACACTAGGCGTTGCTGGAACCCGTGAAGGGGCCCAAGAAGGCAACAATTATGCTCCCTTTCCAGAAGAAAAGGGTTACCACTCGACCCAAACAGAAACAACACAACACACATCGAACCAAAAGGCCGTGACCTTTCTCACATGCGAAAAATCTGACTTGAAGACAAAACAAACAATTAACAATAATGCTCACCCGAAAGCGGGGGAGGGAACGCGGGTGACGAGGCTACCACCTTTCCTAGATGGGGAACCCTCTGAAGCAACTTCCTCTCCACGCAGGAATCACACTACAGAAGCTCATCCAAACATAGAATGACCGACAACATCCCTCGCCACCCTCCATAAAACTTAAACGAATACCACCACCCACGAGACCCAAGGAAAAATGAATTTCGAATAGTTCACATTAATCCCTTCCATACACAAGGTATGTTGAGAGCAAGGGGAGGCCGACCCTCCCACTTGTGGCCACACGCTCACCATGAGTGCCCACGCGTTCCCTTGAGAACGCCATCATCTTTGTTAATCACCCCCATCGGGGAACATGAGAATCTACATTAATCCTAGGGGCATTTCCGAATTATTTCCAAATGTTAAAAAATGTGTTTTAAGTGGAATAAAAATCTCCATAAATGGGAAGGTATGATCCCAAATATATCATTTTATAATTTATTATCTACTATAGTACTTTCCAAGTGGAAAAAATGGAGCTAGTCACTGATAAGACCTATTTTACAGGTAGGTCCAACTTTGGTGATTTGGGTCCATAAACATTTAGAACATGTTTGAGACTTAAACAAACCATTTTGGAGTCAACAATTTTATAACAAAGTTCATAATCTCTTGATGTTGTTTTATAAATTAAGATATTTCCAATGACATGAAGATCACCTCAATTGGAGTTCATATGAGGTTGTTATGTCTCACACTAGTTGGCTTTTCGTGTTGACCACCATGATATCATGTGGATGCCACATCAAATTCTATTGCTTACACATGTATAGCTATTCATGTGTGGACTTTCAAGGATATTCTAGAGGGTTAAAAACCAAGAATTTAACCCTAGAAGGCTTGTTTCACGACATTAAACACTCAGTTGCTAGGATAGAAAGGGGTTTCGTTCTTATTGTATTGTTTATTATTCCATAGTTGAGCAGAACATCTACGAGTGGGATGTTGAAGCATAACAGAGAAAGTAGATCCTATGGTATCCATATAGGCTACAATGTCCATGGCAACTCCATATTGGGTGCACTTTCTTTGTATTTGCATTTTCTAACTCAGAGGAAAAGAGCAAGCCATAGACCTCACATTCTAGCTTGGTTTCCCCAATGTACATCTTGTGTTCATTGTGTGAATGATTTATGCATAATTTCATTAATTTCAATTCCCATTTATTTAATATTTCATATGCTAAAGTAGTTATATTAGACTCGGCCCCACACACCATCATCTTCTTGTGCACTGAATGTAATAATGAGGTCATTATAATCGACATAGTCAAACAAATTAGTGAATATAAATAGAAACATAATAAGACGCCATTCCGTTTCAAAGGCATTTGTGTTAAGGCAAAAGTAACTAAGTAACTAATGGTTATGTTATTAGTGTATTTAAGATATTTAAGTTATTTTATAATAATAAAAATAGTGATATGGAAATTTGGTATTTTATTTAGAAAATTTGTAAATGTAATAAAAAAATAAATTAAAATAGTGATATGGAAATTGGTGTACGAGGATCCCTTGTTTGTGGGACAAGGGATCTACATCCACATAATTATTTGATTACTAAAGTCTATAAAGTTGTGCATACTCTACCCATATTGCAAATATCAAGTAAAACTTTGATTACACAAGATGCATAGATATATGAATACATTTTAATTTTGAATCCTACTTCCTCAATGTAGGGTATCAACTTTGATTTATACTATTAAACTCTGAAGATATAGATATTAAAAAATAAAATGAATTATCCACTAACTTATAGTAGTATATTAGAGCATTTATTGGTGTTCACCATATTTATCCTCCAAATTTGAAACCACTACATCCCTTGCAAATTCAATAGTTTCATGACCCTCAAGTCACAAGTAAAAGTTACAAGTTTTAGAAAAGGATAAATAAATATAATTGGATGAGAAATATTATCTAAATCCAGATATAATGTATGCCAACCTTGAAATGGAAGTTTGACGATGCTTTCAATGCAAACTATACTAAAGGGGGACTACTAACAACCGAAACTTGAGTAGGATTGATGACATTATTAGCATGAACCACTATTTTGTTGAGCCTTGTTTTCTAATACGATGCCTTGGATCAGATTATAGATATGCATTCAAGTAATTGCTCTTGTATTGAGTATTTCTGATCCATTTTTAACAACCCATCTAACATTTCTTGTTTTGAATACCAAAATTGATAGAGAGCACAAATTTCACCAACCTATTTCTTTGTAAACATAGTTCTGTATTATCTAATTGTAGCCTTGATTTGCTTAATATGGGTTCTCGAGTTAACCACATTATCATGCAGCTTTAGACAAAGCCATCAATGAGTTGAGAAGTTGTCTCACATTGTCAAGGCTCTACTTGGAACCAATTTTCAACTTATGTATTTCAATCTTAGATTTAAGTTCTTTGATTAACATTTATATGGTCAAAATAAGGATTGCCTCTTCCCACCTCCATTTTACTTTTCTTCTAATGGACTTCTTTAATTTTAAACAATTTGGACTAGTTGGTGTTTCGCTAAGTGCTATTTGTTTACCCATTGCTCAAATAACATTTTTGATATATAAATCTTGACCTCATGCACTTCCATCATTGAACAATGAAATTAGCAACTATTAGAATAGAGACGTAGATTAACAATTATTAGAATATATAAATAGTGATTTAGTGATATTGTGTGGATGTATAACAACATTCCTCTATATATTGCTAAAAACTATGCATGATTTTTGTAATTTGTATATGCATGTCATTTTAAGTGATTGCTATCTCACATCAACAACAAGACAATAAGACATTAATAAATGTAGATTCTTGAACTTAACTTAATTGTAGATTTGAGTCATTGGATTGTCTACCTACAAAATCAATGATTAATATTCTGGTTAACCATTAAATAAAATAAATCTATAATGAAATAAAAAACGACCTATATAATACAACTATGATATATAATTAAGAATGTAAAAATATATAATACACATGAAAAAATCATCATTAAATCTTCATACAACATTTTCAAAACAAATATGAAAATCTCAATATCACTCAAGTCCATTATCATTCATAAGCAAAAACCATAAAACTTTTATCATATTTTTATACCCAATTAAAATATATATATAATATTTTATTTTATAGTTAAGTATTTGATTAAGTTTTATTTTAATAATAAAAGATAATTAATATAAATATTCCTTGGAGAGATTTAAATATAATAATAATAATAATAATAATAATAATAATATATATATATATATATATATATATATATATATATATATATATATATTTTTTTTTTCAACTTAATAATATAAAAAAGTTAATATATATATATTTTTGGAGAGATAGAACTTTTTTTATTTTTTTGGGACTAAGACAGAAAATTTGTTGTGTCAATTGTGAAACTTGAAAACAATATTTGCGAAAGGAGTTGTCTGAGTTGTCTATCATGCAGCAAAATAGTCTAGACAGGAGGTTTTTATTGGAATCCAGTAAATATTTTTTTAAAAATTAGATAGTTGGAGTATTTGAATAGTTTTTTTATGGTGGAAATGAATTCAGCACCATCAAAAACTCATAAAGCACCTAAAATCATGAAATTTAAATCTTTGACGCACCCAAAATCCTGAAATTTAACAGCGATAATCCAAATTTTCAAAAATTCTACTAGAAATTTCATAAACTTACAGTAGTTTCTGGATTATTTTGTGAATTTTTTAAACTAAGCGCTTGTAGAATTCCTGTTATGTTGTTGTCTATCACAATTTTTTTGACGAATAACAAAGGTTAAAGGGGAAAAGAGGTGGGAGAAGGCCAAGGAGCTACTTGGAACCAATGAAAATAAAAAACTGTACAAGGTCCCACTGACTGTACCTATGTAAGACTGCCAGTGCCATGCATGTTTTCGTTCGTCCTGTCACCTTCGCATTTCAAATGAACATGGAGAAAACTCAGGTGAACAGCATCCCGAATTGAGCGGTGATTGCCTAATTAGCTACTTGACTGTAGGTGATCTCTCTGTTGTAATTCGGAATGGCTATATTTGGCTACAAACTTCCATTGCATTACCTCCACGCTTTTTCTCAAAGTCTAATAATAGTAACCACTGCACTACCAGAAGTGCATATAATGTTTTAAAGAGTTCAACAGTTGCATTTGCATCGCTGAAAAGAGGTGAAAAAAGGTGAAAAAGGACAACAACTCTGAAATAAGACATACAGAGTAAAAAATGGCTGTTTCTGTTTCTGGCGATACAGGTTAAAAACTCCCAGAGGATTTGTTGCTGGAAATTTTTCACGCTTACCTTTTCTGAGCATAAACAGGTTACGGATTCTTTGTAAACGCTGGAATTATCTGCTTTCCAACCAAAACCAGGTATTTCGTGCCCCCGCTTTTTTAATAAAGCGTGAATTCTACAATGTTGGGAGTGCTGCAGAGCTGTGCTGTGCTGGAAGAAATTCAGTTTTGTTCAAACTTCCTATGAAGTTTCAACCAGATCGTTTCAAGAACTTCAATGCTTTTCCCGAGATTCCTTCCAGTGATAATATCATGGGTATTGGCGTTAGATCTGGGGTTTGATGTGTTTGTGTCAGTGAAAGCTTATGCTGATACCATAATTGCACGGTTCATAATATCTATATCTGTAATCCTGCTATTGGGAGTATGAAAAAACTTCCTAGGCCTTCAACTTGGATCTCTCAGGGCTCCAGAGCACTAGTAGCTGATTCTAAGAACAGGCGTTTTAGTCTTCTACTTGGGCACCCGTCATTGAATTGTGTGAAAATGGAAATTTATGATTCACAAACAGATACATGGACTATTCACGTTTTAGCATCTGCTTTGATTCGTCATAAAGGAATAGGGGTATATTCCAAAGGCAATACTTATTGGAAAAATAACTCATCAGATGGTGTTACGGTATTTCATTTCGGAGTAGTCTATACTGCGACTTTTTGGAGATAGATGTGACATGTCTATTGATAGGCATGCATACATACCATGCAATTTTCGGCCACCTTGATTAACGGACAGTTTCATTTTCCGGCAAGTGTACCATTCTTCCGTGGTCTTCCCGCACTTGCGTTGATTTGAATTTTAAAATTGTTATCTCCACGCGCGCCGATTTGAATTTTAAAATTGTTCTCTCCACGGGCGCGACTACTACAACAACGGTTTGCCTTCCAATCTCAGCGGCGCCTCCAATCCCAGCTTGGAGTATGGTTTCAAGGACGCCGAGATCGCCATGGCCACCTACACATCGGAGCTCCAGTACCTCGCGAACCACGTTCAATGCCTCATACTGGGTCATCGCAGGAGACGCAGGATATGCACTTGGAGTGAATGGTCCAGCGCACCCACCCCAAGCGTCCATCGGGAGGGTTTCAGCTACAACAGCCATGGTTTCGGCAAGTCTATTGACAGGCCTCTCATCTTTGAGATTGACAAAAACAGCAATCCAATGGGTAAGAAATGGAAACGCGAAATGCGTTACAGGTAATTATCTGCCCCTTTCCTAGAGTTCGAGAACGTAGACAACATTTTTTGGAGAGTCTGGTCCAGCATATGTAAACCTCCGAGATCTGGCTTGCATTGGCTAATGTCGAGTCTATCCCTTAAATCACCCAAAATATTTATCTCCAGAGACAGTAAAAGGGCTCTGAGTTTGACTTCTTGGTAAGTGCTCCAAGGAACAGTACTCAAATACTTCATACATTCATCCATGCATTGCTGAACAGAAATTCAGAAGCAACTGGTAGAATCGCAAGGGCTTCATCCACATTTGAGAAACTGAAGGGTTTTCCTGCATGAGAAGAATACATGAGCTGAATACATTTAATATAAATCTCATCATTGTAACGGCTTGGTACAGTGAATTCAAAAGGCTGCTTCTTCTCCAAGGACCAGCGCTCAGACAACAAGGTATCATAGTATTCAGATTTTCTTAGCACATTGGAATGAACATGAAGAGAATTTCTTTGGTAACCAGTTCCATCTGTGTGGATAAACTTCAATTGAACGTCAGTGGTGCTGTGATCTCCAAATTGCAGTTCATCCGCCATTGTTACCTGCAAATTGGAACTTTTCAGAAACTTGTAATGCAAATCTAAATTTTTCAAAAACCCCAAATTCAAGACCTTTTGGAAACTGTTTTAAAACAGTTTAACACTCACCGTTACTGCTTTACTTGCACCTGCGAAACCTGGACTGCAAATCGTACCTTTAAAAAAACCTGGAATTCAAAAGCTTTTGAAACTTTTGAGAAATCACAGTTATTGCTTTAATCCCTACTTGGTCCTCTCGTAGAAGCTAGTTAATCCCTCTACAGATCTCTCAGTTCTAGTATTGTGCCTCGCAGTTCTATTATTGTGCCGATTATTCATGGACACAGTTTTTGATTTTTTTCCCTTATTATAATAATAATGCTCGTTCTCACAGAGTTTTTGATCTTTTTCCCCATTATAATGATCATGTTTGTGTTCATGATTCAGTAATGATCATGTTTGTGTTCATGATTCAGGCTATTTCTTTTCTTCACAAGTCTTATTATCCAACATCTAGCAATAATAACATAAAATGTACTAAACAATTATCCATACTGAAATAGCTATTTTAGTAAAGTTAAATATTATAAATTGCATTGGTCAATTCTATAATAAAGTTGTTTTATTAACATTTAATGAAATGATTTACTTTATCAAAGTCTATTTGGTAAAGTGGTGGTGGATCTCTATGGTTAAGAATCTCATCACATGTTTTTGTAAATGTATAATAATTATTATTATTTAAAATTAATTTATAATTTAGTAGTTTTATAATTTATACTTTAAATAGTTACAAGTTTTTATTTTTGTGAAAATTTAGTTTTTTTTTTTTTGAAATTGTTAATTTTGAATATGTAATGTAAAAAAAATTGAGAATTTTCAAACACCAAGTCTATTCATACATTTTTTTAATGCATATTAAATAAACAAAACTCAATATATTTAGAAAAAATTATGTTGTAGAATTCCAATGAAAATAGGAAGAAAATTTCAAAACAGTTATACTTCTATGTTAATAAAAATTTCTTATAAAAGCTTATAGAGAGAAGTGATTAAATCTATGGGAAAACAAGTATATATTTCAATGTTAATAACTTAACATTTTTCAAGTCCAATGTTAATAAGATATGAATTTAATTGTTTTCAAATTCTAATCAAAAACTTGATTAGAATTAACTTTCGGACATCAAAGTTGAGTTTGAAATTTGTTAAAATAAAATAAAAATATATTGACTTAAAAAAATTAGATAATTATAAATGCAAATTAGCTCTCTCTCTCTCTCTATATATATATATATATATATATATATATATCCAATGCTATTGATTTTTCTGTTTTTTTTTTTCTAAGTAAATCTATTTCTATTTATGTAGCACAAAAATACATGGCGGCCTCAGCCTCAGCATTGCAAGCCTGAGAGCTGGGTATGAGTTATCAAAAAAACTAAAATCTGGACTGCCCACAGTGAGGAAACCAGTCCCTTAGATAAGTATTTTTCCGCCCACTCAGGGGAAACCGGCAGTATGTTCAAAAGATAAACAACATTGTTCATTTTCAACAAAATAGAGATTATCAGAAAAACAAAAATAGACCCTTGAGACTTGGGACTCGAAACCGTAATCCAGCAAAAGCCAAAGCGTTTACTTGTCATTTGCAGGAGAGGGAGGTTCCTCCTCGATTAAACACCTGTAGTCTTCACTGCTGCCAAATTCAACATCATTTGTTGCACAGGTGGTCGTTTCATCTTCTCCAGGCAGCTTTCCACTGGTGTTGTCCTTGTGACTAGCTTTGCAAGCACTTTTCATCCCCTAAGGTTCTCTGTCGTCCTTGGAGCCTTCTTTTTCCTTGCCACTGTGAACATCTGAGTTTTGCAGAATGGGAGTGTCACGGGTAGCGGAGCTAGTAGCTTCCTCCCGGAAGGAGACCGTAATGAATGCAGTGATGAGAGGTTTATCCATAGTGCAAGCAAATTGAAACTCTGCTCTGTGAGTTGTTTGGTGGAGGACGATTTGGGTGGCAGGAGTGGACTCAGCAGAAGCGGCAGGGATGGCGACAAGATTGGGGGCTCATTGCGATGGAGAAGCAGCGTCGTGAGACTGGGAGCTGGAGAACTGGTGTGTCGCCCAGCAAGCCGGGCTTTGCCTCTCTCGCTCCGGGTTTCAGGGTAATGGCCATAAGTAAAATCAGCGGAGGAAGTATCAGAGCTCGAGGTAGACGGAGTGCGAATTGCTCTGTCGTGACAGCATCGCATTCAATGTCTGAGGCAAGGCATAATTGCAGTGGCGAACGGATGAGAATGGATTTGCTCAAGCTCAGGAGGGGGTGACTTGCAGGAGGCCAAGAAGCTGAGGTAAAATTCAAACAGCAGAGCAGACTCTGGGTGTAATGGACACCAAGCGTAATCTCTATGCAACCAAGGAAGGTGCAACGTCTCCCAATTTGCGTGCGAGCGCTTGGCTCCGCGCTACCAGGAGGATAGTTGCTGCCCTACGGAACAGGAGATGAGCAAGCAGGAAGGGAATAACTAGAATGAGCAGAGGCGAAGAACTTGTTCTGCGGATCCATTTTGTAACAGAGGAGCGGGCATCGGCGAGAGTGCACAGTTAATGTGAAAATGTGCTCAGAGCTAGCCGCATTTATGGTCAAGCGTATGAGCTTGTGGGTGGCCATGTGGCTAGTCCACGCGCCCAACTTCGAACGCCACCCAGGGACGTCCGTCTCATTCACATTAATTTGCACCCGCATCCAGTACTATTGATTTTTATGTTAATTAAAATAAAGACTTTCATTAGTAGAAACAAAACTATGTGTTTAATTAAACTATTTTTTTAATCTTAATGAACTTAGGTACTCAATCTCCACTATTGATTTTTATCTTATTTAAAATAAAGACTTTCATCAATAGAAACAAAATTTTGTGTTTGAATAAATTATTGTTTAAATATTTAATGAACTATAGTTTTAATCTTAATGAACTTAAGTACACCATTTTTAGTCACAGAATCCTAATTTGATTAAATTTTGATGATTGTTTCTTTTGATTGAACTTTAATTCTGAAAATTTTTAATTAAACTTTAATTCTCATCTCACAAGTTTAATTAAAGTGTTTTTCAATACATTAATAAAATGGTAACAAACTTAATTAAATTAAAATGTTTTTCAATACATTAATAAAATGGCAACGAACTTAATTATTGTATTTTCAATCAATGAAACCAAATATTAAAAACCTTTTTGATTAAGCTTTGATTTCGATTAGAATGAGGTCAATTATGGCAACTTGAATCACAAGTTCAACAAGAAGAATTACAACAGTGGAGTCATCATTCTAAACTTGTTTATGTTCAGAACATTGAGATAGACTCCCATCAACACCAAGAATATAAAATAGAAGTTGATTTAGATTCAATGCCCAATGAAGCAACAAAGTTACATACAGATGCAGAAATCCAGCCTGCACTTCCCAAGCCCATCATCAAAACTTGGGAAGAGCTTGTCCATAACAAGCACAAAAGTGGTCTTGGATATGAAAAGGAATTGTCCTTTCATATTTCGGACTACTCCAAGCCCATTCAATTTCAGAGTGTCAGATTTCTTCATGACAATTCACCTTCAGCTGTTCCAGATCATGTTCCTTTTCCAAAGCAGCAACAACAGATTGTAAAATTCCAACACTGTGATCGAGTTGGCCATATCAAAGATCATTGTTTTGATCTTCACCCATGCAAGCACTGTGGTTGGCACACCCATTCTTCACATAGATGCTTCAGAAATAAGCCTCCTGCAAGAAAAAAGATTCATCTTGGATGGATCGCTTCTTGGCAATGGGCATCAACAACCAAGAAGATGTTTAAGTCGCATGTCAGAACTTGTTCTAGAATATTGAACAAACTTGCAGTTGAGGTTTTTCCATCATCTCACCTTGTACCCGACAGGCGGGGGAAATGGTGGTCATCTACAAGATTTGAAGTCACATCAAGTGAGACATAGCAGTTCAAGCGAGCCTGAGCCACAATCTCTCATTCCAAATTCAGAGTTGTAGCAAGAGACACAACAGTTCAAGCGAGCCTGAGCCACAACTTGTCATTCCTGATTCAGAGTTGTAGCCAGGACATGGATGCCCATGAGCATTCCTTTGGTTGGTGGACATCCTTAAACCATCCATGTGAGGTTGATATTCTTCCTCTTCAAAGAATTCAGAGCACTTCCTCTAGCAGAAGACTTCAACTTCTTGCCAGCTTTGGTAGAGTTCTAGGAAATGCATTAAGCATTCTAGTGTTGGTGGTCATCCTTAAACCATCAGAGGTTGTAGACCTCCCTTATTCTAGGTTGAAGGTCTCCCTCTTCAAATATGAGGGACACTTCCCCTAGTAGAAGCCCTCAGCTTCTTGCCAGATTTGGAAGAGTTTCGGGAACTGCAATAAGCGTTCCAGTGTTGGTGCTCATCCTTAAACCACCTCTTTATGCCAACATTTCAGAGAGTTGATTAAGCCTAAGTGATGCCATGCATACTTTGTAGATTTTTATTACAACTCTCTTCTTGGACTCACACATACCCCTTCGGATTAAGGGGGGGAATGTTGGACACCTAATCCTCTATGGGTAGGTGTAAAGGATGAACGAACATAGGAAGTCCAAGAGACCCTGGAATATGGAATCCTAGGGTCACTCCATGTATCATAAGTATGTATCATTGTGAGTAGTATAGCATCAAAGTTTTATCTTTTGCATGTGTCTTGTGTATTTACCGTCCTCACCATGGGTGTGTTTAACAACATCTGTGCTAGTACTCAATATTTTCATAGGGACAGGGAGAATTTTTTGCAGGATTATTTTCTGAAAGAAAGTTTGAGAGTTTTTTAGAGAATTCCTTGGTTTCAGTTGGAGATTTTTTTGGAGAATTCTCGGGTTTCATATTAGGATAATGGAAGCTGCAAAAAAAAACACACTACTTTGGTGCGCATGTGTCATCAATGAACGAAAATTACGAGTAAAAATATGGTGCGCAGGTGTCATTAGTGAACGAAAATTAAGAGAAAAAATATGAATTCAGCAGTATGGTGCACAAATGGTGCAAAAATATAAGGTTAGGAAGAGAGCACTATGTTTCTCGAAGGTCGAAGGTCGAATATATTATTGATAGGAAAGGGTCGATATTTCTCTGGTTTGTTTTCTATTAAGAATGACTTTTACTTCAATGTCGACATTGAAGATAAGATAGAGTTTATGAGGGATTGACTCTCGAGGCTCATGTCTCTTATTTTATTCAACCACGTTTCAAAACCTTGGGGCACTACTGTGTCGGCTCTGGATTTTTCTCGGACCCTTGGATCTTCGGTCACAGGACTATCAACTATGCTTTTTGGATTTAGAGCTCTGTTTCTATAGAAAGCCATGGAAAAGCTTTAAGGTTAAAATTTGTGATACATGGTGGAATATAGGATAGCTTATCTATTGCTGCTGTGCTCCGAAGGTAATATAATTTTCCTTTAAGGCGATTATAGGATTGTTATTTGTTTTCTCTAGAAACCCACTGGTGTGGCCTGGGCATGATACTCGGGGACTATTCACTCGGCCTGCATTTCTCTGGTTTTTCAGGTGGGATGGTTGATGACCAGGATCAGAAAATTCAAATTTTCTGAGAGGGTACATGTATCCTCTAACCCAAATGATGGTTGGTGTACTTTATAGGCTTTAGTACTGTCCTCACTGGGGATTTCTCATTTGGACCTTATTAAGGTGATTTTTTAGTAGTATTAGACCAATCTGATTGGATTGGTTCAGGTTAGTCGTACCTCCTTTTAAATGTTTGATCGTTCTGCATCAGCTACTCGCGTCTTTTCGGTGGTGATCTGGATCGGGATCATGGATCCTCTCTTTAATTCTAAAGGGGTTATCTTGTCCTTCCATATATTTTTATATTATCCTCTTAAATCCTTCGACACCTCAATATGACCACCCTTATGATGATGCGTTCCTGCATGCACTCAATGTGGAGGAGAGTGGAAAAAATCCCCTTTGTTGTCTGGATCCACATTCCCACTAATCTCCCAGTGTTATTGTTGCTCTTCAGACTTCCGGAACGACCTCTTTGCATGGCAGTACTTTTGGCCGACTATCCCCGAAATTACACCACATCTCTGCATATCTATCAAAATCGACTTCCGCAAACAAGCCTTTCAAGCCGAAACAGGATTGTAGACTTCTTAGTTTCGGTCGTGATGTAATGTGGGAGTGCACCAAGAGCTTGTTGGACCGTGCCTTTGTTGGGTGCTGGTATTTTGAGAAGTATAGTAAGGTGGATTTCCTCCCGTGGCTGATAGAGGCCTAGAACAAGCTTATTGGATATCAGCCTAAGGTTAGCAAACTGCAAGGGGCTGGTTCTACTTCGATTTCATTAAAGCATAGGACGTTGTGGAGGTATATCGATGGGCATGTGTCTGCTTGAACGTACCTCCTATCTAGTGTCGTATCCATGTGCCGTAGTTGTTAGCCATCCAAACTTTGTGCATGCCCTGACTGAACACTATGGGAATTCTATACCAGGATCAATCTGGGATAGCTCTCTTAATACCATTCCCAACCCCGAGCTACCCCTATAATATAATAGAAGGTTGGATTGGACCTTGACTTGAACTCACGTAAGGTCCAACCTTTCACAATAAAATCACCCAACAAAGTGTCTAAGAAGGGTGTGAGCCTCTACATATGTGATGGCATCAATTGAGAAGAGTTTCGTCCATAATTGGAGGGAAAGAGGCTAGTGATAATTCAGGGTTCAGGGAAAGTAATGAAAATTGACTGTGCAGGAAATTAAGATATCTTTACTGCAAAAGACTCCATCAACAATCCAATCTGCATCAAGCAAGGAGGAAGCCATCTAGTCCCACAACTGACTCTGATTCAAATTGAGGTTGGGAGTATTTTGAATCCATTGAACCGTTCTGGTATATATGCTCTTTGCACAGGGAACAAAGTCTCATTGACCTGAGCTTCAAACAGGGGATTTTAACCGAGCTTCAAACAAGTGATTAGTAGTTGTGGGAGACAGGGGTTTAGTAGCCTGATAGATGGCTAACATGCGAACAATTGGTTACATGATACCCTGTAGCTACCATTTAGGTTACGATATAATTCCATAGAAATGGGTTATGTGTTTTTAGCTATCTTCAACATTAAGTGCTCGAGAATTAATGTTAGCATTAAGTTAGCTTTACTTCTAGAATTACTTATATGTCATAGATTTGAAGTAGAAATCATGAAAAAATTCAAATTTATCTTATGCATATCATTACTATGCCTCGATATGAGACCAAATAAGATGGAAAAGCCGTTAATTGGTTAATAAGGAATATTCATTTCAGTGTTGAAAAAAATCTTTGCTTAAAAGAGAAAAAAACCTCTTTGGTTTCTGTGTCCAGCAAATAACCACCCAAAACAAAAACTATTGCTATAGTCAATGCAGCCCTAGCAGAGACTAATAATATGATAATTAATAATATGATAATAAAGACAATGTAGAAATTATATATAACAAAATCGATGTGAGGGGACTAATAATATTGTAATAAAAACAACGTAGAGCTTATATATAACATAATCGATGTGAGGATGAAAAAAAATACACGAGAACATGGGAAAAATATAAATAAATTATGTTGTGGAAACTTCCTAGTCAAAGTCACTTCATCCAACAAGGGTACACAAAATTACATTACTAATAAAAGCTTTTACAGAATCAAGACTGGCTAATTTTCAAAATGGTCTCACTTAGACACTTGTCAGGATTTTCAAAATAGTAGTGCAAATGGGCTGTATCAAATTCTTCCTGTCACATCAAAAAATTTGTTGTGGCGGTTGATGGTATTTTTCATTTTTCTGCCCCAACCCTCAAGTGCATTCTTGCATACGAATCCACATACATGTTTCCATCCTTTGTTTCTTTTGCAATGTTGTAAAGGAAGAGCCTTTCGTTAGAATAAATGGATCCTACCTCAGGCTGATGGGACAGCTCCCTCCGATGACCCCCGCGACTTTCCGGATAGGAGGTGGACCCCACCCAACTCAGATGACGATGGCAAGAGAGCTCGGCAACGACATCCCAAATCGACTCTAGTGGACCCCACGCTCCTGCCTCTACCACTTCGCTCACTCCACGCCGCTCCTCTCCCCTCCGCTCCCCCCGCATGCTTGGAAGAGATATTTGAAATTTGAATTTCGACTATTCGCGCTGGTAAATAGTCTGGTTCATTGTTATGCCCGTCATTCTGGTTCATTCACACCGGAGAATTCAACAACCCGTCCCAAGTTCAACATTCCATCGAATTTCAATCGCGCTAGAGGATTCAACAGTCTGTCGAAGTTCAGTCGCGCTGGTAAATTATCCCCTTTCTTGTCATTGGAAAAGTCTGCAATGAAGTGATCTCAAGGAGTTGAAGCTGATAGTTTTGTAAATGTTTCAATTGTAGCTTCAAGAAATAATTTTTGTTGTTCGATTAAGCATAAATTTTATTATTTTAATTTTGAATAAAAATATGTTTCCCCAATGTTTGATTGAAGATAGGTTTTAGGATTCCTTTCCCCAGTATTTCTTTGAAGATAGTGCATGCGATGCCTAATTACCTTTAGAAATTCCTTGATCTGATAGTTGTTGGACTTTATGTTCATCCTATTAGGTGGGAAATTCTCTTTCATTTATTCGCTTCAAACTACTAGAATTTAAGGTCTAGATAATTATGCTTCATGCTTGAAAATTCCCATTGAAATATGTAATTGAACTGCACAAAAGGTATAAACAGTAGTATTTAACAATTGGTCAATTGTTTATATATAAAGCGAAATATCATTTATAGGTTCATATATTTCCTTTTAGTGTTTATGTCTACCTTCAACTCCAAATCCAAGTGCAGACTTTTGGATTACTCGCACATATTACTTTCCCCTCCTTTGGGATCCTTCTAGGTCTTCTTTTGAGTGCTACGGTTGGAACTCCAGAAACCGAACTCCAGTTATAATTTCCACCAACAATGAACAATAAACAACCATGTTGAGCAATATATCAAATCCCTTCTAAAAATTTATGCATCATATTCCTGATAAATGTATTAAACACCACAATAGAAATATATCAAATCCTTACCTTTACACCATATTAACAATAGACCAAAAATTTAAAGTTCTATGCATCAAATTCCTGATCATTGAAGTAGGCAGAAGTAATTTACTACCCATATATATTCATATCCATGGATTCCTAGAGATGAAAGGAAGAGGATAGGAAATTTTGTAATTTTAAGATACACAGATCATATTATTCAATGTATTCATCTCTATAGATCATATATATTGATAAAAGGAGGAAACTCTGTAGTTGATTCAAGTAATATTAGAATACTTGAAGATATACATAAATATTTCATCAACACACTGTTTCACAGAGTAAGGGAAAATTTTGATGAAGTCTAAGATGCCATAAAAGTTAATAATTTGCAGATGTGATTTGAGAAAATATTAGATTATTGCTACTCATAGATCCATCCACAAACATGTTAAATAGAATTGAAAGCCATGTTATATGAGTATCTCTTGATAGTGTTTCTCACACACTCACATCTCTTAAAGACAAAAGGAAAAGTTGCAAATTTAAAAGTCATTTGAAGATATCCAAATATATTATAGTAGAATCTTAAATTTTTAATACCCATTCACGTTATATGTCACACAGAAAAGAAGGAAATGTAGCAATTCTAGATACCATAAACATAATATCAAACCACAATTGTGTTACTTTCATTTAATCAAACAATATGCTTCTAGAATAGGATGACCTGTTTTACAAAATGATTTTTTCACATTCACCTATTCTTTAACAGTTTACACATGAAACAATGACTGTCATCATATGAATCAAGGGACAACAGAGTGAAAAAGCACAATCACATGACATATGTCATTTTTTTGGGTTTCACTATTTGGATGCTTTTACTTGTCTCTTTAATTTGACATTACAGTGACATCAAAGTGAAAAAAACTTAATCATATGGAATATGTCATCTATTTTTTGTTTCACTAATTGGATGCCTACTTGTCTCATTGATTTGACATTATTGGGATGCTTACTTATCATATGGCATATATAATTTGTTTTTTTTTCCTTCAATAATTGGATTCTGGTAACTAGATATTGGATATGCATATAATAATTTTTTCATGTAGGCGTTGGAAAATTATTATTTTTTCTCTATGTCTAGCATTTATCAAGATTTTTTTTAGCATATCTTGGCTTCTTTCTATTGCTACTCAACATACCTGAGCGGTTACAAGATGTTGTGTTGTGCAAAATTGGTAGAAGAAAATTTCCATTGTAGCATATTTTGCTTAATGGATTAGGTAGCTTCTCTCTGTATAAATGTTGGATTCATTTGCATGTGATCAGTTTTATAGAATAGGGGATGGTATTATAAATCTAGTCAGAGATTGTTCTAGTGACACTACCTTTGCTTTGTAGTCTCAATTTTTTTTTAACATCAGTCTAACCTCAAATTAAAACGCCTACAGTGAGTCATCTGTAAGTTAAATTGTAAAAAATGTGGCTTGTGGACCTATTGTCATCTTTTTGGGATTGGGAAAAGTCATGCCATGTTGGTTTCATACACCTCCCTGGATTGATTTAGGTTTTAGAATTTTATTTTCTCTCTTCACAGAAGGTGATGAGTGTAGATCATTAAAAATGTAATGGTCCGAGTTTCATTTGGGTTAGTAGGTAGAATGCTGAAACTCGAGGTTTCCAGTAATTTAGCTATTTAATAAATTACCTATCAATTTTTCATCATATGAACAAGTTGCATGTACATTTATGTTTCATTCTTGCATCAATTGGTGTACACCTTAAATGTTGGAATTTCTGCAGAAATAACTATGAAAGTGTTGGCATTATAAGCACACATTTGTGGAAGGAGTGGGAATAGTAATATAACCTAGAGTGTCACTGTTCTTAAGGCTTATCTAAGTCACAATAGATTGGCAACTATTCAAAACATGAAACTTGTGACAAAATTACGACTCCATAAAATAAAATGTATTAATAAGTTTTAATCCTTGTATACTGAAATATCAAAATCCATGATGAGTACATTGGAAAGTAGTGGGATAGGTTATGTGTAGGTTGCCTCAATTTCTTAATTATTTCCCTAATTTATAATGGGTTAAGAACTGTATCTCAACAATAAACTTTAACAAAAATCTTGTCTTTATTAGGCTAGAACCCTAATTCGGTGGAAATTGCCATAATTGACCTCATTCTAATCAAAATAAAAACTTAATCAAAAATGTTTTTAATATTTGGTTTGATTGATTGAAAATACAATAATTAAGTTCCTTACCATTTTATTAATGTATTGAAAAACACTTTAATTAAACTTGTGAAATGAGAATTAAAGTTTAATTAAAAGCAATAGTCATCAAAATTTAATCAAAAGCAATGGTTTTTTAAGATTATGTGACTGAAAATGGTGTACTTAAGTTCATTAAGATTAAAACTATAGTTCATTAAATATTAAAACAATAGTTTATTCAAACACAAAATTTTGTTTCTATTAATGAAAATCTTTATTTTAATTAAGATAAAAATCAATAGTGGAGATTGAGTACCTAAGTTCATTAAGATTAAAACAATAGTTTATTTAAACACATAGTTTTGTTTCTACTAATGAAAGTCTTTACTTTAATTAACATAAAAATCAATAGCATTGGATAAATATATATATATATAGAGAGAGAGAGAAAGTAGAGCTAATTTGCATGTACAATTATCTGATTTTTTTAAGTCAATAAATTTTTATTTTATTTTATTTTATTTTAATAAATTTCAAATTCAACTTTGATGTCGGAAAGCTAATTCTAATCAAGTTTTTTATTAGAATTTGAAAACAATTAAATTCATATCTTACTAACATTGGACTTGAAAAATGTTAAGTTATTAACATTGAAATATATACTTGTTTTCCCATAGATTTAATCACTTCTCTCTATAAGCTTTTATAAGAAATAATTATTAACATAGAAGTATAACTGTTTTGAAATTTCTTCCTATTTTCATTGGAATTCTGCAACATAATTTTTTCTAAATATATTGAGTTTTGTTTATTTAATATGCATTAAAAAAATGTATGAATAGACTTGGTGTTTGAAAATTCTCAATTTTTTTTACATTACATATTCAAAATTAACAATTTCAAAAAAAAAAAAACTAAATTTTAACGAAAATAAAAACTTGTAACTATTTAAAGTATAAATTATAAAACTACTAAATTATAAATTAATTTTAAATAATTATTATTATTATACATTTACAAAAACATGTAATGAGATTCTTAACCATAGAGATCCACCACCACTTTACCATATTTGCAAATAGGCTTTGATAAAGTAAATCATTTCATTAAATGTTAATAAAACAACTTTATCATAGAATTGACCAATGCAATTTATAATATTTAACTTTACCAAAATAATTATTTTAATATGGATAATGGTTTAATATATTTTATGTTATTATTGGTAGATGTTGTCCGGTTGGATAGTAAGACTTGTGAAAAAAGCAATAGCCTGAATCATGAACACAAACATGATCATTAATGGGAAAAAAATCAAAAACTCTATGAGAACAAGCATTGTTATAATAAGGGAAAAAAATAAAAAACTGTGTCCATGAATAACGGCACAATAATAGAACTGCGAGGCACAATATTAGAACTGAGAGATATGTAAAGGGATTAACTAGCTTCTACGAGAGGACCAAGTAGGGATTAAAGCAATAACTGTAATTTCTCAAAAGTTTCAAAAGCTTTTGAATTCCAGGTTTTTTAATAGGTACGATTTGCATTCCAGGTTTCACAGGTGCAAGTAAAGGCTGGTAAAAAGCAGTAACGGTAAGTGTTAAACTGTTTTAAAACAGTTTCCAAAAGGTCTTGAATTTGGGGTTTTTGAAAAATTTAGATTTGCATTACAAGTTTCTGAAGAGATCCAATTTGCAGGTAACAATGGCGGATGAACTGCAATTTGGAGATCACAGCACCACTGACGTTCAATTGAAGTTTATCCACACAGATGGAACTGGTTACCAAAGAAATCCTCTTCATGTTCATTCCAATGTGCTAAGAAAATCTGAATACTATGATACCTTCTTGTCTGAGCGCTGGTCCTTGGAGAAGAAGCAGTCTTTTGAATTCACTGTACCAAGCCGTTACAATGATGAGATTTATATTAAATGTATTCAGCTCATGTATTCTTCTCATGCAGGAAAACCCTTGAGTTTCTCAAATGTGGATGAAGCCCTTGCTATTCTACCAGTTGCTTCTGAATTTCTGTTTCAGCAATGCATGGATGAATGTATGAAATATTTGAGTGCTGTTCCTTGGAGCACTTACCAAGAAGTCAAACTCAGAGCCCTTTTACTGTCTCTGGAGATAAATATTTTGGGTGATTTAAGTGATAGACTCGGCATTAGCCAATGCAAGCCAGATCTCGGAGGTTTACATATGCTGGAGCAGAATCTTCAAGAAATGTTGTCTACGTTCTCGAGCTCTAGGAAAGGGGCAGATAATTACCTGTAACGCATTTCGCGTTTCCATTTCTTACCCATTGGATTGCTGTTTTTGTCAATCTCAAAGACGAGAGGCCTGTCAATAGACTTGCCGAAACCATGGCTGTTGTAGCTGAAACCCTCCCGATGGACGCTTGGGGTGGGTGCGCTGGACCATTCACTCCAAGTGCATATCCTGCGTCTCCTGCGATGACCCAGTATGAGGCATTGAACGTGGTTCGCGAGGTACTAGAGCTCCGATGTGTAGGCGGCCATGGCGATCTCGGCACCCTTGAAACCATAGTCCAAGCTGGGATTGGGGCCGTTGCTGAGATTGGAAGGCAAACCGTTGTTGTAGTAGTCGCGCCCGTGGAGAGAACAATTTTAAAATTCAAATCGGCGCGCGTGGAGATAACAAAATTCAAATCAACGCAAGCGCGGGAAGACCACGGAAGAATGGTATACTTGCCGGAAAATGAAACTGTCCGTTAATCAAGGTCGCCGAAAATTGCATGGTATGTATGCATGCCCATCAATAGACATGTCACATCTATCTCCAAAAAGTCGCAGTATAGACTACTCCTTTAATTTCGAACAGAGATCATGGAAATTAACTGAGATTCCCTTTGAATATCAAAGAGAATCAGATGGTTTTGCATGGTGCTTAACAGGGAATGATGGCAGAGTGATTTTGGCAACCAGGGAAAATGACCGAATGTGGAAATTAAATGAAGACGGTGGCCAATGGCATGGAGTTCCTATTTCTGGAAGGGACTATTCTCTCAAAGCCGAGATGGGCTTCGATGATGTAGTAGTCAACAAGGAGGGTTCTATCTTGATGCATTCACATGCCAACAACCAAACGTTTATGTTGATTCACAGGGAAGATTAGTACAATGTTCTGAATTTCCAGCGGGCTCTGAAGATACCCGAAATCAGTGTATATCGATATACCCATTTGAAATAAGAATGAAGGCTGGCCTTGGATGAAAAGAAATATTTCAAATGTTATATTTATTTTTTTGGACAAATATATTGTTAATGAGAAGTTTGAGAGCATAACATATTTGTATTTATTTTTATTAATTCTGAATAATAAAATATATTATATATATTTTCATTGAGATGCATGCATTGCTTGTTGGTCTAACTAAAGCGGGCAAGATGCCAGAAGCGACTAAAACTCTTTATGGCTTAGCAGATATGGGTTTTGCTCCTGCTGAAGGTACGTGGAATTGCTTTATCACCTCTGTTTGCAGGGAGAGGAAGCTAAGTAAGCTCACTGAAAGGTTTCAGAGAATATTGGAAGGAGAGGATTAGTTACTTTCTTCTGCCCTAATGTGCCTTTTTCCCTTAGTTACGATCTGTGTTCTCTGCTTCAATGACAATTCCTTTTTGAGAAGCAAACAAACGAGGCTTACGATCTTTGTTCTCTGTTTCAATGACAATTCCTTTTTTAGCAGCAACCAAAGGAGGCAACTGCGTAGAGCAATTTTTTTCTCTCACGAGATGGTGTCAATTTTGGCTTTAGGACCTGAACAGGAGGTAGAATTTGGGTTTCTAGCTGGACTAGAAGGGATATTATTTCAAACTTCCAACCCATTTGCCAGATAACACTTTAATCACTCTATATTTCAGCAATGGAGGGAAGAATATACATTGATTAAATGAGCAGAACCGCGGCTCCATGGACCACCAATTGACCTAGGTACTAATTATGTCTTAACCTGAAAATGTTCTTGGCTCAAAGTCGAACAAACTTCCCTGAGACTATAAAATTAATAGACATTGGCAATGTTCTTGGCTCAAAATCAAACAAAATTCCCTAAGACTATAGGACCTAGTCCATCTCCTAGAGACAGATCTGAAACGGGTATGTTGCTGAGATCAAGTGTGGCGAGGTGAGGTCCCACAGATCCTCACTGATCTAGAATCTGGATACGTACTAGTATCAATCGGTCTCTTGGTGCCCCTGTCTAAAGGTAGTACCCTGAAAAATGTCATGATCCTCTGTGTGGGGTCTGGTCTGATGGGAGGTTGTAGAATATGCGCTCGAAACCTGAGAGCCTCTTGCATATATAGGGCGAACCATCTCTAATCAGGATACATGAAAAAGTCGGGGAAGGTCCGAGAATCTTTGAACTATGAAAATTCCTAGATCTAACAATCTCAGGAATCCTACTGCAACCAGCTGAATCTATTTCATCTACTTGTAAATTACATTACATGGTTATTTCAGATTTCTTCATGAAATATTGAAGTAAATTACTGAAGCAGCCTACACTTAATTTCTTATGATTTTGAAACAAGGAAACTGAGCAAAGAACAATACACACATAGGACACCTTTACTTTGGATGAAAGTCCCCGTAAAAGCTCAATGTGGGAAAACTGATGCAGTAGATCTAAGGGTTTATATTATTAAGCAGTAGCAATTTTTGAATACATCACTGAATACCTCAAGGGTTATTCAGTTACAGAGAGAAATATTAGCAGAAAGAATGTGAATTTTACCTCACTCAATCATTGGAAAATCCAACTGATCTAGTCATTGGATGAGGTGCCCCTGGCAGGTTCTGTGCTGCCACTGCGCAGTCCCTGCGTCACCCTCTTTGTGAACTGTGTGACCCCAGCTATGGATCGATCTGACTCCCGGAATCTTAGATCTCAACCTCCCGGTCTCACACCTCGGCTCCTGGCTTCTGGAACTGATTCAACAGTAAAATCTCAGAAACCCTCAGCCACTGGGTAGCCCTGCATGGCTCTGCTTTGGCTCTGCGTCAACCTGTCTGGCTTTGCGTTGGCTATGTTGGACGTCTATCTGCCTCTCTCTGCTGATGATTCTCCGACTGAGAAAATTCTCTCTCCAGAAGCTACTTCTGCCCCTCATTGGGTTGGAATCACTTAGATCTGTTCTTCATCCGAGCACTGCTCCGTCAGAGGAATTCGATCACTAGATTCACTCAGTATGTCTTTCCAAACGACCCTCAATTCTTCCTTTATAGTCTTCTCGTTGAGATATCAACGACCAAGATTAGATCTCTAATCAACGGCTAAGATTATAACTTGAATTGATCTTCATTTTTTCTAGATTATTCTCACCTTGTTTTAATAATACCCTTCAATTATTTAATTTCCCTAAGTTTAGACTTAGGGGCTCATTAAAATAATTAATTTTTACAATAAAACATATTCCGAGTGGAATTTTTACAAAACAGTTTCTGGGTTCTTTGGAATACCGGTTCCTAAGTCTCGCCACAAATTTGGAGACTTACATCACTTCCGATGCTACCAAAAATCAACACTCCCTCTTAGCAAGGAAAGTGCTCTAACAACATGCCTGCTGCATACTGCTCTGACCCTGAAGCATCCTTTGCACTGTTGATGTCTGATAAGTTGTCCACCAACCACTGCATTGCTACTGCAACTGTACTTCTGCCCATGACACTGCGACTGCCATTGCTGCATCCGTACTACAACTCCCTCTCAAGTGTTGCATATGATATGTTGCTAGAACTACCACTGCTACCACTGCTAACACTGCAACTCAGCTGCTGAGAGAAGCAACTGAAAACCACCCAAAACTGAACAAACGTTCAGTGGATGCACCTCGATGCTGAAGATGTTGACTACTGATAGCTATTGCGTTGTCCTTCTGATGCACTGCGTTATTGCTGATTTGCACTGCATTGCTACTGCTCTACACTACATTGTTGCTGCTCTACTCAGAAGTAGGCGCTGCTACCCACTGCAACTGTTGCTCCATCACTCCTTGGCTCCCACTGAAAACTCCTCCATCCTGCTACTGCTGATCATCTGCACTCGTAGCAACGTTGTGATCCAAGAGGTGGGCTCTGTTGAGATTTTGGGGTAGCATCGAATGTGCTCTAGCTCCGAAATTTTGTGGAGGCGCTGGAGTACATGAGATCTCCAAGGCCCAAAAAAAGTTTGGAGAAATTCCATCTGGTTTGATAGTTATTCAAATAATTAATCTTTTTAATTAAGGACCCTAAGTCTAACTTAGGAAAATTAAAAGATTAAAGTGAATTAAATTAAACATGTGATAAGAATGTTCTAAGTGATGTGGATCAAGTAGCGTCTAATCTTAGCCATTGATTAGAGATGAGATCACGGTCGTTGGTTTGCCAACGAGAAAATTATAAGAGAAGGGCTTGGGGTCAGCTGGAGGAGACACACATTAGTAGAGCACTGAAGCTAAGTCGAAATTCTAGGGCGTGGTTTGCTAAGAATTTCGAAGTGAGTTTGCAGTGCAGTGAGGGGCAGAGATTGGCGAGGGATGATCTGATCAGAGGCCAAGAATACAACAACGACAAAGAAGCAGCGTATGAGGCAGCGCAAAGGCCAGTCAGAGCTATACAGTTCAGCCAGAGCCACGCGGAAGGCAACACAAACGCAGCAAGAATCCTTCATGGGTGAGGCAGGCCCAGTCAGGGCAGCGCAGAGGCTGACGTAGGGTAGAAAGGATGACATAGAGACTTGAGGGACAACGTTGGGGTTTCCAGTGGGTCAGAAAGGGCTTTGAGTTCTGTAAATCCCATTTAAAGGTGTGAATCAACCATATTTTCTGTCTCCGAGTGAAAGAGGTATTACTGTGGTAAATTTTCTTTGTAGGGCCAACCATGTCTGGTGCCCAGATATTGTTGTATTCAGATTTTGCATAATAATAAAACCCTCTAGAGCTAGTTGCACCGGATTTCCCACATTGGGTTTTTCTGGAGACATTTGTCCGAAAAATCTGTCACTTTGTCATGTGTGCGTAATGTTCAGTAAATGATCCATAAATGTGTAGGCTGCAGTTGTGTTTACTTTGTTGATTTTACTGAATAATTCATAAAATTAACTTGTAAATGTAAATCGAGTAGGAAAAGTAAATCAAGACACTGTAATAGGATTTCTATGTTTAGAAATTTTCACATGGTATCAGAGCATTGCAAATCAAGCTAAATCACCAACAAAACAGTTGAAGAATTTTTTGCTGCAGAGAAGGCAACTGAAGCAGCAGATTTCTAGAGAGGGCAGCGTAGCACCAAGAGGACATAGTCCCAGCAGAGGCCACGCAGGGGCTAACGTAGTCCCAGTCGAGTGATGTAGAGGCGGTGCAGAGCCTTCCAGAGTGACGCAGGAGTAGTCTACGCTACACAGAGCCAGTCTGCTCACGCAGAGGCCAGCCAGAGGGACGCAATCCAATTTTGAGGTTGTTGTGAAAATTTGCCAGAGTCCAGAAGCAGAGCTTCAGATCTTCAGAGGTTGCTGGTGTGGTGGAGATTATGTCAGTGCAAAATTGCGCCTAGCTAAGTTGACAAAGAGCAGGAGGAGAACAGTCGCTCAGCAGATTTTTGCCAAAGAAATCCGAGGATCGATCAGGAGGGTGATCGAAGAGGGTTGATTCAGAGGATTGGAAGATTTCCAAGGAGGGAAACCAATTGTCAGAGGGAGCAGTTGCTATAGAGGGTGCCTTTTCTCCAAGGACCCTAGATCCGGGTTTCTGTTGAGGGTAACAACAACAGCAGGGAGAGGAGCTTTTGTTTCGACAGATTGTTTTGAGTTAGATGGCGTCGTACGGACTACGTGATCAAGATAGGTTGGACAGTTTGTCCAACTTTGCTATCTAGAAGGCCAGAATCCTGACAGTCTTGGAGGCATACGCACTACGGGAACATGCAGAGAACATCTTGGCTACACCAACTAATGTTGCTCTTCTTGCGAAGCATAATGAAGTGGAGGTGCATGCTAAGCGCTTCATCATGGACGGGGTCAAGGATCATGTGGTCCCCCACATTGTCGAGAAGAAGACGACTAATGCTATGTGGACAACATTGACCACAATGTATTAAGGAAAATCCGTCCAAAAAAAGATGCTTCTCGAGAACTAGATGAGGTTGTTTGTGATGAATAAGGGAGAGAAAATCAGCTGATTGCCATGGGGTTTAAAGTGGAGGATGATGTCATGGTGAGGACTGCTCTAAATGCAGTCACAGATGAATGGGAAATGTTTGTCCAAAGCATCTTGGGCAAACATGACCTTCCAAGTTGGGACGACATGTGGGCTATGCTCCAATAAAAGGAAATTCGTCGGATGACCAAACGACAAGCCAGCACCGAATCCAACAAAGTGAAGGAGGAAGAGGAAGATGCAGCCCTTGCATCCAAGAAGCAACAAGGAAAGAAAAAGAGTGGGATCTATCAAAGATCCGATGCTTCAGGTGTAGTGAACTTGGACACTTCACCACCACTTGTCCTCTAAGGAAGAAGGACGAGGAAGTTGATTCCAAGGCTACGGCAACTAAAGAAGACGATGGCTCTCATGCATTAGGGGAATTTTGAGGTCTAAAATGGGCCTTGTAAGGACAATGTACAATCAAAATTCACTTTATGAGAACCAATCACATTTTAGGAGATGGCATCATCCCTAATGGTTGAGGTGGCATTGCTTGAATTAAAGGTACTTACTTGTCACATTCTCAATGGTGGATAAAAACTCATGGTTAACCATGGTAATTCTCTAAATACTTTTAAAGTCAAAGTAAAATACTCATAATAAATGTCATTTCACACTTTTTTATTAAAATTCATACATAAAAGAATATATTACATCTATTATATTATTTTTATATAGTACATTAATAACATGTTATTATACAATTTAAATAATATAAATTTTAATTAATAAAATATCATATAATTAAGAATCTATGAATTTATATTTATATTTTATTTTAAGTTATTTAAGTACAAAGGACAAATGCATTAGTTGTTCAATGATAATGACTTTTTCTTGAAACACTCATTCTTATTTATAGTCACATCAATATAATTTTTTTATTAATTTTTTTTTTATACAACTTTTGAATTGAATTTAACCATGGTTACATGGATTGTGGTGAAAAAAGTGAATTGCAAATTCATAAATATTATTTTATTGATTTAGCTATTATTTTATTATTTCCTTGAAGCGTTTAGACGCAAAAATTCCCCTAACTCGATGATGTAGCCATAGTGCTCATGTGGATGAAAGAATGAGGCGATATTGCCTTATTGACATAACAAGCGATTGCTTGTCAAGGGGATTCCTCCATCTCACTAGCAATTCCCGGACTCTTCAGATCCTCAGCCTATAGAACGCATAAAGATGGTACGCGGAAACCAATTGAGCGATGAAATGCTGGCGATCACGGTAAGTAGAAGCGGTTGGGCGTTGCTTAAGAGGAGAGGCATAGCGAGCAACAACAACGTACGGCAATGACGCCTCGCGAACTGATGAGACCCGGTATGTCGTGATGCCCTACGCGGTGCAAATTGTATGGCGTGGTAACCGGAAGAGGACTCTTATGACGCGGCGGAAAACTTGATGAAGGTATGCGGCCCGATTGTTGTTGCATCAGCAGGCCAATGGGAATCGCCAATTTCTTACTTCGACAAGCGAGTTACTGATGCAGCCGATTAGCGACTGCAGTCTGACCATTTGAGAGGGAGTTGCAGTACAAATGTGGCAGTCATTGTGGCAGAGTCATGGGCAGCAGTAGAGAGAGCAGTAGCAGCGCAGTGATGGAGGGCAGCAAGCCAAGCATTAGCGCGGGGACCAATGCCAGAGATCAGGGCAATGCTTCAATGTGGAAGTGTTGCTAGAGCACATTTCTTGCTAAGAGGGAGTGTTGAGATTTTGGGGTAGCATCAGATGTGCTCTAGCTCCGAAATTTTGTAGAGGAGCTGGAGTACATGAGATCTCTAGGACCTAGAAAGCATTTGGAGAAATTCCATCTAGTTTGATAGTTATTCAAATAACTAATCATTTTAATTAAAGACCCTAAGTCTAACTTAGGAAAATTAAAAGATTAAAGTGAATTAAATTAAACATGTGATGAGAATGTTCTAAGTGACGTGGATCAAGCAGCGTCTAATATTAGTTATTGATTTGAGATTAGATCACAGTCGTTGGTTGCCAATGAGAAAAGTATAAGAGAAGGGCTTGGGGTGAGCTGGAGGAGACACACTGGCAGAGCACTGAAGCTAAGTCGAAATTCTAGGGCGTGGTTTGCTAAGAATTTCGAAGTGAGTTTGCAGTGTAGTGAGGGGTAGGGATTGGCGAGGGATGATCTGATCTAAGGCCAAGAATATAACAATGGCAGAGAGGCAACATACCAGGCAGTGCAGAGGACAACTAGAGCTATGCAATTCAGCCAGAGCTACGCAGAAGGCAGCGCAGAGGTAGCAAGAACCCTTCAGGAGTGACGCAGGCCCAGTCAGGGTAGCGCAGGGGCAACATAAGCCCAGAGAGGGTGACACAAGCCCTTCCAAGGCAGTGCAGAGGCTGACGCAGAGGGCTGAGGGACAATGTTGGGGTTTCTGGCAGGTCAGAAAGGGCTTGAGTTCTGTAAATCCCGTTTGAGGGTATGAATCAGCCATATTTTTTGTCTCCGAGTGAAAGAGGTATTACTGTCGTGTATTTTCTCTGTAGGACCAACCATGTCTAGTGCCCAGATATAGTTGATCAACTATTAAAAACATATTAATGTTGCTTCATTTTGTCTGTTTGCCTAGTATCCTCTAGATGTTTAAAAAATGACGTATTAAATACTCTATTTGTGCATCAAACCTCTATACCAAATATGATCAATATAACTAGATTATGTATAGTAGTGATAATATCCAGCCAAAAAGATGGCAGCCCACAGAAAAAGTTTGAAAACCTGAATTGCTAGAAGTTCTTGACTACTTTGGAGGTTTTCTACATATTCAAATCAATATGTAAGTTTATCCACGGGAACTTTGTTGGGCCCAGGATGCATGAGGTGTTTGCTTTCTGGCTTATTGGTTTCTAGATGAATGCAAAAACTTATGACAATGAACCATATATTTTTTATTTAGATATGCAACAGCTAGGGAGAAAAGGTGCACAAGATAAGTCAGGAGATGGTTTTTGTGGAAGATAACCTCTCAAGTCTCAACTTTCTCAAAGCATTTACTAAAAATTTGTGGTAGCTTTGCTTGAGCAAGAAACTATTGAAAGCTGTGAGTCCAACACTAGAGAAAAGACAAATGTGGATGAACAATTACCAGATCAAGAACAACTTGAGCATGTAAGCAAGCACAATCACAACTGTACGAAAGAAGGCTAATCTGTTCAGATTCCTAAAGTTGAATATATATATAGGTTTTAAATAAACATTATAGAAATTTCCCTATCCTCTAAATTAATCTCTCAAAGAAGGGAGTTTCAGGTTCATTATATCTCCCCTAGACCATTTTGGCTTTTAAAAATGGGATTAAGATGGATCAATTATAAAGACACAATTTAGGTCATCATTTTTAAATTGAAAGAGGCACTAGTGATGTTTTGGTGGTTGTCCTCACTGGAATTGCTTAAATAGGTCATATTTTATTTTTTTCTTAACACAATAAAATTATAAATCATGGTCACATAAAACTTAAAAGAGCATCGTAGTTATCATAAAAAAAAATCAAATTATCTTATCATCATCAACATTCCCTCAGTTACACAAGTCAAGGTCATCATAGTCTAACTTATTTTGCCACAAATTCTACCCATGACATACATCAAGAAAACTTCAAGAAAAAGAGGAAGAACGTCCCAGAGTTCTGCAAACGTAACATGGGATGGAATTCAAAACCAACAATATCATATTAATCCTAAAGATTGGTAAGTTTATGAAATTGCTGAAATGGAAATCAAGGTTTAGTAGAGATCAATGATAGCTATTATTCTTCTCCAGGAAAGATATCTCACAATGTCATGGGAGAAGCACTACAAGTGTATTCCTTTCTCTGGTTTGCAAACATGTCCAAAGAGCCTCACTCCCTGGTAAAATAGATTCCTAAGCATTGTTGGAAGCTTTCTTCTCATTTGACCATTACTCACTGCCATTCCAATATTTCAAAGTTCCATCATCTCAACTCTAAGTATATTTCTTCCTATGTTAACGGCAAATGCCCAATAATATTTCAAAGTTCCATCATCTCAACTCTAAGTATATTTCTTCCTATGTTAACGGCAAATGCCCATAGATAACCAATAAAAGTAGATTGATGGCCAGCTCAGAAGTTCAACACATTATTCTTCTTACATCTTGTCCCATTGGTCACCCCAAATTCCTAATCTAAATACTGCGCTGTGAGCTGGAAATGCCATAGATGGAACATTAAAAGAAGTGTAGGAGTGGTTTGGGGTCCCTCTCATGTCGTTAGCGTCTAGAGAAACCCTGTTCTCGTGTCAAAAATAAAAAGCAAAAATATGAGAGGGATCTATCGTAACGCTCGCAACCTTTCACCATCTAGAGTTGGATGGGACGTTCATCGAGAGAATCGTAGGGGTGAACTCCCAAAAGTTTACAATATCCTGGGTTATCAAGGTGGACATTCTTTCAAAGACACAGATCAGAATGCTTCAACCACGTTCCTTCCTTCCAAGTGCAAGAGTCTCCTAAGATTACTATCCCCTTGGGGCTTGAAGTTGATGACGAATCTGAACTTTGAATCACTTTGCAGCCTTGATCTGGTTTGTTGTTTCAATGGACTTTGACCCTGATTAGTTGATCGCCATGGCTGGATCTCGCACTTTTGGATTCTAGTGATGCAAAAGGAAGTTTTCATCTACCCATATATGACATAAATATATTTATATGGACCATGTGGTAGGCTTGCCACTTTAAACTCGAGCGACGTAAATATTAATGTTAAAATATAATATATAATGGTCTGACATGGTTGCAGAAAGCACAAGAGAGGCTATGATTTCACGAGTTGGGAAGAGGAAAAAGAGCCTATGGGAAAGTAAATCCTATATCGCGAAGTGATATCTTTAGATCTCATCTATTTTATAGTATGTGCCTTAAATAAAGCCATTCACCTCCTTTGACTTATTAGAGACAAACATTTAATGCATTTAAGAGGTTGGTCGTGCAAGTGAACATACAAACTGGGCAAGTTAGGAACCTATCACCCAGTATGCCTTTTTTGCTCTTTGAGAGCCCAACATCGATCTTGCAGGGAATTCCCAGAAAACATACAGCACATTGGGATTTTTTTGTCCACCCCGAAGAGCACTAGAGGGAAGAATATCCCTGAGACATTACTGAGTAGAAAGGGGAGATCTTTCTTGTTGTGTTGTGTGAGGTAATGGAACAGAGTGCCAGAGCTGATCACTGACGGCCAGATGAGAATCGAGATTCCTAGAGTGCTATATAAGGAGCAAATTGGCTGAGCATGAAAGCAAATGGGTTGGGTTGAGAAAGATTGCTGCCTGTAGCTCAAGTCTCTCGTCCTAGTACTCTCATAGCCTGGCTCGAGAGTGGCAGTTACATTAGAGACCTACAGTTGGGTGAAAATTCTCATATGCAGTCAGGAAGCAATCCCTATTAAAAGATAAGTGCTCTATTGTTGTTTAAGAACATGCAAAAGCTTCCTATTAAAAGATAAGTGCTCTATTGTTGTTTAAGAATATGCAAAATCAATGATACTTTGTGTCATGGAACTCTATGTATTTTGCATACTGTGTGAGAATATGTTTAAAACTGATCATGAGCATTTGGTTGCCATGAACTTCTGTTTAAATTTGATCATGAACATTTGGGGAGGGATGCCCCGAAATCATGGAGCAATAAATCGTTTTGAATTAATATAATGGTAGTTTTGAATTAAACCATTTAAGCAATCGCTCGCAAGCATCCACGGTTTTTGCACACAGTGCAAAGTACGTTACAGATCAAAGCATCCACCCATATATTTCAATAAGTGATTACATGTACAATAGTTTCCGTTGGTACTCTCTCCTCGGTGGTGTTGTGTTTTACTCTTTAGAGAAGCAAATTCAGTTATACCATATTGAGAAGCAAATGGAGAAGCAGGTTCATAATAATGCATATTAAGAACTTTAAAAAAATGGAATATGAAAACACCAGAAATACTTGTAGACGCCGAGAAGAATTGTCAGTGTTCCAGTAATTCCCAACAAACCTCCTTGTCATGGAGCGGGAGCGAAGTAGAGGATCGATTCACCAATGGTATAAGCGGGTAGAAATGACAAAGGTACAACAATGCTAGCCATCAAACGGTAAACCCTACTCTAAAATTCTCAGCAAGTCTCCGTCAGAAACAAGCCCTGTTTAAAATGGAGAAATTTTGGCGATCAAACCATAAAATGAGGGGATCCGTCAGAACGCTCTCAAGCCTTCACCACCTGGAGCTGGAAATGTCACAGGCAGGACGTTCAAACCCTACTCTAAAATTCTCAGCAAGTCTCTGTCAGAAACAAACCCTGTTTAAAATGGAGAAATTTTGCCGTCAGAAACAAACCCTGTTTAAAATGGAGAAATTTTGCCGTCAGAAACAAAATGATGTGATCCGTCAGAACGCTCTTAGGCCTTCACCACCTGGAGCTGGATATGTCACAGGCGGGACGTTCATCGAGAGACGGTTAGGAGTGGTACTCCAAACCATCACAGTATTCGCGCTCTGGCCCGAGAGCCATAGTTCATCTTCCGGATATTTGTGCTTGTCTGTATAGAAACCTACGCAGACTTTGACGTACAACCTATAGAACAGATCCTGTTCAAGTAAGGTCGTGCTTTAAACATCTCTACTACTCTTCTTATATACCACGTTGTTTTTCGTTTCGGAAGCCATGTGGGAGATGAGGAGGGCGCCATTTCTCTAGCTATCATTATTATTACTACAAAATTATTAAATTAAATTAGCATCCTTCTTTGCACTACAAATTAGTGATATCAAAATTCACAATCGTTATAATTTTTTTAAATCAAATTTATTATTTAGAGTTATAATCATTTTCTATATATAATTTTAATTTCCAAACTTCCAAAAGAATAACATATTAATTTCAAATTATTATGATTACTTTCAAACTATGAAGTTAGTTCGTGTTTTGTTCATGGATACATTTAAATCGGTCCACACACCAAGCTTTCTTTCTTTATTGGCTGAATGTGAATCTAATTGGTAACCTTATGATAGTGAGACCACAAAATAAAATGGCCTATAATGGAAATTAAAATTATGGGTTCTTTACATTGAGAGGGATGGCTCACCCCGCACAATTTGTGGCCAAGTTTTGGAACCTTTGCAAGCTCTGCTCATCAATTCTCTTGCTTCATCTAAAGTTTTGAACCACCTAAAAACTTGCCACATCTATCGATATGCCTACACCATGTTGATTTTCCAAACTAACATCTCAATTCAGCAGCTTTTCACTGTAGAACCCATATGTATAAAACACAGTCCACAAGAATCCTCTACAATATAGTGAATCATCTCACTGGCCAAAATTCTAATTGTATCAAACAAGCAAGGTCGTGTGGTCTGATTTCCTTCGGCATCAACCTAACACACACACATCGTCCAACAGGTTCTCTTGCAAGTTTAATTGATGTCAAGAGACAACATCTGTTGTATACATCTTCACAAATATGATCCACCACCAGAAAACAAAACTGATAAAATTTTTTAACCAATCCAGCTACAGCATGGCGGGTTGCACCATCCATCAAGTAACTTGCAGCAGAACTTCCAACTACTAGCTTCACTTCCTAAATAGTGAATCCTAGGCAGGCACATCACATAAAACAATGGTTCTACCACCACATAGTTGGTGTCAACGTTCCACGCTGCCTCATCCTTATGGTCACACTGAGTTAGTGTGAATTCAAATCCTTGCATGCACATCACTTTTCTTCTGAGCTTCATTTTTCTTGTAGGAACTAACGACTAGACTAGTCATTCCCTCAGCCATAGTCTCTTTATGTATTGTGCGGTCCCATGGAGGAGGTGTCCATCTACCTGCGCTACACTATTTAAACTATGCATTGTTATGTGCACCCATTTTCTATGTGCAGTGGTTAGGCTGCATCCTAACCCCCTTTCACCGCACAATGCAACTCTTAGATGCAGTTTCACCCACAGGGGTTGACTTCTTAGCAGCATTCGTAGTGTTGGTGGTTCTAGTTTCTTCCCCCTTTATAGCTACCTTGAGAACCTTTGCGTCCTCCTTAGCAGCAACTTCTTGTGGCCTCTCCACGCATTCCAAAATTCCTCTGTATCGAGTTGGAATGAGCTTAGAAAATGGGAATGGTAGTGACGAGCATCAATATTACAATAAGAATGTTGCAACTCCCAAGAATACCAACTTAAATTATAAACCCAAGGTTCGTACAAACTTAATAGGTGTCAGCACTATATTTGCAGCATTCAATGTGTCCTTATTTTGTTGATCTGATGCAATGGAGTGAATATCATGAATTACGGAAATGGAAATGCTTGAAATGGAAACCTTAACTTATAAAAGACAAAGAAAGCAAACCTATTCTAATTGCATAAAGTAAAGAGCATGAACAATCTCTAAATACTAATTAACTACAATTGTAGGAAGGTAAAAGACTATAGTAAATGCATAGATGAAATATACCAACCTACTTGCAAATGTAAATCAAGATTCTACTTGCGAAATGTAAATCATTACTCGATTTGCAGAATGTGAAAAATTGCTTGAAAAAGGAAACTTGATCTAAAGTGTATGACTGAAAAATATAAGAGCATAACTTCAAAAACTAGGTCTAATCTACTTGCATTTAAGAGTTTCCCTTCTTGTCATTGAGTTCAAGATAATTTAGCTTTAGTAACATAGTCCTTACACGTTACATAAAAGAATAATCTTTGTGATGCAAATGTTGAAATATGTCTACAAATTTTAATTGTTGTTATGTATTTGCAGTGAAGGAAGGAGTCTAAAGTTGTCCTTGGTCCTCCCCAACCATGGATTCAGAGCCTAAGGGTCATTATTCAAAGTTAATCGACAAAATTCAAGCTTTTGGAGCAAATTTGGCCAAGTTCACACATTGCTACAGGATGCTACATGACTGGCATGTTTTGCTACAGGATTGGATCTGTGAGCATTTTGAGGGTTGAAAAGGCGATCTAAAGATGGGAAAGGGTAGTGAAAGGTAGGAGAAGGTTGTATGTTTCCCTTTCCAAGCTTAGTACCCTTCAGGAGTCCATCTTGCACAAGGAACAATGCACACAGTGGCCTTCAACAAACCAAAAATGTACTCTCAATGAATAGTGTTTTGGAAGAGTTGTTGAGGTAGAAAGAAGGAGATGGTGGTATAATCAGGAGTGTAAATGACAATGCTTACCCTACAAATCAACAGTAGCACCTGCACACCACAAAAATAGTATGATTTTAATACTTGAAAATACTAAATACCTATTCTCTCAGCTAGTTTGTCCTCTGAGTTATCTCCCCAATGACCAAGAAAATCAAATGAAAATTAGATGGGGTAACTTTTGTCATTAATTAGGATGTCTTAGGACTCCAATCCAAGTGAAATCACTCAAAAAATCTCTTTTTAACATGTGCTAAAAAATAACAGAAAATTACTACCCCAAAAGCTAGAAATTCAAGAATCAATGATCTAGTTAACTTACCAAATGCTTAACATAATCAAGTGCAAATGATATGGGGTAAAAAATTTTATTAACTTGAATTATAATCCAAGTGGAATCAACTCACAATATCCTCGTTAACATGTGCTAAAGAATATTAGAAAAATACTACAATTTTTCTATAAGAGACTTCCATAAATTATAGATTTGTGAACTAGTAAACCAATCCAAGTAGCTAAATGATGAATATGACTTTTCAAAGTTGTTTTAAGGATGAATCATGCTTTTGGATCTGTAAATAACCTTCAAAACAACTCACTTCAATAATTTACCCAATATCACCTACAACAAAAGAAGCATGAATAATAAAGGCATTTGAAGAGCTCAAAGACAAATTGACAACTGCATCAATCCTTAGGGTCCCAAATTGGGCCTTGCCCTTCCACATGCACAAATATGCATCAAACAAAGAAGTGGGGGCAGCATTGGGGAAGCTTGAAGGTAAATTTCCTTATGCCATCTATTTTATTAGTAAAAACTTGTCCAAGCTTGAACTCAATTACACAATTTCTGAAAAATAACTTTTGTTTCTTGTGCATTCTTTAAATAAATTCAGACACTACATTACTAGATATCAGGTTTTTGTGCACACTAATCATGCAACCATTAAGTACTTGATGAATAAATATGATTTAAATGCTAGAATAATTATATGGTTATTGTTGTTACAACAATTTGACCTAACCATTGTTGACAAACCAGGGAAATAAAATGTTGTTGTTGATTTCTTGTCTAGACTAACCTTGTTTATAGAAAATAAAGAGATGGAAGATGACAAGCTTTCGAATGAACACCTATTTTCCATATCATTATTGTCCCCACGGTTTGTTGATATAGAAAACTTTTTGGTTGTTGGCCAGTTTCCCCATAACTTTTCTGAATCAAAGAAAAAGAGCAAAATTGTCAAGAAAAGTGCTCCTTATACTTCGATTGCGGGGGGACCTCTTCAGATTGGGGCCTGATCAAATGTTAACGATATGTGTAAGAGAAGATGAGATCTATGAAATCCTCTTAGCATGTCATGATGGACCCTATGGGATCCATTTTGATGCTAAGAGGACAACCTACAGGATTCTTTAGGCATGATACTACTGGCCTACTCTTCATCGATATGCCCAGAGATACACTTCACAATGTAATTAGTGTGAGAGGATGGGGAAACCTACTCAGAGGGATGAGATTCCCCTCAAACCTCAAGTGAATTTAGAGCCATTTAAGAAGTGGGGCATGGAATTTATTGGCCCTATTGACCCTCCATATGGACAGAAGATGTACATCGTTCTGTGCACAAATTATTTGACCAAGTGGGATAACGTGAAGGCGGTCAGGGTAGCAACAGAACGAAAAGTAGCATAGTTCTTAAGGGAGAATTTTTTTTTACAAATTTGGTTTCTGAAGGGAACTAGTGACAAAATAAGGTCCTTAATTCACTTCCAATTTTATAGAGAGGATAATGAGGCAACATCATATCAGACATAGAAAATCCACCCCATGCAACCCTCAAGTGAATGAGAAAGTGGAGGTGACCAATAGAGCATTGGAAAGCATTCAGACTAAGGTTGTGAGTAGCATCAAGAAAGAATAGGTAGAAAGGCTTATTAATGCAACTTGTGCCTACAACACTACTTCAAAGATCACCATTTGGTTTAATCACCTTGAGTTGGTATATAGAAAGAAGGCCCTACTATCCATTGAATTTGAATATAATACACTAAGAATGACAACACAACTTGACTTGGACATCACAAAATCTCGTGAAGAGATACTATAGTAGCTAAATTCACTTGATGAAATCAGGCTATAGGCTCTAATGCACACTAAAGTAGTTTGACTACAAAGGAAAGTTTGGCATGATAAGCACATCAAGACTAGAACCTTCCCTGACGGTGACTGGGCCCACTTGTATGATTTTAGGTTCAAATATTTTAAAGGAAAAATAATGACCAAATGGTTAGGTCCTTATTTGGTGGAAAAATTGCATGATAATGGCTCAATTTAAATCAGGACAATTAATGAGGAACAAATCTCGCTTCTAGTGAATGGATATAGATTGAAGTTTTATAGGAAGCCCCTCTCAAGGGATGAGTCTACTAATTAAATAATAAGAGAAATAAAAGGGATTTAGATCATGAGATCTCCCAATACATTTAGTCTCTAACAAAAAATAAACAAATAAAAAAAGATTAAAAAAAAAAGATAAAAAAAAACCCCAGGTGAAAACCTCCCTTGAGGCACCAGAGGCGTGCTCATAGGTTGAAAGCATCCTTAAGGAAGCCTATGAGCCTAAATAAAAGAAAAGAAACAAAACTAAAAGATCCCCAGGTGAAAATCTCCCTTGAGGCACCTCGGGTAGACCCACAAATCATGAAAACCTCCATGAGGTAGGAAGTGGGCCTTAGAATTAAAAAAGAGAAGAAGAAAAAACAAAAACAAGAAGGAAAATAAAAGATGAAGACACACAAAATTCATCTTTGTTTTATCTATTCTAACAATTATGCAAGTACAACATACTTCGAGCAGTAATATAGAAGATCATCCTGCATTACAAAATTCACCTTCAAAGAGTTTAGGAAGCCTCTCTGCATCTATCTCACTCATTCCCACACCATTCCTCAGCTTCATCCATCATTTCCAGGTATCTTCCATTTGCTTAATTCATTGTCCTGAATTGCTACAAGAAAGATCTTGCATTGTTATAGGATACTACAGAGCGAATAATAAGGGTACAAGGTTGAATTTTTATCCATCTTTGAGCAAAGAAGAAGGTACCTAGGAGTCCCTAACACCCATACATCCCATCTGCACCTGCTAATTTCCTTTTTTCCTTCACTATTTCATTGTTCAATTGGAGCAGTCCACATTTTTCACGTTTTCCCACCAATCATCAATAGAAAATACCTCTCCATAACCATAAGTAGCTTCCTCCCGTATTATAAAAAAAAAATGAACGCTCAAACAAGAATAAATTGTGAGACTCGGGAGCTTCTATGGCTACTACAAGAAAATAATTGTCATGTAACATCCTTCACAAGCCTTACAGGCCCAAGATTGCATTATGGATAAAAAGAGTCATGAATTCTACTATATTCATAAGACAAAAAAACCAGGCATAAGTAGTTACAAGACCTCCTGTAGGCTTCTACAGGATCTTCAATCACCTACAACAATAACATTCAACCACCTATAACAACATTGCTTCATCCATATAAACCATAGATATTTGGAGCAATAGTAGTAGCCATGGAAAGATTTTTGAAGGTCTCCAAAAGTAGTAGTAGCAACATTCGGACCTTCAGCAAAACATCAATGGTAGCAAAAACATTCAAAACTTCAGGATCATCAAGGAAAACCTCATCAATTACATCAATAGCCTTCATAGCATCTGCAAGAAAACATCGAAGGTAAGGCCCATGTGTGCAACTCTCAGAACCTTCCCTTTGAAATTATTCTATCTTGTGTTAATCAAAGTTGTCATTGATGCAGATATAGCATTATTTGGATGGAAAATATTCTTTTGATGTCATAACCTCATGTATCCTTGCTCTTGATGAGGAAGCCTAGAGCTCGAATGATGTCCTTACCCTTGATGGATATTGCAATAGTGAAGGAGAATACATGAATGACCACACTTGATGATGTCATACGTGATGGCACTTGATGAAGGTCTAGATGGTCGTTGGAAGACTACCTGGAAGCTCTCTTGATAAAAAAATAATAAATATTGCACTATGGTTGATGACATATCACTGCAGTATTACATGATTTCAAGATGACATGGATAATTTACATGATGAAACTATGATGAAGAACTTGGAGACACACTAATAACCTCTTGTTGTCCTAATCATCAAGCCCTAATGACCTCTTGTTGTCCTAATCATCTTTTGCACTAAAGATTTCATAAGCAGTCACAAAGAAAAATAAATTTGGACACCTTGGAGGCATCCTTTCAGAATGAATCCTACACCATCTTAAAGAGGATTTTTTCCTCTTTCTAATGAGCCCTCACTTGCCCAAAAACTCCCAGTAGTTGAAGAGAAAATGAATTTTTAAGTTGAGAAATATATATTTTATTGCAAGCCGACCTAAGTCAACCTACATATGTCCTCTCTCACTCTCCAACAGTCACGTCCTTTCTTTAAAGGAAGAAATTACTATAAATACAAGCTTGTTTTCATCATTCTAGTACAAAAAATTATATATTTGATGTAAATTACAAGAAGACAAGGAACAACAACTAAGACCGAGAAGGAATTTTAAATAACTGTTTGGGTTAGATTTCAACAAGGTGACCTTACTAAATTTCAGATATTTGTTGCCAGAAGACTGTGAAAAAGTGCAGGAGCATTAGAAGCAGCAAACAATGAACAGGATCTTTTGTTGGGTTAATTGTTTGGGCTTTTGTTTGTTCAGATCTCGGATTTCAGCCTAGTATTAAGGCTCGGATCACTGGAACCAAACATCATATCTGCGTTACAAATTAAAACCCTGTATTAAGGCTCAGATCCATGGAATAGAGCCTAAGAACAGAGATCAAACTTACTTATATGGGTATATCTATGATACAACAGTGCTACTGTGGATGACAAGAAGGTTTATACTTATTTCAGTCATCCTTAAAAGAGATCTATAAAGGTACGGATATCAGAAACAGTGACACAATTGGAGAACTCAACACATTAGGATAGTCTTGTAGAGGGCTCGGTTGAAGAACTAACGTGTAAAGGTGTGAAAGAAGTTTCAGATCATCAATGAAGGAGATAGCTACAACACCGAGAATAACATACAGTTCACCATTTTGTGGGTTCAATGATTTAGTGACTATGGTGGCATCATCAAGCTTACTGTGAGGGCATATGCAGTCAATCTTGAAGTGAAGATTTCGAACCTTGACAGTGTTTGGAACCTCGAGACAAAAAAAAAAGTGAAGTTTGTTGATGACAGTTTGAAGATATCTTTGTAGCATACACTGAAGCAGCCTTGGAGTAAATCTAGAAGCATTCATTAAGATGAGTCTTCTTTAGCATTACTTGGAGCATTGATTGAAGACTTGTTGGAGTTTTCATTGGAGAACTTTTGGAGACGTATTGAAGCATCCTTGAAGTAGCAATGTTGAGGTACATTAAAGAATCCTTAGAAGAATTATTTGGTGTAGACTTTGAGGCTTAGTGCAGTGTATTGTAGACACATTTTTGAGAAGCCCCAGTTGTCCTTGGAGTTAATCTTGGAGACCATGATGCATTAGTCATCATGAAGTAACCTAAGAGATATTTTTTTGGGTACCATGAAGAGCTGTGGTGACACCTTCATGTGAAGAACAAGGTTTTCATTGATGAAGTGACGTGGAGACTAAGTGAAGGCATTGTTGAAGATTGTCAAGGCTCGTTGAAGAAGACATTGGGAGCCGTAAAGTATAACCAAATATATCTTGACAAAATGAAGCAGGAGGTTGGAGCCTCATAGAGACAAATTTGGTGCCTTGGAATATAGGGTTGGAGCCCTAGAGGATTGGAGTCCTCAAGAAACCAGGTCGGAGCCTGTACCAGAGATAGGGTTGGAGCCCTAGAGGTTGGTGCCTCAAATTGACAAGGTTGGAGCCATGGAAAGACCAAGTCGGTGCTTGGCACAATACAGGTTGGAGCCTGGAAGATTGGAGTCTTCATCTAGGGTTGGAGCACTATATCATTATTGTACTTTACTTATTGTAAAGAAGAAATTAATCAAATTATATATTCCATCATTGTTCATTTTGTGTTCTAATTATAAGTGATCTAACTGGTAAAAATAACAATTGAAAATAAATAATGATTCACCCTCCCTCTCAGTATTTCCAACAATTGGTATCAGAGCCAGTACCTTCATTCAAAGCCTAAAAGCTTGAATGTTTATCATTAGAACACAAATGGAAAAGCCAAGGAATAAAGGAATAAAGGCTCCAAAACATGTCAAAATGTCTCTTCCTCAGTTAAGAATTCAGATGTAAACCAGGTCAACAAAGATCCATTGTTCAATGGAAATTTTGATGTATGGGAGGCAAGAATGAGGAATTTCTTGAAGACTAAAGGAATTGAAGTATGGAAATTAGTGATTACTGATGACACGATGGACGAAGAATCCAAGGAGTACAATACAAGAGCAATGAAGGCAATTTTGAATGGGTTACCAAATTCTGTGAAGGCCAATTTTGAAAAATGTTCGTCAACAAAAGTCATATGGGACAAACTTCATGATCTTCACTCAAAAGGGGCATTGAAAATGATCTCTTGTCAAGAAGATGATGGAAAACTAGAAAGAAGTCCAGAATCCATCAATGAAGGTGAAGATAAGAGAGATGACAATAAGGCTAAAGAAGACCTAGAAGATGAAGAGAACAAATAAGGCAGTGAAGAAGATCTCCTAAATAAACATATGGCTTACATGGAAGAGATTAACAATTTGAAAAAGGAAAATGAGGAACTTAAGAGGAAAGCGCAATACGTTGACCAAGATAAGACAAGGAAGGAAGTTGACCTTTTCAAGCTTCAGGTACAAGAAAGAAATGAGGAGCTTGCCAAAATTAAGGAGGAATTTCATCAAAACAAAAGAAAGCATCGTGAAGAAGTCACATCTATGAAAAATAAGTTGGATAAGGAAAAGAAAAGGGAAGAAGCTTTGTCAAGCCACCTTGAACAAAGACTTAAGATCTTGAACAATCTTGAAGCAGAGATTGGTCAATACAAGGAAGAGGTCTCCTCTCTTATATCTCAACTAGAAGAAGCAAGGAAACAAGCATAAGGAGCCGAGAAGGTGATGGAAACTTTGGCATTCATAGAAGGACAAGTTGATAAAGCAGAAAAGGAGAGAAACACCATAATATGCCAACTAGAAGAAAAGGATGAAGAAATCTTCAAACTAAAATCAGAAATCAATCTTCTCATGGCCGAAACAAGTGAAGCTAGAAGAATAAAAGAAGAAATGGAGAGTTGTCTAGTAAAGGAGAATGAAGAAGTCTTCATAATGATATCAAATATCATCTCCCTTAAAATCGAAGCACACGAAGCAACATGGATGATGGAAGAAATGAAGAAGCAACTAGTTATGAAAGATGAAGATTGTGAAAAGTTGAAAGGAGAATTTGTCTTTCTTAAAAAGGAAGTTGACTTGCTGAATAAGAACTTGAAAAGCTATCAAACCCTATATGACATCCTAAGTCATCAAAGGTCTCCCCTTGATAAATTGGGGCTTGGCTATGTAAGTGAATCCTCAAGCAAGAATGATAATGTTTCAAAAAACAAGGATGTGAGGAAGCCAGGAAGAAACGTTGATGCTCCCAATTCCAACAAAGGGAAGGAGAAGAGTCAAGACAACAATGTAAGAAATCCTACTCCAAGGAGACTTGCAGATGATGTCAATAATACAAAAGGTAATGAATATGACCAAATAATCCCAAGGCAAAAAGACTTTAGAAGTACATCAAGGAAATATTCATCTCCCAGGTACCAAAGTATATTTCTTGGTTTTTGATATTCTTGTACAAACTTTGAGCACATGGAAAAAGATTGTAGGGCATATCACAAAGATAAATATAATGGTCCCCATCAATCTTCTAGAAGCAATTTTGCAAGAAGAAGTCATGATTACTCATTCATGAACAAGATGGAGTGCTTCAATTGTCATAACATTGGACATATGACATGTGAGTATAACTTGACTTGGGTCCCCAAAACCATGACAACCAAGCCAGAGAAGAAAGTTACACAAGTATGGAGAAGGAAGAAAATTGGGTTCGAAAGTCTCTTGAACACTCCAGCCAACAACACATGTTGTTGACTTGATGAAGTCATCCTTGATATTCCAAGTATTTGATGGTGAGACTCCGCCAAAAAGAGACCATGCAATTAGGGGGAGATTTGTGACTCTTGAGCTTATGATTCTTAAGCATTCTTGGAGAAACTATCCATGAATGGGCCCTATGAAATCCTTGATGAATGACACATGGACAATCATCTTTTGATAGATCATCTCTTGCGAGCGAATCCATTGAAGAACATAATCCTTCACTCATCTAATGGACCATTATTGAAGATTTCTTCCACTTGATCACAAGGTGAGAAATTTGTCTTGAGCTAGAGGATTTTATGCAAGCCGGGGTAGTTGTTTCATAACGTGAAGAAATATAAACACATATATCATGGACACCATTTCCAGAAAAAAGAGCACCATGAAAAGGGGAGGATTGTACGTATGAAGAACTATCATTGACAAAGAGAATATGCTAAAGAGAATAGCATGATAGGGGGAGTACTTGGGCACCCCGTTTGCCATTGATTTCAAAGGGGGAGAAAATGTTGAATGGCAAGAATATTGCCATCAATGTGTTGAATCCCTGAAAATCAGGCCTTACAACAAGGGGGATACCCACCCGGTCCGGACCTTGGTTAGCAGCTCCTTTTCCATTTGGTGTAGTGGGTTCGACTGGGGATAATGGGACCAGTTTCCCAATATGTGTGTGTGTGTTGAGAATTGATATTTCCTTTCTAAAGTTCCTAAGTGAAATGCTTTTATTCTATTTCTAATCTAATCATATGCAAATTGTATTCTAATTTAAACAGAAATATCTAATTCTAAACTAACCCGGGATGTAATATTTTTTATTTGTGCGATCTAAAATGATTTCAAATAACAATTGATAATAAAGATCATTCAACTGTTATAAGAAATGAATTCAGTAAAGATAAACCACTTCATATAAAAAGTTAGATGAAACAGTTGTGAAAAACATATCGCATAAATAAAGGCTAAGTCATACATTTGAAAGATAAAATGAATAGTTATCACCTGCATAAAAAGTATACAAATGATAACTCAAGCATTCACAAACATCAATATATAAATAACTTAACACAAATATCACTTTAACACAAAGGCGTAAATAGTTAAGAGATAAAAGTACCATTTATAACTAGTTCTACTCATGAGCTAGAAGCAATAATGACTTATCTCTTCTTAATTCAACATCTACTAAGAGTACAGAAGTGCAACATCAGTAGCAGATATTAAACGCAGATATCAATAAATTCTCTTCTATTCATTTATCAAAACCTCCTCTGAGGGTGCAAAAGTGCATGTTCTGAGGACAAGTTTTTGACAAATTTCAGGACCCATCTCTAAATGCATAAGAAGAGTTTAAATACTACTAACTAAATCTAAAAATAACTTATTACAAAAATGTAGGATACGGTTTAAATGACCATCCTTTTTCTAGGCAAAAATAAAGTAAAACTAATACTAAATCTAAAACTTAAAACTATCAACTAACTACTTATGAATTTGATCTTTGAATTTGTAAGCATTCAGCATTGACTTGAGAAGAGGAGGCTGGCCGACTTCAGATTTTAAATTTCCTGAGAAAACGAAATCGGCAAGTGTTGGCGCCATCTTCTCGGCAGAATTGATGATGCAATTGAGAGCGTTGCATTGGCTGTGTGGTTTTACTAGACATGCCTAGTAAGAATCCCAATTTAACTTTGTCAATCCTTTAATTGATTCTGCTTTTTCTTCAGCTTTCTGTTTCCATTCTGTTTGTAATTGTTGTGCTTGTGGTAGGTATCCTGGAATAGTTTCTGAAATCAAATTAGCCTTGTGCAAATTTTCATTTACACAATCAGTAATATTGCTTGCTGCTGTAGCTGCTTCTTCCACTACTTGTTCTGCAATTTTGATCTGTGCATCCCAATTATTGAAGAGCATTTCTTTATGAATGTCATTGATGATTGGTGCTCCTGCCCTTTTCCCCTCCTCTGTCTTTTGCCAAGTCAAATAGTCAGTAACTCTTTCATTAGTTAAATCATAATCATGTCGTAATTCTACGACATGATTAGTGATTTTATCACTTTCTTGACAAAAAGAGTTCCATTGTGAAATTTTTTGGCATAATATATCCTGCTGCTGCAGTAGTTGATTATTTAAGGAAATAGACTCTGTAATAAATTTTGTGAGCTTGGGATCATCTTTGTGTATCTCTTGCATAACCTGTAGTTGTTTCTCTTTTTCAGCTAAACTTTTCTGATATCCAACTTGCATTTGTTGAAATTCCTTTTGTAATTTTTCAAGTTGTTTTTGTGCTTCACTGTTAGCAATAGCTTGTTGCAGTTGTTGTTGCAGAACCTGTATTTGATTTTCTTTTTCATTCAGTAATTGTCGTACTTCGGATGCTTTATCGATGGCTGCAGAGGCATATGCTCCTTTAATTTGAGATAATTTAGCAAGATTTTCAGTTGGATTAGTAGTAGGATCTTGCCATAAAACATCCAATTGTTCTGCATCATGAGAGATTACGCTTTCTAATTTCCTTTTCTTCCTTTGTTTTCTTACTACTGCTTTATGTTGTGGACTATAGAATATATCCAGAGGATGAATTTCCTCTATTTTAAGTACAAGCTCATAGGAGGGGGAAATGTGAATATGTTTTGTTTCTGCAACATTGCTAGTTTCTCCTGTGACTACATTTTTTATTGTCTGTACATTAGTTACAGGAGTCTGTGTGTTCTGTCCTTCAACATTAATCAAATCATTAAATGTTTCCCATTCTTTTTCTAACTCAATTCTGACGGATGGTTGCTGTTCATTGAGAGGGGGAAGATTTATCTGTGGAGAGATTGAAATCTGTTGCTATAAAAGTTCTTTTGATTGGGCAGTATCCTTTACTGACCCTTCACTTTTATCCTGGTCATTATCAGTTTCTTTCTCGGACTTTGACTTGGACTTGTCTGTATCTGAACTTCCACTAAGACTGATGCTGGGAGTTGGTTCCCTTGCGGGTTCCAAGCGCAAATTATCCAAAGGGATAGTGGTCAACCTTCTTTCTCTGTACATTTTAAACTCTTGGAATTCTTCTGGAGAAAAATGTGTTTGAGCTGAATGTAGAATCTCTTTAAATGTGCATTTTTCTTTAAACATATCATTAAAAAGATCCTCTTCTCCAGAAAATATTCTTACCTTGACTGCAGTGGTGAAATCCTTAACAACATCATATGGGTCGAATAGCCTTCTTGGAAATTTGAACAATTGTAAACATGTAATATTGTTTACTTCTTTAAATGCATGACCAACATCAAATAATAAAAATGCTCCGCAGGCCACAGGAAATTGTGGCCAGATGACCTTCTTTTTATTCTTTAAATCCTTGGTCAAACCTCCCTCTCCGCAGGTTTGATATGCAATTTCCCGGGCCAGAAGTTTATCCGGAACATACAAAGGTAAAACATGGGGAGAAGCAAAACTTCCAAAAACCCTAACATAGGTAAACAATTCTTCTCCAAACCATCTTGCGACAGGGAGAATGTCTACTTCTGCTTTAGGGGAAAACCTTGGAGCATCCTTATTATACAACATTCTGTACAGTGGCAGCATGATGCCATGGCAAATTTTGTAAAAATGGGAAATGAACTTTGAATCCCACAATTCTTTATGATAAACATGAATGGGTAGGGGATCTTGAATTTTCCATTGCCAACCCATTACAGGAAATTTAGAAATATAATAGATTGAATCCATTACATAAGCAGCTAGGAAAAAGGAGGATAAATCCTCTGAGAGACAGTCCGTTTAGACCGATAATTAAAATTAGCCGTGGCTAAGTTATCCGACAATATCTTAGCCCAATCCACAATAGTAGCATTAACAGCAGCATTTAATAACGGAAGCCATTTGGATGAAAACTTATTAATGTCAGGCTTTCCAAAAGGCTTACAAAGCATAGCAGCAGCAAAGCAATACAGAGAAGTGAGAGAACCAGTACTGTACGTACCGTGTTTATCTTTCTTCAGTGGTTCGTCTCTTCTGGACCATTCCTTGGTGCATTCTGCTAGGTTTGCATTTTCCTTGGCAAACTTTTCAATAAACTGTTTGTTGTATGTTGCCTGTGGCTCCGGCAAATGATACATAAGCCTTAAATCTTCTGGAGTAAATGAGCCAATGAGCTCTTGCTCCTGAGTCTTGAACTGTCTGTCCGTAATATCAGTGCTATCCAGTACCCATTTCACTATGTCTGTATATGGAAGAATTTTAGGTCTTGCTGCTATACAGTGTAAAAATGAACAAGCTAACTCTGTAAGAAATGCTTCGGAAGAACTAGCTGATCTTGCAATGGCCGAAACCTCCATTACTCTGGGGTTTTCTTCTTCAAGAAGATTATACATGCCCTCCCAAGTGGTGATACCAGCGTCTTTGTTGCAGGCAGTGTCTGTGTATAAGGATGTCATCTCTTTACTTTCAAAACTCGGAGCTTTGTCTTTCTTTCCCATAATACTCTGAATATCGCTTTGTATAGTCCTCTGTTCTTCGCGCCTGCGGTTTACGAATTAAGTGAGAGTAATGATATGAAAAAGGTGACGACAAGTTTTTAAATGCTGAAGAGCTATGAAATATATCACATTACGTGAAATAACTTTTTTAATCAGAACGAAACCATTTTCATTAATGAGTGACAATCAATTTATTGATTAAAATTTAAAGCGCAATCGGAGTTTCGATTTTTGGAGAGTTTTTTCGTACAACGAGCCTTAAGGATCTGCGATAATGCGATTTGCTTCGCAATATTGCAGATCGTAATCTTCGCAAATCGCAATCTTATAATAGCGCAAAATCGCAATATCGCAGATCGCAATCTTCGCAAATCACAATCCTATAATAGCGCAATATTGTAACATCGCGAAATCGCAATGTCGCAATATCGCAAGATATAACATATGACAAATATTCATTAATCTATTTTCTGTGAAATGCGATTTGCGATAAATGTTATCGCACATCGGTGATTTGAGGTTTCTCAGCATATGATATTTGAAACTTTGCGATGCGATGAATGTTCTTTTTAGCACGTAGTTTTCGTATTGCAATCTTTTAAAATTCCGCTTGTAAAGAGGCATTCATTACCCTTTTGCGATGCGATATTCCTCAAAGAATGATTTTATTCTATGCTATCATAAACTTAAGTTTATTTAAAGATTTTCCAAAGAATTTTCTTAAGTTAATGATAGTAAGTTTTATTGAAAAAAGAAAACAAGCACTAATTAATTTTTTGAATTTTTAAACTAAGGGTCCCCACTTATTTAGTATTATTTAAGAAGGGGGGTTGTTGCTAGCCACAACAATTGGCGATTCACTTGGAAGAACCAGTTATCTCTTCTTTTCTTTTGAATTTTCTAAACTTTTCAAAACATAAAATTTTAAGAAAAGCAAACTTTATTATAAAAAGACAAAGTACATTATGCTTTTATCTATCAATGATATTTCATTTCTTCTATATTCAACTTTGATTATTTACTTCCTCAAGCTAGTCCTTGTATCTATATCAGTCATTACTTGGTTTATAAGGATAAAAGCAAAAGGCTTCTCTGTAAATCATTTTAAAATATGCTCATTTTTCGTAGGTAGAGCCACTGCTGCCAGCAGGCGTCTATAGCCTCGACAGGGTTACCTGTTACCCAGCAATGATCCTGTGTCCTACTTAGAGAAATATACAATTTTCAAAGAGAAATCCATGTTCACACTTATTACTTTTATTTTTCTTTTTTTTATCCTTAAACAATGTCTTGGTTTGGTAGCCAATTTATGAAAATGCCATTCACTTGATTTATAACTTTGCTGAACAAACTGGCTCGTGATGAGACCCATTGTCTTTTGATTGCAATAATCTTGAGTCATTGCCCTGTTATGGTATGCAGTATTGGCAAAGTCAGCAAGCTATAATATCTATGATCATGATAAGTCGGCTCATGATGAGACCTCTTACTCTTTAAATTAAAAGTGTATCATTGGATTATTCCCTGAACATTGTAATTTTCTAGGTGGGGAGGAAGTCATTGTTTCTTTAAGATAGCTCTGGACGACAATGGTAGAGTTTTTGGAAAGAACTTTTCTACAGAGAATCTTCATTTTGTTATAGATACCTTTCATTGAACTGATATAAAACATTTTCCTGCTAGAGGTCGTTTTTTATCAAAATTTACAAAGTTAAAACTAGTATCATTTCTAAGCTAAAGCTTTTAACTGTATCTTTGAATAATAATGATCAATTTTCTAGAAGAATTCTATTTATATAAGTGAAAAAACAAAATCAAAAAGAGAATTTGTATCTTTTTTGCGAATTTCAAATATAACCATTAACAATTGGTTTTATTATGAAAGTAAAGAAAACTAATATACAGAATAGAAGAATGATCTCCTATGGAAAATATTTTTTGAGGATCTGTCCATTAATAGGTAAAGACTCTCTTTTTCCTGTTAAATCTTGTAACATAAAAGTAGATGGACCTATGATTTCTGCAATTTGGAAAGGACCAAGCCACATTCGTTGAAATTTCGTATGTTTTCCTTTTTCTTCATGAGCCTTGTCCCATTTTAAAAGTAGATCTCCTATCTGAAAGTCCTTTCTGGTTATCATGTTTGAATCAAAAGAAGCTTTCACTAATGCTTGGTGATGAGCATGAGTTACTTTGGCCTTTTCTCGTTGTTCTTCTAGTTTAATTATTTCCATCTGCCTTAGTTGTAAGGAAGAAGTTGGTGCTTCATCAATATGTTGAACTAAGGCTAAAGAAGGAATTGCTAGATGAGTTGGAAGAACCACTTCTCCCATAAACTAAATTAAAGGGAGAAGTGCCAATGGAGGCTTTCTGCGTTATTCGATCTGCCGATAAAGCATATATTAAAGACTTATGCCAATTTTTATGATTCTGATCAATGGTTTGCTTAATGATTCTGATTAAGTTTTTATTTGTGGATTCAGCTAACCCATTTCCCTGTGGATAACAATTGGTAGAGTATTTAAGTTTGAAACCTCTCTTGAGTGCAAATTCAGTCATAGCATTACCAGAAAAATACGATGCATTATCAAACATTAAAGCAGAAGGTAAACCAAACCTGGTGATTATGAACTGATCTATGAACTCGATGATGTGTTCGGCATTAGCAGTCTTAAGAGGAACTGCTTCTACCCATTTCGTAAAATAATCAGTTGCTGTAATGATATGCCTATGTTTCTTAGAAGAGTGAGGGACGATCTCACCTATTATGTCCAATCCCCATTGATCAAAAGGCTACTCAATATTGTCTGGTTGTAATGGTAATGATGGTTTCTTTTGTCTCCCAACAGTGGTTTGACAGAGTTGACATTTCCTTGCGTAGCTATGTGAATCTTTGAATAATGTGGGCCAGTAATAGCCTGCACGAAGAATTTTATGTGCAGTAGTATTTCTAGCATAATGTCCACATGTTGGTCCATCATGAAGTTCCTGCAAGAAATTTTCAGCTTTAGATTTCTCCAGACATCTAAGGAGAACAGAATCATAATTTATTCTAAAAAGAACATCATTCACAAGCTGATATTTCTTAGCCTTCAAACTTAGAGCTCTTTTCTTCGTATAATCAAGATTTGGAGGAGCATATCCATTCTTTAGATAAAAAATGATATCAGCATATAATGATTCAACATCGTTTAGGCTTACCTCATACGTTTGTATCTCTATAGATGGTTTTTCAGAAATAAGCGATGCTCTAGCTAGTATTTTGCAAAAGCCTTGACCTCTTACAATACTTGCTGGTTTGATTTCTACATCATATTATTGTAAGGCAGTAACCCAATTGGCTATTTTCTCACCCACATCTTTCTGGACTAAAAGATTTCTTATCGCTGGAAATGGTACTATGATTTTTGTATGGGTTTTAAGTAGAAAGGGTTTGAAATATTTAATTGCTTTGAAAACAGCATAAGCTTGTTTCTCTACATCTGAATAATTCAACTTAGCTCCCTGTAATTTTGAACTGAAAAAATCAATTGGGGCTTCTGCCTTGTCTTGATTTGCTTGAGTGAGTATCGCAGCATAAGATTTATCAGAGGCAGATGTATACAAAATAAAAGGATCAGAAAAATTTGGATTTGCTAAAGATGGAGCATTAACAATTGCTTGTTTGATCAGATTGAATGCCTCATATTCATTTTGGCCCCATTTGAAATTTGAATTATTTTTAATCATTTCTTGTAAAGGAGATACAATTCTTGAAAAATCTGGGACAAATCTCTTTACAAAATTAATCTGATCGAGGAAAGATTGCATAGATTTCTTATTGTGAGGTAAGGGTATTTCAGAAATCTCCTTGATTCTATTAGGATCAATATGAATTCCAGATTTTGATACTATGAATCCAAGAAGTTTTCCTTCACTTAATGCAAAAAAAGATTTTTTGGGATTAAGTGAAATTCCATACCTTTGACAACGTTGAAAGATCTGTTTTAAATCTTTAAGATGATTGCTTCGTTTCTTGGAATATACAGTTATATCATCCAAGTAAATTACCACTGATCTGTTAACTAATCCCTTGAAAGCAATGTCCATGGCTCTTTGAAATGTGGCACTAGCGTTGATCAGACCAAAAGGCATCTTTTGATATGCATAAGTGCCCCATTTGGTTCTAAATGTATTTTTTAATTGATCATCAGGATGAACCAACACTTGGTTGTAGCCAGAGAAACCATCTAAGAAAGACATTAATTCTGATCCTGCAACTGCGTGCAATATTTGTTCCATAGGAGGCAAAGGAAAATTATCTTTTTGGAAATCTTTGTTAAGATTTCGAAAGTCAATACAAATTCTAATGTCTCTGTTCTTCTTTCTAACAGGAACCATATTGGAAACCCATTTAGAATGTCGAACGGGAAAAATAATCTTGGCTTCCAATAACTTATTGAGTTCAGACTTGATCTGATTTTCTAGATTGGGATGGATCTTTCTCAGTTTTTGTTGAACAGGTTTTTCGTCATTTATCATTGGGATAGTATGTTGGATGATAAAAGTGTCATAAGTTTTGAGTTCATCGTAATTCCAAGCAAAGACACTTTTATATTGTTTCAAAAGACGAAAATACGCTAATTTTTCTTCAGGAGCTAGACCAAGGCCTAGGTTGATATTCTGTGGTTTGGTATCAGTTCCTAGATTTACTAATTCATAATTCAAAGTCGAACTTTGCAATTTTGAATTAGTAGATATTTTGAATAGATCTTTCAAATCATAAAGGTCTTCTAACTTGACTACTGACTTTGGCATAACATTATTGGTGCTATCATGTTGCAATTGTCTTTCATGTTGGTCTTCATCAATTATCTGATTGATGTAAGATCCTTCAGATGTGAGAAAGCTTACAATATCAGGATCATCGTTGAAAATCCTCCAATTGGTAATGTTATCAGGAATCGAGGGTCTAAAGATTAATTCAATTGAAAATCGATCAGGACTAAAGTCTTCTGAAGGAATGAGCTTGGAAGCTACGTTAGCTAGGAGGTCTGCACTAGCATTCTGGATTCTGGGAATTGATGAAATATTAAATGCTATAAAATGTTCAGTCAGATCTTGAACTAAAGATTGATAATGCTTTAAATGACCTGATAAACAATGTATAGTATTGCGTACCTGTTTAATTACAATTTCAGAATCTCCAAAAACTTGTAGATATTTGATGTCTAATCCGATTGCTTTGTATAATCCTTGGACTAAAGCCTCGTATTATACGGTGTTATTAGTGCAATCGAACTCGAATATGCTAGTTAACATAATTTTGTTTCCCTATGGACTAACCAACATGCACCCTGCTCCTACTCCTTCATTAGATTTAGAACCATCAAAAAATAACTTCCAAAATAAAGATTTATTTACAGGAGTATTTAAAAAATTAATGCATTTAGAACTATCTGTTTGAGAAAAATTTTCTATCTGAGATAAAACAGAATGTTCTAAGTAAGGTGAAGTATGAGCATTGAAATTTCCTAAGAAAGAATCAACTGAATAATTGCCAATGATATTATTGTTGTATGCAACCGGTTCATTTTCTCCTTCCAATTCTGTTACTATGTATTTCTGATGTCTTTCTCATTAAACCTTTATCTGATTTGGTTTACCATTATAAGGAAGCCACATGTGTGACCAATTAGTTGCAAAGTATCCATGAAGTTTTTCTGACCAATCTCTGCTGAGAATTAAGCCATAAAATTCTGGAATATCTGCAACTAAAATATCAATAACTTGACATACCTTTGGGTTCGATGACAACCTTATGGTAACCTGATTTAATTCACCAATCACTTCAACTTGCGATCGATCTAGTTGGACTATGCGCACAACATATTTTTGTGGTTGAATGTTCAATTTTGCACATATTGATTTTGGTAGAATATTAGATGAAGCTCCAGAATCCACTAAACAATTATGCAAATTTTTATTGAAAACTTCATAAGTAAGAAGAAATGGAGGAGTATGAGATCTTGACCTTCCTCCAATTAAAGCGATATTTTCAAGATCAACTTTACTAATCGCATTAGTTGGAGGTCTTCCCATTTCATTAGAATCTTGAGAGATAACAGGATCGGGAAAAGGTTTTTCTGGTACAACATGTAATTCTTTCAAAAGTACTTTTTGCTAGTGTTTTAACTTGCTCAATTCATAAAAAGTGATGTTAGCCCTAGTCTTCTTCATATCTTCTATGATATTATACTCCATTTCATCCGGGACAATCAGTATTTTTGATGGAGTTGATGAATCTATTTGGACTGGGCTGGTTTGAATTGCTTTAGATGTCGTTTTCTTGGGTGCAACTTTATCCTTAGTCATTGAGCTTGCGCTCTTTGGTTTGGGAGTAGGTTGAGGAGGATCAAGTTGATTTCTACTTCGAGTGCTAATCAGAGATGCTTCTTGATCTTCCTCATCTGGGAGTATGAAATCCCACATACCTTATACTTCTACAACTTATTCTTCATCAGTAGTTTCTTCAGTAGCAGTTTCCTCTTCTTCTTCTTCTGATTCAGCATTAGTAATAGCATTTGGTGGCTTTGGATCAGTTGAAGGATTTCTTCTAAAAGTCTTGAAAGACTTTTTAGAAGATGTTTCTGCCACTTGTTTCTTAATGTCAACCATTTCGTTAGACATGGTTTTCAAAAATTTCTGCAATCCTTCTAAATCAAATGGATCTTTCGATTATTTTTTCTTGGGGTCTTCCTTAAAAGTAACCTTCTTGGATTTTCGTTCTTCTATTGCATTTTTCTTTTCTAAAGCAATGATATGTTTTTCGACTGCTATTGCTTCCTTCATATTTTCTGCTAAAGTTGTTTTGTTAGCCCTATCAACGAAGATTGCTATGTTTGATGGTAAAGCAGAAATGTACCACTCACTTTGCACTTCTTCACTAGGCTTGGAAGCAGTAGGGATTTTATTTAACAATTTATTGAAACGTGAATTAAAATCCTTGATAGGTTCTCTTGACTCAGCCCTAAGATTAGAAAGATCATTGATCAATGTCGCTGTAGACCTGTCATCACTAAATTTAGTCAAAAATTGATCTTGAAAGATATCCCAACTAGTGATGGATCCAGATGGTAATGAGAAATACCATGATTCAGCTACTCCTTGTAGGGTATAGGGAAAAATTCGGAAAACAGCATCTTCATTAGTAACTCCATTGAGATTTATAGACAACATAAAGTTGTTTATATGTTCTTCTGCTAGCATGCTTGCTTCAGGATTAAACTTAGGCAACCATTTTTCAGGATGGGCTGGTAATTGACTCAAGGGAACAGGCATTAAGACTGCCCCTGGATTATTCCATGGCATTTGGGCCATCGCTGAAATACTAACAGAGGAAAGTGCAGAAGATGATCTTTGTGAATGAGAAGATGAGGATATTACAATCCCAGATGTTTGAGAATGAGATGTGGAAGTTTGAGTGGACTGATGGGCAGTAATCTGGAGTGGAGGGGTGGATGGTTGACTTCGCGATGAAGAGGTTGAAATGGATGATGATGGTGAAAGAGTCTCACTATCAGACCCTTTAGGAGATTTCCTTGCTCTCTTCCTTGTAGGTAGAGGTAACTCAGTTGGCTGAATGCCAAGCTTCTCGCTCTGTAATCTGGTAAGAGGATGAGTAGGATTATATTGCGAAGTCACACTGCCTTGAGATTTATCAGATCGTTGAGGTGATATTGATAATCGCTGAAGTTTATGAATCAAGGATTCAACTTCAGGAGGTTCAATAGCAGATTCTTCTGAAAAGTCAGGGTTTGTGGCAGTGGCTGTTGTTCTTTCGACTTCTGGCTCTAGATTTAAAAATTCTATGTGCGATGGAGAAGTTGGGGAAGATGGTGAGGGTGATTTACTCTCAGAATGGTATTTGGATTTTGACTTACTTTCCATTCATAGTTCGTGGCCCTCCTTCTAGCGCCAAATATGTTGAAGCCCCGAAAATTGGGTCTTACAACAAGGGGGATACCCACCCGATCCGGACCTTGGTTAGCAGCTCCTTTTTCGTTTGGTGTAGTGGGTCCGACTGGAGATAATGGGACCAGTTTCCCAATATGTGTGTGTGTGTTAAGAATTGATATTTCCTTTCTAAAATTCCTAAGTGAAATGCTTTTATTCTATTTCTAATCTAATCATATGCAAATTGTATTTTAATTTAAAAAGAAATATCTAATTCTAAACTAACCCGGGATGTAATCTTTTTTATTTATGCGATCTAAAATGATTTCAAATAACTATTGATAATAAAGATCATTCCACTGTTATAAGAAAGGAATTCAGTAAAGATAAACCACTTCATATAAAAAGTTAGATGAAACAGTTGTGAAAAACATATCGCATAATAAGCTATTCATACATTGAGCATAAATAAATAGCTATCACCGTACAAAAGTGCCAAATGATAACTCAAGCATTCAAACATCAATATATAAATAACTGAACATGAATATCACTTTAACACAGGGGTAGAAATAGTTAAGAGATAAAAGTACCATTTATAACTAGTTCTACTCATGAGCTAGAAGCAATAATGACTTATCTCTTCTTAATTCAACATCTACTAAGAGTACAGAAGTGAAACATCAGTAGCAGATATTAAACGCAGATATCAATAAATCCTGTTCCATTCATTTATCAAAACCTCCTCTGAGGGTGCAAAAGGGCATGTTCTGAGGACAAGTTTTTGACAAATTTCAGGACCATTCTCTAAATGCATGAGAAGGGTTTAAATACTACTAACTAAATCTAAAAATAACTTATTACAAAAATGTAGGATACGGTTTAAATGACTGTCCTTTTTCTAGGAAAAAATAAAGTAAAACTAATACTAAATCTAAAATTTAAAACTATCAACTAACTACTTATGAATTTGATCTTTGAATTTGCAAGCATTCAGCATTGATTTGAGAAGAGGAGGCTGGCCGACTTCATATTTTAAATGTCCTGAGAAAACGAAATCGGCAAGTGCTGGAGCCATCTTCTCGGCAGAATTGATGATGCAATTGAGAGCGCTGCATTGGCTGTGTGGTTTTACTAGACATTCCTAGTAAGAATCCCAATTTAACTTTGTCAATCCTTTAATTGATTCTGTTTTTTCTTCAGCTTTATGTTTCCATTTTGTCTGTAATTGTTGTGCTTGTGGTAGGTATTCTGGAATAGTTTCTGAAATCAAATTAGCCTTGTGCAAATTTTCATTTACACAATCAGTAATATTGCTTGCTGTTGTAGCTGCTTCTTCCGCTGCTTGTTCTGCAATTTTGATCTGTGCATCCCAATTATTGAAGAGCATTTCTTTATGACTGTCATTGATGATTGGTGCTCCTGCCCTTTTCCCCTCCTCTGTCTTTTGCCAAGTCAAATAGTCAGTAACTCTTTCATTAGTTAAATCATAATCATGTCGTAATTCTACGACATGATTAGTGATTTTATCACTTTCTTGACAAAAAGAGTTCCACTGTGAAATTTTTTGGCATAATATATCCTGTTGCTGCAGTAGTTGATGATTTAAGGAAATAGACTCTGTAATAAATTCTGTGAGCTTGGGATCATCTTTGTGTATCTCTTGCATAACCTGTAGTTGTTTCTCTTTTTCAGCTAAACTTTTCTAATATCCAACTTGCATTTGTTGAAATTCCCGTTGTAATTTTTCAAGTTGTTTTTGTGCTTCACTGTTAGCATTAGCTTGTTGCAGTTGTTGTTGCAGAACCTGTATTTGATTTTCTTTTTCATTCAATAATTTCCGTACTTCGGATGATTTATCAATGGTTGCAGAGGCATATGCTCCTATAATCTGAGATAATTTAGCAAGATTTTCAGTTGGATTAGTAGTAGGATCTTGCCATAAAACATCTAATTGTTCTGCATCATGAGAGATTACACTTTCTAATTTCCTTTTCTTCCTTTGTTTTCTTACTACTGCTTTATGTTGTGAACTATAGAATATATCCATAGGAGGAATTTACTCTATTTTAAGTACAAGCTTAGAGGAGGGGGAAATGAGAATATGTTCTGTTTCTACGACATTGCTAGTTGCTAGTTTCTCCTGTGACAACATTTTTTATTGTCTGTACATTAGTTACAGGAGTCTGTGTGTTTCCAATTATTTTTCTAACTCAATTCTGACGGATGGTTGCTGTTCATTGAGAGGGGGAAGATTTATCTGTGGAGAGATTGAAATCTGTTGCTGTAAAAGTTCTTTTGATTGGGCAGTATCCTTTACTGACCCTTCACTTTTATCTTGGTCATTTTCAGTTTCTTTCCCGTACTTTGACTTGGACTTGTCTGTATCTGAACTCCCACTAAGACTGATGCTGAAAGTTGGTTCCCTTGCGGGTTCCAAGCGCAAATTATCCAAAGGGATAGTGGTCAACCTTCTTTCTCTGTACATTTTAAACTCTTGGAATTATTCTAGAGAAAAACATGTTTGAGCTGAATGTAGAATCTCTTTAAAAGTGCATTTTTCTTGAAACATATCATCAAAAAGATCCTCTTCTCCAGAAAATATTCTTACCTTGACTGCAGTGGTGAAATCATTAACAACATCATATGGGTTAAATAGCCTTCTTGGAAATTTGAACAATTGTAAACATGTAATATTTTTTACTTCTTTAAATGCATGACCAACATCAAATAATGAAAATGCTCCGCAGGCCACAGGAAATTGTGGCCAGATGGCCTTCTTTTTATCCTTTAAATCCTTGGTCAAACCTCCCTCTCTGCAGGTTTGATACGCAATTTCCCGGGCCAGAAGTTTATTCGGAACATACAAAGGTAAAACATGAGGAGAAGCAAAACATCCAAAAACCCTAACATAGGTAAACAATTCTTCTCCAAACCATCTTGCGACAGGGAGAATGTCTACTTCTGCTTCAGGGGAAAACCTTGGAGCATCCTTATTATACAACATTCTGTACAGTGGCAGCATGATGCCATGGAAAATCTTGTAAAAATGGGAAATGAACTTTGAACTCCACAATTCTTTATGATAAACATGAATGGGTAGGGGATCTTGAATTTTCCATTGCTAACCCATTACAGGAAATTTAGAAATACAACAGATTGAATCCATTACATAAGCAGCTAGGAAAAAGGAGGATAAATCCTCTGAGAGACAGTCCGTTTAGAACGATAATTAAAAATAGCCGTGGCTAAGTTATCAGACAATATCTTAGCCCAATCCACAATAGTAGCATTAATAGTAGCATTCAATAACGGAAGCCATTCAGATGAAAGCTTATTAATGTCAGGCTTTCCAAAAAGCCTACAAAACATAGCAGCAGCAAAGTAATACGGAGAAGTGAGAGAACCAGTACTGTACGTACCGTGTTTATTTTTCTTCAGTGGTTCGTCTCTTCTGGACCATTCCTTGGTGCATTATGCTAGGTTTTCATTTTCCTTGGCAAACTTTTCAATAAACTATTTTTTGTACGTTGCCTGTGGCTCCGGCAAATGATACATAAGCCTTAAATCTTCTGGAGTAAATGAGCCAATGAGCTCTTGCCCCTGAGTCTTTAACTGTCTGTCCGTAATATCAGTGCTATCCAGTACCCATTTCACCATGTCTGTATATGGAAGAATTTTAGGTCTTGCTGCTATCCGGTGAAAAAATGAACAAGCTAACTCTGTAAGAGATGCTTCGGAAGAACCAGCTGATCCTGCAGTAGCCGAAACCTCCATTACTCTGGGGTTTTCTTCTTCAAGCAGATTATACATGCCCTCCCAAGTGGTGATACTAGCGTCTTTGTTGCAGGCAGTGTCTGTGTATAAGGACGCCATCTCTTTACTTTCAGAACTCGGAGCTTTGTCTTTCTTTCCCATAATACTCTGAATATCGCTTTGTATAGTCCTCTATTCTTCGCGCCTGCGGTTTACGAATTAAGTGAGAGTAATGATATGAAAAAGGTGACGACAAGTTTTTAAATGCTGAATTGCTATGATATATATCACATTACGTGAAATAACTTCTTTAATCAGAACGAAACCATTTTCATTAATGAGTGACAATCAATTTATTGATTAAACTTTAAAGCGCAATCGAAGTTTCGATTTATGGAGAGTTTTTTCGTACAACGAGCCTTAAGGATCTGCGATAATGCGATAATGCGATTTGCTTCGCAATATCGCAAAATTGCAATATCGTAGATCGTAATCTTTGCAAATCGCAATCTTATAATAGCGCAAAATCGCAATATCGCAATATCGTAGATCGCAATCTTCGCAATATCACAATCCTATAATAGCACAATATTGTAACATCGCGAAATCGGAATGTCGCAATGTCGCAAGATATAACATATGACAAATATTCGTTAATGTATTTTCTGCGAAATGTGATTTGCGATAAATGTTATCGCACATCGGTGATTTGAGGTTTCTCAGCATATGATATTTGAAACTTTGCGATGCGATGAATGTTATTTTTTGCACGTAGATTTCGTATTGCAATCTTTTAAAATTCCGCTTGTAAAGAGGCATTCATTACCCTTTTGCGATGCGATATTCCTCAAAGAATGATTTTATTCTATGCTATCATAAACTTAAGTTTATTTAAAGATTTTCCAAGGAATTTTCTTAAGTTAATGATAGTAAGTTTTATTGAAAAAAGAAAACAAGCACTAATTAATTTTTTGGATTTTTAAACTAAGGGTCCCCACTTATTTAGTATTATTACTAATACTAAATAAGAAGGGGGGTTGTTGCTGGCCACAACACAATGAAAAAAGGGGATATTGTTAATCAAAGTTGTCAATGATGTCAATTTAGCATTATTCGAATGGAAAATATTCTTGTGATGTCATAACCTCATGTATCCTTGCTCTTGATGAAGAAGCCTAGAACCCGGATGATGTCCTTACCCTTGATGGATATTGCACTATTGAAGGACTATACATGAATGAACACAATTGATGATGTCATATGTGATGGAACTTGATGGCTGTTGGAAGACTACCTTGAATCTCTCTTGATAACAAATTAATAAATGTTGCACTAGGGTTGATGACATATCACTGCACTATTACATGATGTCATGATGACATGGATAATTTATATGATGACACTATGATGAAGAACTTGGAGACACACTAATAAAATCTTGTTTTCCTAATAATCAAGCCCTAATGACCTCTTGCTGTATTAATCATCTTCTACACTAAAGATTTAAGAAGTAGTCACAAAGAAAAATAAATTTGGACACCTTGGAGGGATCCTTTCAAAATGAATCCTACACCATCTTAAAGAGGGTTTTTTCCTCTTTCTAATGAGCCTTCACTTGCCCAAAAACTCCCAGTAGTTGAATAGAAAATGAATTTTTAAGTTGAGAAATATATATTTTACTACAAGCCAACCTAAGTCAACCTACATATGTCGGCTTTCACTCTCCAACAGTCACATCCTTTCTTTAAAGGAAAAAATTACTATAAATACAAGCTTGTTTTCATCATTCTAGGACAAAAAAAATTGGTGTAAATTACAGGAAGACTAGGAACAACAACTAAGATCGAGAAGGATTTTTAAATCACTGTTTGGGTTAGATTTCAGCAAGGTGACCTTACTAAAGTTTGGATTTGTGGTCAGAAGACTGTGAAATAGTGCAGGAGCATTAGAAGCAACAAATAGTGAACATAATATTTTGTTGGGTTAATTGTTTGGGCTTTTGTTTGTTCAGATCTCGGATTGCAGCCTAGTATTAAGGCTCAGACCACTGGAACCAAACCTCATATCTATGTTACAAATTACAACCCTATATTAAGGCTCGGATCTGTGGAATAGAGCCTAAGAACATAGCTATGACTTACTTTTGTGGGTATATCTGTGATACAACAATGCTATTGTGGATGACAAGAAGGGTTATACTTATTTCAATCATCCTTAAAAGAGCTCTAGAAAGGTACGGATAAAAAAAAAAGTGACACAATTGGAGAACTCAAAACATTAGGACAATCTTGTAGAGAGCTCGGTTGAAGAACTAGCATGTAAAGGTGTGAAGGAAGTTTCAGATCATCAGTGAAGGAGATAGCTACAACACTAAGAATAACATATAGTTCATCACTTTGTGGATTCAGTGATTTAGTGACTATGGTGGCATCATCAAGCTTATTGTGAGGGCATATGTAGTCAACATTTAAGTAAATATTTTGAACCTTGACAGTGTCTGGAACATCTAGACAAAAAAAAAGTGAATTTTGTTGATGACAGTTTGAAGATATCCTTATAGCATACATTGAAGCAGCCTTGGAGTAAATCTACAAGCATTCATTAAGATGAGTCTTATTTAGCATTACTTGGAGCATTGATTGAAGACTCGTTGGAGTTTTCATTGGAGAACTTTTGGAGACGTATTGAAGCATCCTTGAAGTAGCAGTGTTGAGGCACATTAAAGAATCCTTAGAAGAATTATTTGGTGCAAACTTTGAGGCTTAGTGTAGTTTATTGTAGACACATTGTTGAGAAGCCTTAGTTGTCCTTGGAGTTAATCTTGGAGACCATGATGCATTAGTCATCATGAAGTAACCTAAGATATCTTTGTTTTGGGTACCATGAAGAGCTGTGTTGACACCTTCATGTGAAGAACAAGGTTGTCATTGATGAAGTGACGTGGAGACTAAGTGAAGGCATTGTTGAAGATTTCAGGGCTCGTTGAAGAAGATATTGGGAGACATAAAGTATAATGAAATATATCTTGACGAATTGAAGCAGGAGGTTGGAGCCTCATAGAGATAAGGTCAGTGCCTTGGAAGATAGGGTTGGAGCCTTAGAGGATTAGAGTCCTCAAGAAACCAGGTCGGAGCCTGTAGGGTTGGAGCCCTAGAGTTTGGTGCCTCAAATTGACAAGGTTGGAGCCTTGGAAAGACCAAGTTGGTGCTTGGCATAATACAAGGTCGAGCCTAGAATATTGGAGTCTTCATCTAGTGTTGGAGCCCTATATCATTATTGTACTTTACTTATTGTAAAGAAGAAATTAATAAAAGTATCTATTCCATCATTGTTCATTTTGTGTTCTAGTTATAAGTGATCTAACTAGTAAAAATAATAATTGAAAAGAAATAATGATTCACCCCCCCTCTTAGTATTTCCAACAGCTTGAAGAAACATTAAAGGTGTATGAAGTAAAAGGTTTTATAAGCCAAATTTACCTAGAGAGACCTCAACCATATTTGAAATTAAATTTCGGTCTTCTCTAAAAGACACCCATGCATGTGAAAGGAGGACAAGACAAAAAAAGGGAGATAACTCGAGAGAGTGGGCTGACAATTAGAGAACTTTTGAGTTCTAAATTGGGCCTCCTAAGAAAAATGTACAACCAAAATAAAATTTAAAGAACCAATAAGATTCAAGATGGTGATGTCAACCATGGGGGATGATTCACCATTTTGGGGGTTAAAAAGTAAAAAGATTGAAAAATAATAAAATAATAAACTACTTTTTAAATTTGTATTTTCAACTTATCTCCCTATGGTTTTACTCAAATTTCGAGTGGGAGTACTCGTTGGATACAACATTTAATTCTTCATCCAAGGAGTGCCCATGTTTCATACTTTTGATAGACCCTACAATACGAAAAATAAGAAATACATGAAAAAACGTGATTGCAATCATGTTTTTCATGTATTTCTCATTTTTTATGTAGCAGGGTCCATCGAAAGTATGCAACATGGGTACTCCTTGGATGAGGAATCAAATTATGCATCCAACGAGTAAAACCATAGGGAGATAAGTTGAAAATACAAGTTAAAAAAGTAGTTTTTTCCCTTTTCCACTAAAATTTGAGGATGTAATCTTATCTTATTTTATTATTTCCACTATTATTTTATAATTTCCTTAGGAGGCCCATTTTAGACCTCAAAATTCCCCTAATACGATTGCTTACTCATTATGGAACGTGTAACTTGATGTGGTAGGTGGGGGCTAGCTCACATAGCACGTTGAGCCCATAACCTCAAAAAATGACCACTTAAGTTGGGCCCCTTCAAGCCTATTTTTGCATGCAAACCTATTTTAAACACCAAGGATTCCCCTCCAGTCCTAGAGGAGGTCGACCCAGTCAAAACATTTCGAAAGCAAGTCGCTACAAGAAGCTATAGGATTATGTAGAAGATTGTTATAGGAGGTTGATACAGTGCTACAGGAAGCCTAATTCTTCGTAAAATATCTATCAATCCTCAATAAACAATGGAAAATAATCAAAGGAAATGTAAGTGAAATTTCTCCTCACCAACATTTGGCATAAATATTCAAGAAAATGTCTCAATTATCAAAAAAAGGCACTCTGCAATTTTACAGTTTAAATTATAGTAAGAACAACAGTTGAATTGGCTAAGAATTTGCTTAAGTGTATGGTATGTTCAAAGGATATGTTGTGTTGAACAAATAAGAGGTGCATGTTGTAACTGTCTTTTCTTCGACTGTAAAATTTTTGTCAGTTTTCCTCTACTACAACATTCTCCATTGTACATGAAACCCTAGGATCCTATAACAGCAGAAGATAAATTCCTTGATCCATTTTGTTAGAATCAGATTAAGCCATGGGAGGGGGATTCAATAGAAGAGAGCCCCTCACTAGCCACACTGCACAAAAACCAATACATCCACTCCACACACAACACCAAGCGTCGCAGGAACTTGTGAAGGGGCCAAAGACGGCAACAATTATGCTCCCTTTCCAGAAGAAAAGGGTTACGACCCGACCCAAACAAAAACAATGCAACACACATCGAACCAGAAGGCCGCGATCTTTCTCACAAGCGAAAAATCCGACTCGAAGACAAAACAAACAATTAACAATAATGCTCACCCGAAAGCAGGGGAGGCAACGTGGGTGATGAGGCCACCACCTTTCCTAGATGGGGAACCTTCTTAAGAAACTTCCTCTCCAGGCAGGAATCACACTACAGACTCCATAGCTCATCCAAACACAGAATGACCGACAACATCCCTCACCGCCCTCCATAAAACTCAAACGAACACCACCACCCATGAGACCCAAGGAAGAATGAAATTTAGAACAGTTCACATTTATCCCTTCCATACACAAGGTACATTGAGAGGAAGGGGAGGTCGACCCTCCCACCTGCGGCCACATGCTCACCATGAGTTCCCACGCGTTCCCTCAGGAACGCCATCATCCTTGTTAATCACCCCCATCGAGGAACATGAGAATCTACATTAATCCTAGGGGCATTTCCGAATTATTTCCAAATGTTAAAAAATGTGTTTTAAGTGGAATAAAAACCTCCATAAATGGGAAGTTATGATCCCAAATAGATCATTTTATAATTTACTATCTACTTTGGTACTTTCCAAGTGGAAAAAATGGAGCTAGTCACTGATAAAACCTATTTTACGGGTAGGTCCAACTTTGGTGATTTGGGTCCATAAATTTTTAGAACATGTTTGAGGCTTAAAAAAACCATTTTGGAGTCAAAAATTTTATAACAAAGTCCATAATATCTTGATGTTGTTTTATAAATTAAGATATTTCCAATGACATGAAGATCACCTCAATTGGAGTTCATATGAGGTCGTTATGTCTCACACTAGTTGGCTTATCGTATTGACCACCATGATATCAAGTGGATGCCACATCAAATTCTATTACTTGCACATGTATAGCTAGTTATGTCTGGACTTTCAAGAAGATTCTAGAGGGTTAAAAACCATGAATTTAACCCTAGAAGGCTTGTTTCACGATATTAAACACTTAGTCACTAGAATAGAAAGGGGTTCCATTCTTATTGTATTGTTTATTATTCCATATTTGAGTAGAAAATCTAGGAGTGGGATGTTGAAGCATAACAAAGAAAGTAGAAGATCCTATGGTAGCCATATAGGCTACAATGTCCAGCAGCAACTCCATATTGAGTGCACTTTCTTTGGATTTGCATTTTCTAACTCAAAGGAAAAGAGAAAGGCATAGAGCTCACCTTCTAGCTTGGTTTCCCCAATGTACATCATGTGTTCATTGTGTGAATGATTTGTTATATGCATAATTTCATTAATTTCAATTCCCATTTATTTAATATTTCATATGCTAAGGTAGTTATATTAGACTCGGCCCAACACACCATCATCTTCTTGTGCACTGAATGTAATAATGAGGTCATTATAATCGACAAAGTCAAACACATTAGTGAATATATATAGAAACATAATAAGATGTTATCCTGTTTCAAAGGCATTTGTGATAAAGAAAAAGTAACTAAGTAATTAATGGTTATGTTATTAGTGTATTTAAGATATTTAAGTTATTTTATAAAGAAAAGAGTGATATGGAAATTTGCTATTTTATTTAGAAAAATTGTCAATGTAATAAAATAAAATAAAATAGTGATATGGAAATTGTTGTACGAGGATCCCCTGTTTGTGGGACAAGGGATCTACATCTACATAATTATTTGATTAGGATTGCTGACATTGTTAGCATGAACCACTATTCTGTTGAGCCTTGTTTTCCAATATGATGCCTTAGATCACATCATAGATATGCATTCAAGTAATTGCTCTTGTATTGAGTATTTCTGATCCATTTTTAACAACCCATCTAACATTTCTTGTTTTGAATACCAAAATTTATAGAGAGCATAAATTTCACCAGCCTATTTCTTTGTAAACATAGTTCTTTATTATCTAATTGTAGACTTGATTTGCTTAATATGGTTTCTAGAGTTAACCACATTATCATGTAGCTTCAGACAAAGCCATAAATGAGTTGAGAAGTTGTCTTACATTTTCAAGGCTCTACTTGGAACCAATTTTCCGTTGAAAATGCAACAATATGATGGAGCTTAGTGAAATGAAGTTGCCTTCACTAAGTGGGCCCGCAGGCTATTTTTGGCGCAAAGTCTATTTTTAGACATATGGATCATGGTCTATGAGTTGCAGGATGCTATTTATGGATGATTGGTCGAGTTGGTAAAAATAGACGGACCTCTATTTTTAGACATTGGGCGGTTTCTATTTTTAGACTGCCGGGCTAAAAATAGAACAATCAAATATTATTAACCCTTAATAATATTTAGACTATAAACATTATCTTATCCTCTTGGAGCACTTCAGTTTGATGCTTGGATGTGGCACATGCAGTTGACAGAAGGAAATACGCTTTTCCTAAGGGTTATTTGAGCTATTGCATGGTTGACTTCGGTTAGAACTCATGTGGCAGAGTTTGGTGGAGTTGATGAGACAGTTGGTGGAGTTGTGTTCGGTTTAACTTAGTTGAACTAGTTGTATTTAGTCTAACTGATAAATACACTAGTGATGAGTGGTGTGAATTAATTATTAATTAATTCACTAATTATTAACTCGTAAATCAACTAAAGAACACATCAGTTAACTGCAATGCATGGACAGTTCAGTGGAGACCAGTGTTAGAGGTGGGTGAAAGGGTGAGTGTGACTATCAGTTGTGACCATGATTGTGCATGAGATTTTCACACACATTGATGGAGATTGCCAATGAGGATTGTGCAGTTGGAGCTAGTGGGATTCAAACTTGGATCTCATTCATTACTCACTTGGATTGCGCAGTAGAGGCAGGCAGACTTGTGGAGAAGATTTGAACCCATGACTTGTTCAAATCTCAGTTAGTTTTGTGTGTAACTTTGGAGATAGTACTGAGTACTTTTGAGGAGTATTGTGCTATGTATTGTTACATGTTCTCTACCATTATACTATACAGATAGTTGGGGGTTTTCAGATATTGCTTTCCCCATTACATCCTGTGTTGATATGTGTGCTTGATTATGTTTTAATGAGCGCATGCGACTGCTTTCTATTTCCGCATATTGATGATCAATTGTAGAAGAGGTTATGTATTATGCATGAAGCTTAAATAGTGTGTAATCAGGATAATATCGGTGAATAATTCAGCTATTATTCAAATTTCTACATGGTATCAGAGCATAATTGATCATCGGATCTATTACAGCGATTACAGTTATTTTCGGTAGACAGAGTCTGTAACGGGCCAGGTAGCCTCTGGATCCATCCTTTCTTTGAAAGGGGATATATCCAGTAAATGCCCTTACAGTCGATCTCTGTGCTAGAAATAATTTGTTCTCACAGATCCAGAAGCAACAAAGTTTTGAGCTTGGAATTCGAATTTGCAACAGAATTTGGAATTCGAATTTGCAGTAGTTTTTTTGGTGCCAAAGTCGAAATGTATTTCAACGGATTGCGACTGGAATATGCCCTTGAGAGCAGTTCGAATTATGTTGCATGGAAGGACCGAATGGAGGCGGTAATAGATGATAACGGGCTGAAGGAGTTCATAGAAGCTGAGATCCCAAAGCCGACTGATGCTGCTCAAGTTGAGGCTTGGCAAAAGAAGATGGCGAAATGTCGAAGAATTCTGTTGGAGGGCGTGAAGGATCACATTGTATCCAGCATGCATGGAAAAGCTTCTCCATACTTGATGTGGAAAGCATTGACAGATTTATTCCAAAGTAAGAGCGACCAGAGGAAGTTGGCGCTCAAGGATAAACTCAGACACATAAAGATGGAGAAAGGCGACAGTATGCCCAAGTATCTCACGAAGTTCATCCAATCCAGGGATGAGCTGGGAAGTGTGGGGGTGACTGTCGATGATGAGGAATTGGTGAGCTTGGCTCTCCTTGGTCTTCCGAAGAGTTGGCATGCCTATCAGGATTCTGTCAATGGTTGGGAGAAATTGCCAGGATGGGAGAGACTTTGGTCGTATCTTGTGCAAGAGGAGATAAGGTGGAATACCAGAGACGAATCTTCATCAAAGGCATCTGATGAAGAAAATTGCGCTTTGGCTGCCAAAGCAAAGAAGGGGAAGAGCAAGAAAGCTTCTCATTCCGGTGTGAAAGGCAAGAAGCAGGACATGTCTAAGGTGAAGTGTTTTCACTGTCACTAGCACAGACATTATGCCACAAATTGTCCGCAGAAGAAGAAAAATAAGCAAGATGCCGGATCTGCACCAGGAGAGGCCTTAGCCTCGCAGTTTGAGATGGATTTTTTGCTGATCGCATGCTTGGTCTCAAGTGTGATGGGATCAATATGGTTCTTGGACAGTGGTGCGTCTTTTCACATTACTGGAGATCGAGATCTGTTTTTAGATCTGGATGAGAAAGATCTTGGAGTGCACATCGAGATGGGCGATGATGGTAGATACAGTGCGACCGGTATCGGTACCATTTCCTTTGAGAGGGAGTCTGGTGAACCCTTCGTATTGAAGGAAGTGATGCATGTTCCAGGATTGAAGAAGAATCTGATCTCTGTGGCGATGTTAGAAGACAAGGGGTATGATGTTGTCTTCAGCGAGGGAAAAGCTTTCCTGCGCAGTAAGACAACTGGAGAGACCCGGAAGATAGGGGTTCGAGTCAAGAACCTTTATCAGTTGCAAGTAGATGGCTGCGCAACAATGGCATGCAAGGTGGGAGGAGTGGTGAGCCGGGATGATGGCGAGCTATGGCACCGGAGATTGGGCCACCTTCACCATGGAGCTTTGAAGATACTGCAGCAAATTTCTACTGGGCTTCCTAAGGGCACTCTTGCGCAGTGAGATCAGTGCAAGGGGTGTACCTTGGGAAAAATTTGTGAAAGCCACCTTTCACGAGAAGGATAGTCGCGCCACGACAATCCTTGAGAGAATTCACACAAACGTGTGTGGACCTTTCTCAGTAGCTTCGACAGCAAAGCACAAGTACTATGTGATCTTTGTTGATGATTTTTCTCGGAAGTGTTGGATCTTCTTCATGCAAAAGAAGAGCGAGAGATACTCAAAGTTCTGTGAGTTCAAGGCTCTGGTTGAGAAGGAATCAGGGAAGCATGTGAAGGCTCTTAGTGGCGACAATGGTGGTGAATTCATCTCTGCTGAATTCAAGGACTTTTGCAGCGCAGAAGGGATTCAGAGAGAGCTCATTGCACCTCATAATCCACAGCAGAATGGGGTTGCTGAGCGGAAGAACATAACGATCGTGGGTGCTGCACGGGTGATGTTGCATGATCAGGGCCTACCCCTTCACTTGTGGGTTGAGGCATGCAATACTACAGTATATGTGCAGAACCGTTGTCCTCACAAGATACTTGGCATGAGTACACCAGAGGAGGCGTTTTCTAGTAAGAGACCTGATATTTCCCATTTGAGGATTTTTGGTTCACCTGTCTACTTGCATGTGACGAAGGATGCCAGGAAGAAGCTGGATCCGACCACCAAGGTTGGAATATTTGTGGGGTACACTGATACACCTCACAACTATCGGGGGTATTTTCCAGACAGTCGCAAGACTATTGTGCAATGGGATATCAAATTTCAGGAGGAGAAAGCCATGCAGTGTTCGCTTGAGAGGGAGCCACACTTGCATGCAGATGAGGAGCTATTAGTTCCTAAGGATGAGCTTCCGGATGTGGATCAACCACAAAAGGAAGTTCATGGAGTGGAAGAGACCACTCATGCAGCGCCAACCATCAGAGGGCGCAAGCGCACTACAGAAGCTGAGCGACTGGCTCAAGATGCAGAGAAGATTGTACGACCACCTACAGCACAACGCAGACAGAGACAGTCACCGGATCAGTACACTAGATACATGGCTCTTGTGAGCAAATGTGTCGTGACAGAGCCATCCTCTTTCAAGGAAGCTATGGAGGACCCCGCATGGGTAGATTCCATGGTGGAAGAGTATGATTCGATTGTCAGAAACAGTGCATGGGAGATTGTCCCGAGACCGGAGGGAAAATCAGTGGTGGGTTCGCGATGGATCTACAAAGTGAAGCAGGCGGCTGACGGGAGTGTGGAGAAGTACAAGGTAAGATTTGTTGCCAGAGGCTTCTCACAGATAGAGGGGATTGATTATGAGGAGACTTTTGCACCTGTCGCAAGGTACTCTTCCATACGGACGATCCTAGCTCTCTCAGCGCAGATGGGGTGGCACATCCATCAGATGGATGTGAAGACTGCGTTCCTCAACGGAGTCATTGAGGAGGAGGTGTACATAAAGCAACCCGAAGGTTTCGAGATCTTCAACAATGAGTCGCATGTGTGCAGACTCAAGAGAGCACTGTAAGGGTTGAAACAAGCACCTCGTGCTTGGTACACACAGATAGACAGTTATTTCACTGGACTTGGATTCTCCAAGAGTGAGGTGGATCCTAACCTGTACCAGATTTTGGTGGAGGGGAAGTTGCTAATCATTGTACTGTATGTAGATGATTTGATTTTGACGGGTGATGAGCTGTTGATACTTTCATGCAAGGAGGATCTTGCTAGAGAGTTTGAGATGAAGGACTTGGGCCTCCTTCATTATTTCCTGGGATTGGAAATTTGGCAGCGCAGTGATGGACTGTTTGTTTCTCAGGGTAAGTATGCCTGGGAGATACTGGAGAAGTTCAACATGCATGGCTGCAAGCCTGTTGATACTCCTCTTCCTGGAGGTTGGAGGAAGGAGGATGCTACTTTAGCGGAGGTAGTGGATGCCACTGTTTATCGACAGTTGGTGGGGTCGCTTATGTATCTGGTCAATACACGACCTGATATATGCTATGCTGTTAACCAGATTTCGCAAGCTATGGTTAAGCCTACCAAGCTCTTCTGGAAGGCAGGCAAGCATGCATTGCGTTATCTTAGAGGCACATCGGGATATGGTCTGTGGTACAGACAGGAGGATGAGGTGAAGCTATGTGGCTTCACGGATGCAGATTGGGCAGGGAGCCCAACGGACAGAAAGAGCACATCTGGAGGGATCTTCAGTATCGGGTCGACAAAATTTTCTTGGTACAGCAGGAAGCAGAGATCCGTGGCACTCAGTTCAGTAGAGGCCGAGTATATGGCAGCAAGCTTGGCTGCATGCGAGGCTATATGGATGAGGAGGATCCTGGTTGGATTGTTCGGGTCACACTTGGAGCCTACTGTGATTTATTGTGATAACCAAAGTTGCATTAAACTCTCGGCTAATCCAGTATTTCATGATAGATCCAAACACATCGACATCAGGTACCATCATATCAAAGATTGTGTGCAGCGGAGAATCATGTTACTTTCATACATTCCCACGGAGGATAAGGATGCTGATATCTTGACGAAGGTGCTCACCAGGAGCACATTCGAATACCACAAAGGAAATGGATGGGGTTGCAAATAATCCATATTTTCTTGAGAGGAGTGTTGAAAATGCAACAAGATGATGGAGCTTAATGAAATGAAGTCGCCTTCACTAAGTGGGCCCGCAGGCTATTTTTGGCGCAAAGTCTATTTTTAGACATATGGATCATGGTCTATGAGTTGCAGGATGCTATTTATGGATGATTGGTCGAGTTGGTAAAAATAGATGGACCTCTATTTTTAGACATTGGGGGCGGAATCTATTTTTGAAACTGCTTAGGGCTAAGCGAAACCGATCCATATTAATGTATAATAATATTTAGACTATAAACATTATCTTATCCTCTTGGAGCACTTCAATTTGATGCTTGGATGTGGCACATGCAGCTGAAAGAAGGAAATACGCTTTTCCTAAGGGTTAGTTGAGCTATTGCATGGTTGACTTCAGTTAGAACTCAAGTGGCGGAGTTTGGTGGAGTTGATGAGACAGTTGGTGGAGCTGTGTTCTGTTTAACTTAGTTGAACTAGTTGTATTTAGTATAACTAACAAATACACTAGTGATGAGTGGTGTGAATTAATTATTAATTAATTCACTAATTATTAACTCATACTTCAACTAAAGAACACATCAGTTAACTGCAATGCATGGACAGTTCAATGGAGACCAGTGTTAGAGGGGGGTGAAAGGGTGAGTTTGCTATCAGTTGTGACTATTGGCTGTGCATGAGATTTGCACACACATTGATTGAGATTGCCAATGAGGATTGCGTAGTTGGAGCTAGTGGAATTCGAACTTGGATCTCATTCATTACTCACTTGGATTGCGCAGTAGAGGCAGGCAGACTTGTGGAGAAGATTTGAACCCATGACTTGTTCAAATCTCAGTTAGTTTTGTGTGTAACTTTTTGGAGATAGTACTGAGTACTTGTGAGGAGTATTGTGCTATGTATTGTTACATGTTCTCTATCATTATACTATATAGATAGTTGGGGGTTTTCAGCTATTGCTTTCCCCATTACATCCTGTGTTGATATGTGTGCTTGATTATGTTTTAATGAGCGCATACGACTGCTTTCTATTTCCGCATATTGATGATCAATTGTAGAAGAGGTTATGTATTATGCATGAAGCTTAAATAGTGTGTAATCAGGATAATCTCAGTGAATAATTCAGCTATTATTCAAATTTCTACATTTTCAACTTCTTATGTATTTCAATCTTAGATTTAAGCTCTTTGATCAACATTTATATGGTCAAAACAAGGATTGTCTCTTCCCACCTCCATTTTACTTTTCTTCTAATGGAATTCTTTAATTTTAAACAATTTGGACTGGTTGGTGTTTCTCTAAGTGTAATTTCTTTACTCATGGCTCAAATAACATTTTTGATATAAAAATCTTGACCTCATGTGATTTCATCATTGAACAACAAAACTAACAACTATTAGAATAGAGACATAGATTAGCAATTATTAGAATATATAAATAGTGATTTAGTGATATTGTGTGGATGGTAAACAACATTCCTCTCTATATTGCTAAAAACTATGCATGTGTTTTCTTTAATTTGTACATGCATCTCATTTTAGTGATTTCTATCTCACACCGACAACAAGACAATGAGACATTAATAAATTTAGATTCTTGAGCTTAGCCTGATTGTAGATTTGAGTCATCGGATTGTCTACCTACAAAATCAATGATTAATTTTATGGTTAACCCTTAAAAAAGTAAATCTATAATGAAATAAAAAATGACCTATATAAATACATATAATTATATACAAAATATAATTGATAATTATGCCATATAATTAAGAATGTGAAGATATATAACACACATATGAAAAACCATCATTAAATCTTCATACAACATTTTCAAAACAAATATGAAAATCTCAAATATCACTTAAGTCCATTATCATTCATAAACAAAAACTAGAAAGATTTGATCATATTTTTATATCCAATTAAAATATATATATCAAATAAATAAAATATTTTATTTTATACTTAAATATTTGATTAAGTTTCATATTAATAATATAAGATAAATAATATAAATATTCGGTTGAGAGATTTAAAAATAAAAATAAAAAATCAAGTTAATAATATAAAAAGTTAAGATATATATTGGATAGATAAAACTATAATAAAAAAATATTTCAAATAAGAGAGAAAATTTGTTATCAAATGTGAAACTTGAAAACAGTATATGCAAAAGGAGTTGTCTAGCACACAACAAAATAGCTTGGACTACAGGGTTTTGTTGAATATATATATATATATATATATATATATATATATATAGTTTGAGTGTTTTACTAGTTTTTTTTTTTTTTTTTTTTTTTTTTAAATTTTAATATATGGTGGAAATGGATTAAGATAATAAAAAACCCATGGAGCACCCAAAATTCAGAAGATTAAATTCTTGGGGCACCCAAAATCCTGAAATTTAACAACAATAATACAAATTTTCAAAATTTTCCGACAAAAATTTCATAAACTTACAAGAGTTTCTGAATTATTTTGTGAGTTTTTCAAACAAAGCGCTTGCGGAATTCCTGTTATGTTGTTGTCTATCACATTTATTTTTTGACAAATCACAAAGGTTACAAAGGGAAGAGAGGTGGGAGAAGGCCAAGGAGCTACTTGGAACCATTGAAAATAAAAAATTGTACAAGATCCCATTGACTGTACCTGTGTAAGACTGTCAGTGCCATGTATGTTTCTCTCTCGTCCTCTCACCTTTGCATTTCAAATGAACAAGGAGAAAACTAAGGTGAACAACATGTCGAATTGAGCGGTGACTGCCTAATTAGCTACTTGACTGTAGGTGATCTTTCTGTTGTAATTCAGAATGGCTATATTTGGCTACAAACTACCATTGCATTACCTCCACGCTTTTTCTCAAAGATTAATAATAGTAACCACTGTGTTATCACTCCAGTAATTCTCTAGTTGTGAGATTTTTGGGTTTTATTTGAGAATACTAGAGGCAACCACAGACCTACTTTTAAACTCTAGGATCTAGCCTTCTTAGGGTTCAGAGAGGGCTCTCTCTATAAGATTTAACTTTGTTTGTTTTATAAAATATTAGGCTAGTTATGATTGTGCGATTAGGTTTTGATTTGTTTGATTTGGTGGGAAAAATCACTGGAAGAGATGGATAGTAGAAAATATATTTGTCCATTGGGTTGAGGAGTCAAAATTCAAGCAGACAGAACTAGGATCAAGGCCAAAAATTCAAATTTTTTCAGGGCAAGATAGATAAACCTTGGAGATCTTGGAAAGTTGTTTTGTGAGATGGTATGATCGGGATAAAGAGAAATGAAGGGTTCTTTGATCCGGAAAATGGAGGTAGTAGGCAGAGGTCAAACAAGAGAGGGAGAAATTAAGGGTTCCCTACACTCGAAATCAGATGAAAACATAGAAATGACAAATAGTTAAGACATGGTGCTTTTAACAAATCCTGAAGTCCTCCTATTCATTCATTCAAATTTAGAACACATAATGGATTGCATGCAGCAAAGAAAGATAACAATGAAAAATTTAGAAAATACTTCACTCCAAATAGCTCATCACATGAATCCTGAAATATGATGCTACTTGATCTGATCCAGTCTGCTACTCGAAATTTGAACACAAAAAGCCTTCAAGTCCACAAAAATGACTATAGAAATATTCAGCAATTTATTCCACAATAATACTTCTAAAGATGAATTATTTATACATAATTGTTTACAAAATATCCTAGAATGCTTCTAGGAATTATCTAAGGGAAACAAATTATCTTTACAACAATAATAGAGATATTTGCTTAACAAATCAGCAAGTTGTCCTATCTATCCAAAAGAAATAGAAACTGATTGAGGATAAGAAGCAGCTGGCTGCCTTGTTGTCTTTCTAGCTGGCTATAGATATTTCAAGTCTGTTTAGAAATCTAATCTACTTTAACTGATACTCTTTCACTAATTCTCTTTAACCTATGATACTCTTTAAACTCTATAAAAGATCTTTACTTCTATAAAAATCTGTTTGACTGTAAATTTCAGCAAACTATTTTCACTGTTACCTTTCTGCCTTTTTACCTTTTACAATAAATCTGTTAATGACTGCCAAACTTCATCACTTGGAATTTGTATTTTCTTCAACTTTCTGAAATTTTCATCTGCTTCTGTGTATCTGGAGAAAGTTGGTTTCATGACAAACAAGTGTTTAATTTCATGTTGTAAATAGAATAAGTCCTCAAAACTTCTAAGTAGGACTTTTCCTGTTGGAATGCCTTGTCCACTACCTGCTTTTTCAACTTGTTCCTTGGCATATTCTATAATATTTTTGTTATAATCTTCCTGAGGCATCAACTTGTCATTGATGACCAAAATATTAGGCAAAATCCTTTGCCTCAAGTTCTCAAATTTAACCATAAACCTGGTTATGGAAATGTTCATGTTCTCACACTTTTCCTCCAACTGCTTCATCGAGTTCTTTTTGATGATAACCTTCTTTATCTCAAGGATAGTTTCAGTTCTATCAGTTATTTCAAGTTCTTCCAACTCTTGCCTGTTCTTGTTGTTGAGGAAATTTATTAGTTCTAGAGCTTGTTTTGGTTTGTTATCCAATTCCTCTTTAGTCTTTTGGATCTCTTCTAATGTTGCTTTTAATAAGTCTCTTTGTTCAAAAATTACTTGGATGGAGGGGCATATATCATTGATGGCTTCTATGATTTTGTTCCACAAATGATTTTTCACATAGGAAATTTGTTCCTTCAAGGTCAATTCCTTCTATAATTTCTTCAATTCTTCATTTAATCTGATGGCCTTTTGCTCATGTGTTTTTGCATTTATTTGAGCCAATTTGTTTGAATTCTCAATATTTTCTACCATATATTTTAATCTGCTGATTTCACTTGTCTTAAGAGACATTTCTTCCATGGCCTTTACCAGTTTGTTGTCCTCATCTGTAGGATGAACTGCTGTTGTAGATGATTATGTAGCTGAGGTTGTGGATGAAGTTACTGGCAACGCAGTAGCCATTGATTCTTTGGGTGCTAAATTTTTAGCTAAAATTGAAGGCATAGTTGTAGTGATTATAGGAATAACTGTAGGAATTTATGGTACTTTTGATGTTTCTTTTTCCTGGACAAGTTTGTCCATTTGAATCTCCATTTCTTTGATTTGGGTTGTTAACTGAAAAATCCAATTCATCATGTCATATTTTTCTTTATGTCCTTTTATTATCTCTTTGTTTTGAGGATGTTCACTTTGAGGAAGTTTAAGCTGTTTCCTCAAAGCTGCAATATCTTCATTTTTCTCCTTGACTAATAACTCTGCTGCTTTGACATTAGCAGGGTCATATCCCACCTGCAAAACTATTTCTTCCAAGGATTTTATCCTGAGATCTTTAGCATACAAGGATGCTTTGTCCATTTTCATCTGATCTTTCATATTGGAAATGGTGTTCTGGAGTTTCTGAGCACTCATGGCTTTAGTTGTAACAATAGAGTATAACATTTCTGAAGTCTGTCTATGGAATTCAATCTGATCAAGAGCATGAATATTATCTGTTTGGGCATCCAAATCAACCTTTTTATAATTTGCCACTGGCTTTGGGGATTTTACTAACATGATTAGCTTGTTGTGTGAATAATCAAATGCAGACCTAAGTCTGTTTTTCACACTTGGTGTCTGCTTGAGATAGTGAGAATACATATTGTTTTTTATCTCTTCATTCTTTAGTTTGATCTGTTTGTATTTTTCTTTGATGTCCAGATCTTTCTCCTCAGTTGCTTGTGAGGAAGAGGCTTCCATGCTCTGTTGTCTTTCTATCAACTATGCATCTTCATTGTCAACTTGTTCTTCATTCTGATTCTTAGTAACTGGCTTATTGATGATGACAGTGGAAACATCTATGTTGGTATCTATAAGATTTGATTCTTCAACATCAATTGTTACCTTCTCTTTACCTACTGAATTTAACTTAGGCCTTTTGTTGTATATTAACTTGAATTTAGTTTCAGTTGTAGTTTCAGCAACATAGGCACCTTCTTCCCTTACTCTCTTGGTGGATTTTTCTGGCTGATCTGCAGTCTCTAAAGTGTGAATAATATCTCTTTTCTTCACTACATCTATTAAGGTATTCTCTGTCCACTCAGTCTGATTTGCATATTTTTCTATCTCTGGCTTTGTTTCATGAATGAAGGGGGTTAACTTACATTTAACCCTTAGTTTTCTTAGGATCCCTTGTGGATCATAATTCCAAGGAAATATTTCTTCAAATCTGAATTCCAATAGCTGCTTCTTTCTCTGCATCCCTATGATTGCAGATGAATGGCCCTATCTGATTCTTTAATTTGAACTGAGTTTTCTTCTTTGTTGCCATGAAACTTATATAATTAGAGTTTAGGATTTGCCTGATATACTCCAAGGCAAAGATCCTCATTGAAACATGTTTGGGTAACTTGTAAGGTAACAAATTTGACCAAAAAACTCTAATCTTAGTATGTTTTTCATATAAGTACCAATCACCAAATTTATTCTGCTCTAACAACTGTAATATCTTCTTCATTTCTTCATTTATCTTTGGCTATTCTGTTTTTGTTAACATTTTGATCACTGGATATATGAATAATTCTGAAAATTTTGCATAAGTGAAATCTGCACACTCTTTCCTGAGCAAAGTAGTCCAGAAAATGACAGAAAGAGGATTTCCCTCTATGTCAAGATTTTGAAGAGTAACTGGAAAATTATCTAATTGAAAATATAAAAACATGTGGAAGAGGAAGGATGTGTATCAGAACACACCTTCAATTGGAAAATTGGTCAATTGATGATGAATATTGTCTGCAATGTAACCAACATAATCAAATATTACAGATGGGGGTTGTCCTGGGGTAAAAGTGGATAAGAAACACAATATGGATTCATCTGTGTGTTCATCAGTAAAGTACCCTAGGATGAAGGAAAGCATGGAAATCACGTCTTGAACATTTTGGGAATCTGGAAGTGGAATATGGGGGATTTATTTGAGGAATTTCTACATATAAAGGCATAAATGTCTGGAAAATCATAAATCTCTTGGGAAACTCAAGGCCAATATACAGATTGGTGAGGGCCTCTATAGACAAAGGGACTGGTTGAGGATCAGGTTGAAGTTGTAACATTTGGTTGATCGATTCAGTAGTAATGGTGAGAAGAACTTATTTTCTAGCATTTATTATGGCTCTCTGCTCAGGCACATAATACTGTTGACATAACCCAATGACTTCTTGGCATGGCTGACTTAATGGAACAACATATTTAGGTAAGTGGGATTCCCAAATATGGACTTCTTCTTGATTATCTAAGGACTTCTCATAGCTCCAGTTATGAATATCTAGCAAATTAAACTCAACAATTGGGTCTGCTATCTTGTAATCAGTATCAGCTAATGGAATGTGTTCAATGTCTATGACAGGGGTCTGTAAAGGATTTACAACAATAACAATCTTAGAATTCATAGCCAGAGTTGATTTAGGCACTTTGGCACCTTCAGGATTGCTAGAGCTCTGCTTTTTAGGGATTTTGGCTACTTCTGCAAGTTTAGACAGTTTGCAGAGGTATTTTTATTTTAGTAGAGGTTTCTTGGATGAAGATGGTCAAAATATGGGCTTCTCTTGGGTTTTTCTTGTCAATTTTGGATTCTCAATAGGATTTATAGGCTTTTACAGGTTTAGACACAAGAAACAGGGGTTTCTTGGGCATTTTCACTGAGCAATTGGGCTAAAAAATCACTTAGAGATTGGGCACAGAGGCTTTAGGATACCTTCAGAGGATTTTTGGCTTAATTTAGAGTTAAATTTTTTTATAGAAACTATAAAAACTCACTAATTCTCTTTAAAACAATGCGCAACAAGAAACAAGGTTTTTGCAGAAAATTTGACAGGGTTTGGCCTGTTTTTTGGGCTTTTTGATAGGGTCCAATGGTTGGTTTTTAAGTTCTGACTGAAATTGTCCTTTTAAAGGTCTTTTCAAGTTTGAAAACATGTCTAAATTTCAGAGAAATACTTGTTATACGCAGATATAAGGTTTTGAGAATATTTTTGAGGTTTTGAATGGGTCAAATGGCTTTCTTCTGATCTTTTGGAGCAATGTCTGAGTTCCTCAACAATCTTCAATGGTAACAGGTTTGAAATTTGCGGTCTTTGGCTCAAAAATGATAGAAATTTCTTGTTTTATAGTTGGGGGACTTTATACAGAGTTTATGCGCAGTAGGAGAGGAAATAAATGCATTTTCAATGTTTATTGTGCATATCAGGGCAAACAACGCCAACAATTAATGAAGGTCAAGTCATGCGGGAAGGGTGGTTTCGGGCTTCAAAGGGTCTAAAACCGAAGTGGTTATCGTGCGCCATTTCAGTGGTAATTAGTTTTGGAGCAAACCCACGCAATCCAATGAGAATCAAGCATGTGGAGGAGAGAGGAAATCCAAATACCGCCCATTTCGTGCAAAAGTGAAACGGGGAAATACGCGCATGTTTATTTGCGATATTGGGTTACAACTGTCGGATCTTGGGGTTCGATTGCAAACGGCCCAGATCTCCTGTGGAAGTTGCATCAGGTGGAGAGTGGGACCGGGGTCTAATATAAGTGGCGGGGACGAGTTTTAAACTTTAGTAATGAACGTTTTAATAAGTTTATAACCTTAGGTTTAAATGATATGCGGTGGGATAAGGTTTATGTGTTTAATTTAAACATTAGCCAATGTTTAAATCATTCGTATGGGCACAAGTTTTTATATTTATATAGTTTTTCAACTTTTGACAATTGTTTTTAAACTATAGGGGCGGAATATTTATATTATATATAGGTTTAAACCAATGGGATAGGGCAGGGTTTTAATATTGCGCACATGGAGTATTTAAAACATTGGTTTAAAGTAAAATAAAGGGTTTTTCTGGGTTTATTTAAGATAAAAGGGATTTAATACTATACGGGTGGGTGTAACTTTTTAGGGAATTAGTATATATAGTTAGTAGTTAATATGAAATAAAAGGGTGAAGTGTAGGGGATGTTAGCCACCTATAAATTTTTTGTCAAGTAAACAGGTGGCTAAATATTTTTTTGAGCCTTCAAGAAATACATTTCCTCTGAAAACATATCATTCTTGAAGCCTCTGTGTGCCCTTTGCCTTAGAAAATATCTTCACTATTGTTTCCATCCAAAAAGCCTCACTGTTTGTGAAAAATTTTTGCTTAGAAAAGCCTCCATTTGCCCCTTGTATCCCTGCAAATTTCCCCATTTTAACCCCTTTTCTTCCTTCTCAAATTCCCCCCTAAGACCCCAAAACCCCTTCCTAAGTCTTCTAAACCATCAAATTCCCCTTTTTAAACCATGTGAACTCCTTCATTTGATTTTAAAATCCCTCTTTCCCCTTACCGAAACCTCTTTTTAGCCTTTAAAACACCATTTTTAGGCCTAAAATCCCACCTTTTATCATATAACAAGCTAAGCCCCTTTCGGCCTAGCCCACAACCCCTTCTCCGCATGTAACCGAGCACTAAAACCAAGCGCTGAACCATAGAGCGCTAATCGCATCGGAAGTTTGTTGCGATGTGCGTTTCCTTTGTATTTGAAAACTTCCAATGCGATATTTTGTTTGGTCTATAAGCTTGTGGTGCAATATCCGTCGTTGATCTGAATAGATCTAACGGTCCGCGCTTGTTCCACCGTGCGCACATAACATTCCCTTGTTACCCCTCCGATGCAATGTCAGTCGTTGATCTGTATAGATCTAACGGCCATTGCACCATCGCGCCAATCGCCAATCGGAAGTTCTTAATGCACCACTTTCTGTCTCCCCGATTGGCCAATCCCCGATTGGATCCTGGCCGTTGAATCCACAAGAACCAAGGACCAAGATTTGATCTCACTCCACCCCATATTATCCGATTGGCCATTCCCGATCCAATCGCAACCATCGATCTTCCGCCGATCCGACGGTCCACATGCAATCGCTTCATCAACCCATCGGAGTTTTGGCCCCTGCCTTCTCTGATTGCGATTAGATCGTAGCCGTCCATCTTATTTGATCCGAAGGTCAGGTTTTCTCCCACTCATTCATTTAGCCCTTTGGCCTCCACCGCATCTTTAAATCTCCACCATTGATTTCCTGAGATCTGACGGCCAGGATTACTCTCGCACATTAACCACGTCCCTCTACCTTCGCTTTCCCTCCTCATATCTCAGCCGTTCATTTCGTAGATCTGACTGCTCACATTGAAATCGTCGTTGACTTGGCCCCTCGTTTCTGACCGCGCATCTCCCCATATCGCGCTCCATTTTCCACCGTTAGATCTCACAGTCCCAGATCCAACGGCCAGCATCCATATCACATTTTTTCTTCGTCCGATGTTTAGCAGTTTGAAATCACGTGATATGGGTGGTTTCATTTTTCCACGTGTCGGGCAGCAGACTATATCGCGTTTTTTTGGGATATTTTCAAAACCACTCCCAAACAACGCGAAATAGTTGTTTTCCCCTTGGAAACCACTTCCCCTCTTCCACCCCCGAAATTCTTCCATGCAATCCCGACCGTTGATCTATATAGATCAACGACCCTAATTCCATCTCATTCCCCATTCATGTTTTTTCATCGCACTACCATAGAACTCCATCGTGGCATCTCAGCCGTTGATCTCCTCCTGAGATCTAATGGTTCGTATTCCATCACCCTTCGCCCATGCCGGTCCCACCATAAAAAGCTGATTTCATTGCATTTTCATAACTTTTCTTTGTATCATGTCTAACATCAAAACCTTATGTTATAACATTAAAGTTTGTTTCTTTCGTCTAATCTCTCAAAAGAAATCCCCATGGTAAATCTTGTCCGTCGATCATCATTAGTCCACCTAATCTAACGGCCTAGAATCATTTCTTCTTCAGGCCACCATCAGATCAGTCTTTCACCGTTCCACTGCATTTTCAGTCGTTTTCCTCTGCATCCACCGCTTCCACCATGTATGCACTGCCATTCCCACAGTCCTCCACAACATTCACCACCACTCCCGCATGGATTTTCTTAACATATTTGTGTGTTTTGCAGGGTTACAGGCAGTGGAAACCGCCATTTCTCATAGTCACTATCATAGTGACACAGAGCGAAAAGAAGGCCATTTTCAAAGCCTGAGATTGCAGAGAAAACGCCTGGGAAGGTGTTGGAACGAAATATTTCATTAAAGAACAGTGTTTAACTCTGTAAAACCATCCAACACCATTAAAACTCCATTTTTACAGACAAAGACAGTCATAGCAGCGACAAGGAGTATCAGTGAAGAATTAAGAGGTTTAAAGCATGTTATTGAAGATTTTAAGCTCTAACACAGAAGGCCTAATGAGGCCTAAAGCACAGAAAACAATATTATCAGTGTCTCACATCAGTAGAAGGTTCTTTCCCATGAAAGGACAAGTTCCCATACTATTTTGTATTCTACATCCAGCTCTGGAGAAGATCTACACCCTAACAAAAAGTCCTAATGTTGCCAGAGCATTTGTTATGCGGTATGGCTGACCTAAAGTCATTTATCTGGCTTTTTTATTATCACCAGAGTACTACAGAGTACTACAGCCGAAAGTACATCAAAGAACATACCTGAAGTTAATATCAGCCTGTCGAAGACCACTCTTTCACCTAAAGAGTACTGAGAATCAATGCATGGATGTTAAAATAGAATGGGCCTCGAGCCACTCTCCTTCTTCTGTTTTAATGTTTCATTAAAAGTTCTATCTACTTCCTCTGCCTCTTTTTAGCTATAAAGCTCATGAGGAAACATGTTGTTGGTTGTTGATCGGATATATATGAATTGTAAGCTGTTTCTTTTGAGATATAGTTATGTGTGTAAAATTGTAAAATAGGCTGAGGAGATGATTTCATACTAAATATCAAGCTGTTGGAAAATGTTGTACATGACTGGTGTTGCTCTTTCATATGACAAACACATTTCTTTGGATCCTGATTTAATGCAGCGGTGATGTGTTCTACCTTTGTCTCTGTTTTCCTTCTATACTTCATTACATTTCATTTCTCTAGTAAGAATCAGAAATCTGGCTTAGGATATACCCTTGCATGGTACCCTAATGCTCCTGCTCTTCTTATCTTTGATGTTTTCTACTAATTGTGTTATCTAAGAACTAATTCAAGATAATTTAACCAGTGTAGTAGTTGTTATTCACTGCTAACTGATGTATGAATTTATGAAATTTGTCCTTAGATGTTCTTGCCCTGTTTTAATTGAAAGAATTGGGATACTGGGAGTTTAGAATGTTGAATCTGTCTCACTAGGGTATTTTTCAATCAATTGAAACCTTTCTAAGTTCCCTTAAGTTGAATGTCAAAGAATTGAAAGTTCAAAGCCTTTCTCTGATCTCAGGCTTCATCTTTGTGTTTAAATCTTAAGTGTTTCTTGTTGTCTGAAGAGTTAGCCTTTAGAGGGTGGATCATAGGTGTTTAATGGCATTCCCTGTCCCTAGATCTGCTTCCTAAGTGGTCACCTCGGAGGTTTCCTTGTCATTCACCTTCATTCCTTATCATTTCATACCACACTATCATCTTTAAAGATCCTCTATTTTAGATGACTAGCCCAATTGAAAGCCTTGGATACTGAACAACAAGTAAACCCTTTTATGACTCCATTGCCCAATGGTCTCAAGTGTTCTCTGAATTATCTCCCTTTTGCCTAGAATCCTCTTTGCTCACCCTTTGTCTTAATTTGAACCCTTCCTTCATGTTTCCCAACAACCAGACAAACAAACAAAACAAAACAAACCTTGCGCCTTATAACTTGCCTAATATCTTGAAACTGAAACTCAAATACATATACCTTTGCCTTTATAGAGAGATCCCTCTCTGGACCCAAGAGGGCTAGATCCCGAGGTCCCAAATTGGTTTTGATGTTGTCTTATATTTTGGTAGAGCCAAACCTGCCGAAACATAGTAACCCCAACATAATGGCGACTCCGCTGGGGAATAAACTTTGAGTGCCCTTAACTGCTATATCTGTTCTTGTGTCCCATTGTCATCACCAACATAATGGCGACTCCACTGGGGACCTTTGAGTAAAAAAAACCTTTAAAACACTTCTAAGAAACCCAAAGAAGACCATAGTAGCCTTAGTTTGGTGGTTAATCACTGTGGTGGATAGTAACCTTCTTGAAACATTCTAAACCTTCCACCTGGCGACTCCATATTTCCTTAATTATTAAAGACTCCACTGGTGATCAGTAGGCCTGCTGATTATCTTGGTTTTCACAAGACTCCACTGGGAGACCAGCCTTTGTTACAACGCAGCCATATTAGAAGTAACAAGTAGGATTAAGCTTCTTTGTTTGAAGACAAACATACTGGCTTCAAGATCCATTCATACAAGAGCTTATCCTAACCCAAACCCACCTGAAATAGTTGACAACCCAGAGAACATTCTTAGGAAATCTCCCACCCCTAGAAAGCCAACTATTTCCGGACACATCCATAGAGCTAACTCTGCACCAGAAGACTTTACAACTCTATTAGACACTCTTTTTGACTTAGAATCACAAAGCAGCTTACCAAGAACTAAAACTGTCACGACCAAATATTCTCAAACTCTTCCTTGTTCACCATCTCACAGCATCAACATATGGATAGAGAGACCCTCCATCTACACCTTCTGGATATTCATTTCTATTCAAAACTCAGCTCTTATCATCTCAAATCACCAACAGAAAGCCATTGGGTCCTAGTATTCCTGTCATCCACATACCTGCTGCTCAAGCCAATCCTTTACCTCCTCTGAACATCATCATGGCAGCCTGGTATGCATCTCTGGTGTTACCACAGCCTCTAGTGCCTTTACCCAATGATTATCAGTCAAAATCCCACATTTCACTGCAAAAGAGTCTACCACAGCTCAACATCATGTAGATAGGATGGAAGATTCCTTTGATTATATGGAGATAGATGATGAGACAGTCAAGATGAGAATATTTTCCCAGAGTTGAGGGGGGATGTGAAGAAGTGGTTTAAAGGCCTACCTCCTAATAGTATCCACGATCTTCCCTCGTTATATCAATCCTTCATAAACAAATGGAAAGTCAAGACCAACCATCTCCAAATCTTAGCAGAATACAAGAATCTTAAAAGAAATGTAGGAGAGAGTGTCCATGACTATTCTACAAGGTTTAACAGTGTTTACAACGCTCTTCCTCTACACATGAAACCTCCCCAAGTTATGGCTTTAGTGAAATATCCTGAAGGCTTTGATGCTGACATGGCCTACCAGCTTAGGGAGAGAGATTACAACACATTGGAAGATTTGCAAAAAAGAGCAGTGAGTGTAGAAGCTAACCTGATTGAAAAGAGAGCCAGAATGAGGTTTGAGAAAAAGGTAACATATAGGGATGACACATCAGCTTCCACATCCGATCCCAAGTATGACAGTTTAGCCAAAACCATGGAGAGACTAGGAAAAATGGTGGAAATTTTGACTGTCCAAGTCAGCAACCAGAATAGAAACCAAAATCATAACTAGAACCAAAACTTTAGGAGAAAAAACCCTCCTAACAGACAGAGAGACTCTGATCAACAAGTAATACCCCCATTTCAAGAGAATTTCCTTGATGAAGATGAGGGGATAATAGAAGAGTCTGAGGGAACCACAATAAACATGGTGGAAATAGACAACTCAACCCACAACTGTTCCACGGAAGACAATCAGATCTCACACTCACATTGGGATGAGGAAAGGTTAGAATATGAGGATTATAGGCTAGGATTTGAAAATGCCATCATGCAGGTCAGAGAATAGTATGAACTCAGAAGAAATAAGAGCTTAGACACTTCCAAACCAAAAACTTCTGAGATTACCATTAAGAAAAGGCCTGAGAAAACTCTTAAGGTGACTGCTGAAAGCAACAAATCAGCAGCTAAGAGTTCTGGGAAGAACAAAGAAAAAGATAGCCAAAATACTGATAAACAAAGTCAACAAATTAGCAGCACTAGCATTGCAGCTAATGCTCCTGATAAAACAGCTACGAACATTGTATATAGTGAGAATCAATGATCTGATTCTGTAAATAAACCGGTGACCAATAAAACATAATTGAGCCTTTCAAAGAGCCTATCTCCTTTCAATTTAGAAAATGAGATTCCAAGATTAAAATTTCAGTGCCTCTCACTGAGTTGGCCACCCAAGATGCGTACAAAGGTCAAATTTTGAAAGCTTTAAATCTAGGTGAATACAGTGACACTGTCAATCTAAGTGATGACCAACTAGCCCTTTTGTTTGGTCCTAAGATAGAAGGGAAGTTTCAGGAAGGGGTAGTACCTCCTTTTTATATCAGCCTCAATATCCACGACAAGATCCTTCACAACGCAATGCATGACTCTGGGGCATCAAAAAACCTAATGCCTAAGGTAGTTATGGAGAAGTTAGGCCTAGAGATAACACACCCTTATAAGGATTTGTATTCATTTGACTCTAGCAGAGTAAAGTGCCTTGGCCTAATCAAAGATATCTGTGTGAACTTGACCCAGATTCCAACAAAATGCATGGTTATGGATGTTGTAGTGGCATATGTGCCACCTAAGTATGGCATGCTGTTGTCCAAGTCATGGGGAGCCAAGCTACAAGGTAAAATTTATATGGATGGGTCATATGCCACAATCCCTGTCTTTAGCCAGCTTAGGAGACTGTATAGAGAGGCACAAATGAAATTTATGGTTAGCAGCCCTTAAAAACCTGAAAATTCACCTCTGTACTCTGTACACACAGATCTGGACTCCTTTATCCTTTGCAACGATGAATCCATAGACGAGCCAGAGCTAGAAGACAGAGATGCAAGCAATAGAGTAGAGCCCACAGACTTCAACGTAATGGCCACTCTAGACATAGAAGAAAACGAAGAAGAAACCTTTGGACAGTGCACTAAATTAGAAACTCAGAGTGAACAAGAACAAGACTACAAACAGCTGACTAGTCATCCCTCCGAACTCCATACACATCATGAAGAACAAAACACTCCACACCACAGTGTAGACCCCATAATACAACATACTAGCGAAACCAACGTTAGGGAGGAAAATGATGACAAACCTGAAAACGATCCCTTATGGAGAATGAATTTTGATGGGTCTTGCACTAGAAAGAATGTAGGAGCCCGAGTGTGGTTACATAACATGGAGAGTGACTATGCTGAGAGTCATGCCTTCAATCTGGACTTTATATGTACAAACAATATCACAGAGTATGAGGCTCTCATCCTAGGCTTGAATATATTGAAAAAATTAGGAGCCCGCAGGATAGCTGTACATGGAGACTCTGAGTTAATCATAAAACAAGTGAATGGAGAGTATACTGTAAATCACCCTAGATTGAGAGCGTACAGAAACGATGCTATGGATTTATTGAAAACCTTTGTAGAATATGAACTGGTATTTGTTCCTAGGAGTCAGAACATTGTGGCAAATGGATTAGCCTGCATAGCTAGTTCATATCATAAATCACCTAGTGACAAACAAATCATCATTCAGATGAAATATAGGCCTAAAGTGCTAGATAACGAAAAATATTGGCAGGTCTTTGAGGGCGACAAGCAGATAGAGGATTTCCTGCTTAGCAGGAATGAGTTTGAATTCTCTAATTCAGATTTTAAATCTAATGAAAGCTGCCTAAATGAAGAGCCCCCCGATGAAGAAAAATCACCCCATAACGTAGAAATAAACCTATTAACTAAAGAACTTGGAGCTCAAACTAAAGAGTATAAGAACACAGAAAAAGAAGAAATAGAGGTGCTGCAGTCAAAAGATAAGAATATACCTAGAGCGCTGGCACCTTTAGAGGAACTTTTTGATTTTGACGACGTAGCGAAGAAACCCACAATAGAACACTCAGACTCCGATGTCGAGGAATGAAACATAGGCACCGAAGATAAGCCTAAGATGATTAAACTGGCTAAGTCCCTACCGACAGATATGAAAAAGAAATATATTGAATTATTTAAAGAATTTGTCAATGTGTTTGCCTGGAGCTATGAGGACTTAAAGGCCTATGATACGAAGATCATCCAGCACAAGATCCCTTTGAGGGAGAACCAAAAACCTTTTAGGCAGAAGCTGCGTAGAATTAACCCGAAACAACTGCCTCTAGTCAAAAAGGAAATCAAGAAGATGTACAAGGCAGGAATTATAGTGCCTGTGAGGTTCTCCGATTGGGTTTCCAACCTTGTAGCTGTGAGAAAGAAGACAGGTGAGATCAGACTATGCATCGATTTCAGAAACCTTAACAGAGCTTCACTTAAAGACAATTACCCCTTACCAAAGATGGAACACATCCTACAGAGGGTAGTTGGCTCAAAAAGGATCTCCCTATTAGACGGTTTTTCAGGCTATAACCAAGTTTTAGTACTCCCAGAAGACCAACTCAAGACAACTTCCACCACTCCATGGGGCACTTTTATGTACGTAAAAATTCCTTTTGGGCTAATGAACATTGGTGCGACCTTCCAACGAGCAATGGAAATAGCCTTTTCAGAGGAAATAGGGCACTTCATTGTCATCTATCTGGATGACATAACAGTCTATTATAAGATTGATGAGGAGCACCTAAAACATCTGAGAAGAGTGTTTGAGAAATGTAGAAGGTTCGGTCTGTCCTTAAATCCCAAGAAGACTGTATTCGGGCTTCAAGGAGGTAAGCTTCTTGGCCATATTATATCAGAGAAGGGAATTAAAATAGACCCGCAAAGAGTTGAGGGAATACTGTAGATTACCCACTCGAGAAACATAAAAGAGTTGCAGTCCTTTATTGGGAAAATTAACTTCTTAAGCAGGTTTATTCCCAACTTAGTTGAGCACCTCAGGGATATGACAAACATGCTGAAAAAGGGTGTAGGGGTTAAGTGGACTGTAGAGGCTAAAAAATATTTTGAATTAGTTAAATTTGCACTCACCCGGGCACCTGTTTTAATCAGCCCTGATTTTTCAAAATATTTCTTGATATTTTCCTTTGCCTCCGAGCATACAGTGGCTGCGGTTCTACTGCAGAAAAATCCAGATGGAATGGAACAACCCATTGCTTTCTTAAGAAAATCTCTGAGGGATGCACCCTTGAAATATAACATAATGGAAAAACAGGCCTTGAAAAAATTTAGGGTGTATATACTGCATTCGCACATCATTGCCTATGTGCCAAACATAGTGGTAAAAGACATTTTGTCCCAAGATCTTGATGGAAAGAGGGGCAAATGGATTGCTGTAATATTAGAGTATGACCTGGAAATAAAACCCACAAAACTGATCAAAGGTCAGGGCTTAGCTCAACTAATGGTTGAATCTAACTTTCAATCCCTTGACATAAACATGGTGGATGCTTTGGATGAACATGAAGGATTGCCCGATCCTACTGTCGAAGAACAATTTCAAAATTCTCCTTGGTATTCTGATATCCGTATGTACTCACAAGCCTCAATGCCCCTCCCAATTTATCAAAGACTAAGGCTAGATTCCTAAAGTTAAAAGCCAGAAACTATTGCATACTGAATGAATGTTTATACTAGAAAAATGCAAATGGTTTGCTGCTCAAATGTCTGCCTGAAACTGAAGCAGAGAGGATTAAACAAGAGTTCCATGCAGGAGAGTGTGGGGGCCATTTAAACTGGAAAGCCACTGCTAAAAAAATACTCAGAGCTGGCTATTACTGGCCTACACATTTCAATGACATCCATAAAATGATAATTTCCTGCCATAAGTGCCAGATTTTTGAAGGTAAAAGGAAGCTCCTCCCTTTACCATTACAACCTATAACTGTTGAAGCTCCCTTTCAACAATGGGGCCTAGATTTCATAGGGGAAATACACCCTCCATCTTCTGCTCAACACAAATGGATTCTCATAGCCATAGACTATTTCACAAAATGGATAGAGGCCATCCCTTCTAGGAATGCCACAGATTTTGTTATCATTAAGTTCATAGAATACCACATCCTCTCTAGATTTGGTTGCCCTAGAAAGATAATCAGTAATAATGCTGCTGCTTTTGGATCCAAGAAAATGATTGATTTTTGTCACAGGTATCAAATAGCACTCGGTCATTCAACTGCTTATTACCCATAAGGTAATGGGTTAGCTGAATCATCAAGCAAGAGCTTGGTGACCATTATCAAAAGGCTACTTGAAGAGAATAAGAAATCATGGCATAACAATTTAGTGCATGCTTTGTGGGCTGACAGGCTAACAACAAAGAAATCCATTGGAATGTCACCATATCAGCTTTTTTATGGAACATAGGTAGTGTTTCCTACAAGCCTAGGGGTACCAGTGATTAAACTAGTCCAAGAGATTCAGTCAGAAGAGGACAGTATGGTAAGGAGGATAAATCAAATAATACATCTCCAACAAACAAGAGAAGAAGTCTATAACAGAGCTCTAAAAGTACAAGAAAACATAAAAATGTTGTTTGATAAGAGAACAAAAGCTTATGACTTCAAAATTGGAGATAAGGTTCTAAAGTGGGACTCTAGGAGAGAAGACAAAGGAAAGCATGGAAAATTTGACAGTTTGTGGCAGGGTCCTTACATCATCCAATCCACCATTGGTCCAAATGCCTTTTTTCTGCAAGAGCTAGATGGTACAGATCTGTTTGGGGGTCATGTCAATGGCAGGATGCTTAAGCATTACTACTGCTGATCTCCAGTTTATAGTTTTCATTTCCATTGTAAATACCATTGCAACATTTTGTTTTCAAGAAAAATAGAAAATGTTTCAAAAAAGAAAGAAAGAGAGGTTCAGACATGCTCAAAACTTGAACCTCTGAAGTGAAAAATATTGGCTCTAACATGATCAAAGCCTGAGCCAAAGGAAGTAAAGAAGCTGGTTATAATATGCTCAAAATCTGAACCAGCAGAGAAGAAAGGAGAATCAGCTCTAACAAGCCCAAAACCAGAGCTGAAATGAAGAAGAAAGTGACTCTAACAAGCTCAAAACTTGAGTCACAAAGAAAAGAAGGATGCTTTAAAGTTTCAAGATTTCAAGCCTTCAAGATTTTGTTTTCAAGTTTCTGCAATTTCAGTTCATGTGCAGTTTTATTTATGCCATGGATCCACAACAAACCAGACTGTCTAATCCTGGTTTGACTGTTTTTAAATTTCTGTTGTAGAATGTAGAGAAAGAGATCTGCTAGACAGTTTAATCCTAGTAGATTTTAGATTAGGTAGAGAAGCTATGAGACCAAATGTTTAATCTAGTCTCATGGAGGAATAAGGGTAGAATTAGATTAGTTTGTTTTCTGCTTTCAATAAAAAAAATGATGAAGAAGGTCTGCAAATTCAAATGCACCTTGAAGAAAAAATGTTAGAACTGTAGGATGGGTAGGTAGATTGCTTGGGGAATGTTTTCTGTTGAATTAATATCCATCATGTTTGTAGCAGCTGAATCAAAGAAGAAAGGATGGTTCAAAGATCAGGCATCTGGCCTACTTCCCAAAGAATTTTTCTGAAGTTCTTGACAATCTCAAGAAGATTCCATCCCCATGTGGAGCCACTGTTAGCCACCTATAAATTTTTTTTCAAGAAAACAGGTGGCTAAATATTTTTCTGAGCCTTCAAGAAATACATTCCCTCTGAAAACATATCATTCTTGAAGCCTCTGTGTGCCCTTTGCCTTAGAAAAGATCTTCACTGCTGTTTCCATCCAAAAAGCCTCACTGTCTGTGAAAAAATTATGCTCAGAAAAGCCTCCATTTGCCCCTTGTATCCCTGGAAATTTCCCCATTTTAACTCCTTTTCTCCCTTCAAAAATTCCCCCCTAAGACCCCAAAACCCCTTCCTAAGTCTTCTAAACCATCAAATTCCCCTTTTTAAACCATGTGAACTCCTTCATTTGATTTTAAAATCCCTCTTTCCCCTTACCGAAACCTCTTTTTAGCCTTAGAAACACCATTTTTAGGCCTAAAAACCCACCTTTTATCATATAATACGCTAAGCCCCTTTCGGCCCAGCCCACAGCCCCTTCTCCGCATGTAACTGAGCGCTAAAACCAAGCGCTGAGCCATAGAGCGCTAATCGCATCGGAAGTTTGTTGTGATGCACGTTTCCTTTGTATTTGAAAACTTCCGATGCGAGATTTTGTTTAGTCTATTAGCCTGTGGTGCAATATCCGTCGTTGATCTAAATAGATCTAACGGTCCGCGCTTGTTCCACCATGTGCACATAAAATTCCCTTGTTACCCCTCTGATGCAATGTTAGCCGTTGATCTGTATAGATCTAACGGCCATCGCACCACCTTGCAATCGCCAATCAGAAGTTCTTAATGCGCCACTTTCTGGCTCCCCGATTGGCTGATCCCCGATTGGATCTTGGCAGTTGAATCCACAAGAACCAACGGCCAAGATTTGATCTCACTCCGCCCCGTATTCCCCGACTGGCCATTCCCGATCCAATCGCGACCATCGATATTCCACCGATCCGACGGTCCACACGCAATCGCTTCATCAACCTGTCGGATTTTTGGCCCCTGCCTTCTCCGATTGCGATTAGATCGTAGCCGTCCATATTATTTGATCCGACGGTCAGGTTTTATCCTACTCATTCATTTAGCCCTTTGGCCTCCGCCGCATCTTTAAATCTCCACCGTTGATTTCCTGAGATCCGATGGTCAGGATTACTCCTGCCCATTAACCACGTCCCTCTGCCTTCGATTTCCCTCCTCGGATCTCAGCCGTTCATTTCGTAGATCTGATGGCTCACATTAAAATCGCCGTTGACTTGGCCCCCCGTTTCTGACCGCGCATCCCCCCGCATCGCGCTCCATCTGCCACCGTTAGATCTCACAGTCCCAGATCCAACGGCTAGCATCCATATTGCGTTTTTTCTTCGTCCGAAGTTTAGTAGTTTGAAATCACGCGATATGGGTGGTTTCATTTTGCCACGTGTCGGGAAGCGGACTATATCGCGTTTTTTTGGGAGATTTTCAAAACCACTCCCAAACAACGCGAAAATAGTTGTTTTCCCCTTGGAAACCACTTCCCCTCTTCTGCCCCCAAAAGTCTTCCATGCAATCCCGACCGTTGATCTATATAGATCAACGACCCTCATTCCATCTCGTTCCCCATTCATGTTTTTTCATCGCGCTACCATAGAACTCCATCGTGGCATCTCAGCCGTTGATCTCCTCATGAGATCTAACGGTCCGTATTCCATCGCCCTCCGCCCATGCCAGTCCCACCATAAAAAGCCAATTTCATTACATTTACATAACTTTTCTTTGTATCCCGTCTAACATCAAAACTTTATGTTATAACATTAAAGTTTATTTATTTCGCCCAATCTCCAAAAAGCAATCCCCATGGTAAATCTTGACTGTCGATCATGATTAGTCCACCTAATCTAACGGCCCAGAATCATTTCTTCATCAGGCCACCATCAGATCAGTCTTTCATTGTTCCACTGCATTTTTCAGTGGTTTTCCACTACATCCATTGCTTCCACCATGTATGCGCTGCCATTCCCAGAGTCCTCCACAACATTCACCACCACTCCCGCATGGATTTTCTTAATGTATTTGTGTGTTTTGCAGGGTTACAGGCGGTGGAAACCGCCATTGCTCACAGTCACTATCATAATGACACAGAGCGCAGAGAAGGCCATTTTCAGAGCCTGAGATTGGAGAGAAAACGCCTGGGAAGGTGTTGGAACAAAATATTTCATTAAAGAATAGTGTTTAACTCTGTAAAACCATCCAGCACCATTAAAACTCCATTTTCATAGACAGAGACAGTCACAGGAGCGGCAAGGAGTATCAGTGAAGAATTAAGAGGTTTAAAGCATGTCATTGAAGATTTTAAGCTCTAATTCAATGTTCAAAGGGCGAGTGTACCAAATTGAAGACCTTGTGATTAACACAGAAGGCCTAATGAGGCCTAAAGCACAGAAAACAATATTATCAGTGTCTCACATCAGCAGAAGGTTCTTTCCCATGAAAGGACAAGTTCCCATACTGTTTTGTATTCTACATCGAGCTCTGGAGAAGATCTACACCCTGACAAAAAGTCCTAATGTTGCCAGAGAATTTTTTATGCGGTATGGCAGACCTAAAGTCATTTATCTGGATTTTTTCTTATCACCAGAGTACTGCAGAATACTACAATCGAAAGTACATCAAAGAACATACCTGAAGTTAATATCAGCCTGTCAAAGACCACTCTTTCGCCCAAAGAGTACTGAGAATCAATGCATGGATGTTAAAAAAGAATGGGCCTCGAGCCAATCTCCTTCCTCTGTTTTAATGTTTCACTAAAAGTTCTATCTACTTCCTCTGCCTCTCTTTAGCTATAAATCTCATGAGGAAACATGTTGTTGGTTGTTGATCGGATATCTGTGAATTGTAAGCTGTTTCTCTTGAGATATAGTTATGTGTGTAAAATTGTAAAATAGGCTGAGGAGATGATTTCAGACTGAATATCAAGCCGTTGGACAATGTTGTCCATGACTGGTGTTGCCCTTTAATATGACAAACACATTTCTTTGGATCCTGATTTAATGCAGCGGTGATGTGTTCTTCCTTTGTCTCTGTTTTCCTTCTATACTTCATTACATTTCATTTCTCTGGTAAGAATCAGAAATGTGGCTTAGGATATACCCTTGCATGGTACCCTAATGCTCCTACTCTTCTTATCTTTGATGTTTTCTACTGATTGTGTTATCTAATAAATAATTCAAGATAATTTAACTAGTGTAGTTGTTGTTATTCACTGCTAATTGATGTATGAATTTATGAAATCTGTCCTTAGATGTTCTTGCCCGGTTTTAATTGAAAGAATTGGGATACTGGGAGTTTAGAATGCTGAATCTATCTCACTAGGGTCTTTTTCAATTAATTGAAACCTTTCTAAGTTCCCTTAAGTTGAATGTCGAAGCATTGAAAGTTCAAAGCCTTTCTATGATCTCAGGCTTCACCTTTGTGTTTAAATCTTAAGTGTTTCTTGTTGTCTGAAGAGTTAGCCTTTAGAGGGTCGGTCATAGGTGTTTAATGGCATGCCCTGTCCCTAGATCTGCTTCCTAAGTGGTCACCTCAGAAATTTCCTTGTCATTCACCTTCATTCCTTATCATTTCATACCACACTATCATCTTTAAAGATCCTCTGTTTTAGATGACTAGCCCAATTGAAAGCCTTGGATATTGAACAACAAGTAAACCCTTTTATGACTCCATTGCCCAATGGTCTCGAGTGTTCTCTGAATTATCTCCCTTTTGCCTAGAATCCTCTTTGCTCACCCTTTGTCTTAATTTGAACCCTTCCTTCATGTTTCCCAACAACCAAACAAACAAACAAAACAAAACGAACCTTGTGCCTTATAACTAGCCTAATATCTTGAAACTGAACCTCAAAGACATATACCTTTGCCTTTATAGAGAGATCCCTCTCTGGACCCTAGAGGGCTAGATCCTGAGGTCCCAAAGTGGTTTTGATGTTGTCTTATCTTTTGGTAGAGTCAAACCTGCCAAAACATAGGAACCCCAATAGGGGATATGAAAAACACATGTTTAAATCTAAAATAAAGTGTAAATAACATAGTTTGTCTTTGTTGTATTACTTCACATTTTAACTTAAGATAAATGTATTTTTTGAGGGTTTATGAATGATTTTTTGAAAGGGAATGGAATTAGTTATTTAGGGTTTTAATTTTACTAAGTAAAAATGGGTTTTTACTTAGGAAAATGGATAGGATTATGAAATGAAGGATAAATGCTGATGAATGTGGGTTTTGTGTAGGAATTCAATATTTTTAACCAATCAATCATCGAGCCTTGTGTCCGATCCCAACAGAAGTCAGAGAAATTCCCTGAGCCTTTTTGACTGATAGTTTAGAATATTGAATATTTTTAGGGAAGGGGAAATTAGTGATTTTTTCCCAATGATGCTTTATTACATGCTTGCACAACTATCTTCTACCTACCCATCTTTATTTCTAAAATTTTTTCTTCATTTTCATGGGTGCATTTAGGCTTGAAACCCTAAATCATTGTTCTTTCAAAACATAAATCTATCTAAGTCTAACCTTATTTCATCCGAGGGCTCAGATTAAACTGTTGAGCTCCTCATTTATTCTCTAACTATTCTACTGATTTGTCAAGTTTGTATTGTTTGACATATCTTTATTCTCTATCTAAAACATGAAATTCAAAGCATGAAAAGTTAAGTTTAAAATTTTTAACCGATCATGGATTATGGCATTTATTGATAATCTGCACATAATCATTATTCTTGCAGTAAAAGTAAGTAGTAGTGGCATTTTGACTTGCTCACTTTCAGGTCTTATTTTCATCTCTTTTTTCTTTTGGGGTCTATCTTTTTCTAAGTCCTTTGATCTTTCTTTTAGGAATTTTTACCCTCTTTTCATTTTTTATTTTTCAAAATATGGGAAAAAAACTTGCAAAAAGCAAGGTATGTACATATTTACAAGACTATCATAGTCAATTCAAAAATTATGATTCTTATTATTATAGGGCTCTAACACACTGCATTACCAGAAGTGCATGCAATGTTTTAAAGAGTTTAATAGTTGCATTTGCATAGCTGAGAAGAGGTGAAAAAAGGTGAAAAATGACAACAACTCTGAAATAAGACATACAGAGTAGAAAATGGTTGTTTTTGTTTTTGGAGATACAGGTTAAAAACTCCCAGAGGCTTTGTTGCTGGAAATTTTTTCACGCTTACCTTTTCTGAGCATAAACAGGTTACAGATTTTTTGTAAAAGCTGAAATTATCTGCTTTCCAACCAAAACCAGGTATTTCGTGCCCCTTCTTTTTTAATAAAGTGTGAATTCTACAATAGTGGGCATGCTGCAGAGCTGTGGTGTGCTGAAATAAATTCAGTTTTGTTCAAACTTCCTATGAAGTTTCAACCAAATCATTTCAAGATTCCTTCTAGTGATAATATCATGGGTATTGGTGTTAGTTCTGGGGTTGCCGTGTTTGTGTCAGTGAAAGCTTATGCTGCTACCTTAATTGCACGGATCAGAATCTCTATTTCTGTAATCTTGTTATTGGGTGTATGAAAAAACTTCCTAGGCCTTCAACTTGGATCTCTCTGGGCTCCTGGTTCAGAGCACTAGTAGTTGATTCTAATAACAAGCGTTTTAGTCTTCTACTTGGGCACCCCTCATTGAATTGTGTGAAAATGGAAATTTATGATTCACAAACAAATACATGGACTATTCACGTTTTAGCATTTGCTTTGATTCGTCCTAAAGGAATAGGGGTATATTCCGAAGGCAATATTTAATGGGAAAATAACTCATTAGATGGTGTTACAGTATTTAATTTCGAACAGAGATCATGGAAATTAACTGAGATTCCATTTGAATATCAAAGAGAATCATATGGTTTTGCATGTTGCTTAATAGGGAATGATGGCAGAGTGATTTTGAAAACCAGGGAAAATGACCGAATGTGGAAGTTAAATGAAGACGGTGGCCATTGGCATAGAGTTACTATTTCTGGAAGGGACTATTCTCTCAAAGCTGAGATGGGCGTTGATGATGTAGTAGTCAACAACCAGGGTTCTATCTTGATGCTTTCACATGGCAACAACCAAACATTTATGTTTGATTAAGAGGGAAGATTAGTACAAAGTTTTGAATTTCTAGCAGGCTCTGAAGATACCCAAAATCAGTGTATATCGATATACCCATTTGAAATAAGCAATGAAGGCTGGCCTTAAATGAAAAAAAAAAATTCAAATGTTATATTTATTTTTTTGAAAAATATTACATTGTTAATGAGAAGTTTGAGAGCATAACATATTTGTATTTATTTTTATTAATTCTAAATAATAAAATATATTACATATATTTCATTGAGATTCATGCATTTCTTGTTGGTCTAACTAAAGCGGGCAAGATGCCAGAAGCGACTAAAACGATTTATGGCTTAGCGGATAGGGGTTTTGCTCCTGCTGAAGGTATGTGGAATTGCTTGATCACCTCTGTTTGCAGGGAGAGAAATCTAAGTAAGCTCACTAAAAGGTTTGAGAGAATATTGGAAGGAGAGGATTAGTTACTTTCTTCTGCCATAATGTGCTTTTTCCCCTTAGTTACGATCTTTGTTCTCTGTTTCAATGGAAATTCCTTTTTGAGCAGCAAACAAAGGAGGCCTGCGATCTTTTTTCTGTGTTTCAATGACAATTCTTTTTTTAGCAGCAACCAAAGGAGGCAACTGCGTAGAGCAATTTTTTTCTCTCATGAGATGGTGTGAGTTTTGGCTTTAGGACCTAAGTAGGAGGTAGAATTTGGGTTTCTAGCTGGACTAGAAGGGATATTATTTCAAACTTCCAAACCATTTTCCAGATAACACTTTAATCACTCTATATAATCAGCAATGGAAGGAAGAATATACATTGATTAAATGAGCAGAACTGCGGCTCCATGGACCACCAATTGACCTTGCTACCAATTATGTCTTAACCTAAAAATGTTCTTGGTGGAATGTCAAACAAAATTCCCTGAGACTATAAAATTAATCGACATTGGCATTATTCATTCCCTTCATGACATCCAAATCCTCCTTTCCTACTATATACATGCAATTCTTGCGATGACATTGGATACATTGTACCATTACTATGCTTCATTAATTGAGGGTTTCGGGTGAATTAAATGATGTAGTTAATGAAAATTTGCATTTTATGATGGTTTTTCTATATTAGCTATATCTTTAGTTGCCACTAAAAGCAATAATAAATTGGCAGAATTTTATTGATAAATAGGTTTAAAGATATGGTGGTTCATGTTAAGTCTTGACATGGAGTAATGTCTATTTGCAAGTAGGAAATACAATGAGAGTGTAGACGTATATTGAATACTCATTTTCTTAATGGGTTGCATGTGGAGTGAGTGGGTCTAACACTTTTAACCTAAATTAGCAAGTTGTTGATGCCTTTATGGCAACCATCCAACTGTTAAGCTCGGTGCATGCACCATTAATTTACAACATTGATGGTTCTTTTTTGCTACCATAACCTGTGATAAATGATAGCCAATTGTTTGAGATTCTTTGTGGCTGAGACGCAAACAATTTGCGTCCACAGTTTGATCGCATTTTAGGGCACATATGCATTATAATAAATGTAAGAATTTGTGTGATTGTGTCAGTTGTTATTCAACGCAGGTATGTTCCATGTATTTAGTATATTAGCTTTCATGGGCCAAGACTTATTTGTGTTTCTTTGTGGGCTGCAACACACATATATAGAGTAGCGATGAAAGTGATTCAAGTGCCCTAAGGTATGATTGTAGAACTCTTCTGATTTTTCCCATGTATTACATTTGGCTAGATTGCAGATAAGCATAGAATGAAGATAATTCCATTCAGTAAACAACAAAAGTAGGTCAATGAGACTAAAAGATACATACAGGGTACCCACATTCACATGTGGGAGGGAAAAATCAACTCCTATAATATTAAAGATAAGATAGTTATATTTATGTCCAACTACTGACCACAAATTAGGTCAAAGGGATTGTTTATTACAATGATGTGTCCATACAAAGTAGGAGAACCAAACAGTCTCCTATAAAAGATACAATGCTTGAAGGAAATCAACATCTGGCCCTGGTGGAGAAAATCTAGGAGATAATAGGTTTGAGGATCATACCTATCTCTCCCAACATCCGAGGTTGAATGAAGAACATTGAATAAACTCAACAAAGTTTGTTCGCCTGATGAAGAGCGGGTGGAAAGTTCATATTGTCCACTAAATCGTTGCCTGGGGGAGTTTACGCACTGCTGAGGTCTAGTGGACCTAGTCATCTCCCAGGAACAAATTTGAAAGGGATATGTTGCTGAGATCTCGTGTGGTGGGGTGAGGTCCCACGGATCCTCACTGATCTAGAGTCTGGATACGTACTAGTATCAATTGGTCTCTTGGTGCCCATGTCTGAAGGTAGTACCCTGAAAAATGTCGTGATCCTCTGTGTGAGGTTTGGTCTGATGGGAGGCTGAAGAATATGCGCTCGAAACCTGAGAGCCTCTTGCATATATAGGGCCAACCATCTCTAATCAGGATTCCTGAAAAAGTCAGGGAGGGTCCGAGAATCTTTGAACTATGAAAATTCCTAGATCTAACAATATCAGGAATCCTACTGCAACCAGCTGAATCTACTTCATCTACTTATAAATTACATCACATATTTATTTGAGATTTATTCATGAAATATTGAAGTAAATTACTGAAGCAACCTACACTTAATTTCTTATGATTCTGAAATAGGGAAACTAAGCAAAAAAAATACACACATAAGACACCTTTATTTTGGATGAAAGTCCCCAAAAAATCTCAATGTGGGAAAACCGGTGCAACAGATCTAAGGGTTTGTATTATGAAGCAGTAGAAATTTCTTAATACATCACTGAATACCTCAAAGGTTATTCAATTACAGAGAGAGAAATACTGGCAGAAATAATGTGAGTTTTACCTCACTCAATCATTCGAAAATCCGGCTAATCCGGTCACTAGATGAGGTGCCCATGGAAGGTTCTGCGTTGCCACTGCATAGTCCCTACGTCACCCTCTCTGTGCACTGCGTGACCCCAACTATGGATCAATTTGACTCCCAGAATCTCAGATCTCAACCTCCCAGTCTCACACCCCGACTCCCGGCTTCTGGAAGTTATCTGACAGTAAAATCTCGGAAACCCTCAACACCACTACATAGCCCTGCGTGGCTTTGCGCTGGCTCTGCACCAACCTGTCTGGCTCTGCACTGGCTATGTTGGATGTCTCTCTGCCTCTCTCTACTAATGATTCTCTGAATTAGAAAATTCTCTCTCCGATAGCTACTTCTGCCCCTCATTGCGTTGGAATCACTTAAATATGATCTTCGTCCAAGAACTACTCCATCAGAAGAATTCGATCACTAGATTCACTCAGTATGTCTTTCCAAATGACCCTCAAGTCTTCATTTATAGTATTCTCGTTGAGATATCAACGGTCGAGATTAGATCTCTCATCAACGGCTAAGATTAGAACTTGACTTGATCTTCGATTTTTCTAGATTATTCTCACTCTGTTTTATTAATACCCTTTAATTATTTAATTTCCCCAAGTTTAGACTTAGGGTCCCCACTAAAATAATTAATTTTTACAATAAAACATATTCCAAGTGGAATTTTTACAAATAGTTTCTGGGTTCTTTGGAATACCAGTTACTAAGCCTCGCCACAAATTTGGAGACTTAGAGAACTTTCGATGCTACCAAAAATAAACACTCCCTCTTAGCGAGGAAAGTGCTCTAACAACATGCCTGCTGCATACTGCTCTGACCCTGAAGCATCATCTGCACTGTTGATGTATGAAAATCTATCCACCAACCAATGATTTTCTACTGCAACTGTAATTATCCCCATGACACTACCACTTCCATTGTTGCATTCGTACTACAACTCCCTCTCAAGTGTTGCATCTGTTATGCTGCTAACACTACCACTGCTAAAACTGCAAGTCAATTGCTGAGAGAAGCAACTAAAAACCACCCAAAATTGAACAAGCATTTAGTGGATGCAACTTGGTGCTGAAGATGCTAACTGCTGATAACTATTGCGTTGTCCTTCTGATGCACTGTGCTATTGCTTCTCTCCAATGCACTATTTCTTATTTGCACTGCGTTGTTGCTGCTCTGCACTACGTTGTTGCTGCTCTGCTCAGAAGTAGGCACTGTGACCCACTGCAACTGTCGCTCCATCACTCCTTGGCTCCCACTGAAAACTCCTCCATCCTGCTACTGCTAATCATGGGCACCCATAGCAACGTTGTGATCCAAAAGTTGGGCTGTGTTGAAATTTTTGGGTAGCATCGGATGTGATCTAACTCCGATATTTTGAGGAGGATCTAGAGTACATGAGATCTCCAAGACCCAGAAAGCGCTTTGAGAAATTCCATCTGGTTAGATAGTTATTCAAATAATTAATCTTTTTAATTAAGGACCCTAAGTCTAACTTAGGAAAATTAAAAGATTAAATTGAATTAAATTAAACATGTGATGAGAATTTTCTAAGTGACGTGGATCAAGTAGCTTCTCATATTAGTCATTGATTAGGGATTGGATCATGGTCGTTGGTTTGCCAACGACAAAAGTATAAGAGAAGGGCTTGGGATCAACTAGAGAAGACACACATTGGTAGAGCACTGAAGCTAAGTTGAAATTCTAGGGCGTGGTTTGCTAAGAATTTCGAAGTGAGTTTGAAATGCGGTGAGGGGAAGAGATTGGCGAGGGATGATCTGATCTAAGGCCAAGAATACCACAACGGCAAAGAGGCAGTGCAAAGGTCAGCCAGAGCTATGCACTTTAGCCAGAGCCATGTAGAAGGCAGCATAGAGGTAGTGAGAACCCTTCAGGGGTGACGTAGGCCTAGTCAGGGCATTGCACGGGCAGCGTAAGCCCAGAGAGGGTGACGCAGGCCCTTCTAGGGCAGCGCAGAGGCTAACACAGGCCAGAAAGGATGACACAGAGAGATGAGGGACAACGTTAGGTTTTCCGGTGGATCAGAAAGGGATCGAGTTCTGTAAATCCCATTTGAGGGTGTGAATCAGCCATATTTTCTGTCTCCAAGTGAAAGAGGTATTACTACCGTGTATTTTCTTTGTAGGGCCAACCATGTATGGTGCCCAGATATTGTTGTATTCATATTTTGCATAATAATAAAATCCTCTAGAGGTAGTTGCATTGGATTTCCCACATTGGGTTTTTCCGGGGACATTTTTCCGAAAAATATGTGTCACTTTGTCATGTGTGCGTAATGTTCAGTAAATGATCTGTAAATGTGTAGGCTGCAGTTGTGTTTACTTTGTTGATTTTACTGAACAATTCAGAAAATTAACTTGTAAATGTAAATCAAGTAGGAAAAGTAAATCAAGACACTGCAGTAGGATTTATATATCTAAAAATTTTCACATGGTATCAGAGCATTGCAAATCAAGTTGAATCACCAACAAAACAGTTGAAGAATTTTTTGTTGAAGCAACAAAGTTCCAGAGAGGGCAGCGTAGCATCAGGAGGATACAGTCCCAGCAGAGGCCATGCAAGGGCTGACGCAGTCCTAGATAAGTGATGCAGAGGTAGTACAAAGCCTTTAGAGTGACACAAGAGCAGTCTGTGTTGCGCAGAGGCTGCGCTGAGCCAGTCTACTCAAGCAGAGGCTAGCCAAAGGGACGCAATCCAGTTTTGAGGTTGCTGTGAAAATTTTCCAAAGTCGAGAAGCAGAGCTTCAGATCTTCAGAGGTTGCTGGTGTGGTGGAGATTTTTTCGGTGCAGAATCGTGCCTAGCTAAGTTGACAAAAAGCAGGAGGAGAACAACCGCTCAACATATTTTTTCCAAAGAAATCCGAGGATCGATCACAAGGGTGATCGAAGAGGGCTGATTTAGAGGATTTGGCACATTTTCAAGGAGGGAAATCAGTTTTCAGAGGGAGCATTTGCTATAGAGGGTGCATTTTTTCCGAGGACCCTAGATCTGGGTTTTTGTTGAGGGTAGAAATAGCAGTAGGGAGAGGAGCTTATATTTCGACAGTACGCACTGCGTGATTATGATAGGTTGGATAGCTTGTCCAAATTTGCTATCTGGAAGGCCAGAATCTTGATGGTCCTAGAGGCATACGCACTACGAGAGCATGCAGAGAATGTCTTGGCTACACCAACTAATGTTGCTCTTTTCACTAAGAATAATGAAGTGAAGGAGCATGCTAAGTGCTTCATCATGGACGGGGTCAAGGATCACGTGGTCCCACACATTGCTGAGAAGAAGATGACTAATGCTATGTGGAAATCAATGACCACAATGTATCAAGGGAAATCTGTCCAAAAGAAGATGCTACTGGAGAACCAGATGAGGTTGTTTGTCATGAATAAGGGAGAGGAAATCGATCCAAATATGATGTAGGAAAAAACTTCTCATTGAGCTATGAAGTGCTCATCAAGAAGGATCCATCATAATAATGGGAGATGTCATCCATCAACCATCTGCCTATCCACTGCGACACATATAGAATGGTCATCATAATGTCCCAATACTAGTTGGTAACCCAACTCATCACTGCTGCTCAATGACAGCGTTGTTGATCTCCATGATGGTGCATCTGCGGTCTCATGATCATGCACAATGCTGAACATACAGTTCTACATTGGATTGATTAGGATTATGCTCATCCCATCCTCCAAAACTCTAAACTCCAACCCAAAGTGTGGTGTGTAGCTCATCAATGAGGTACTAGGATGAATATATATCTCCTCCTTGAACCAGTCAAGGGTCCTCTGCGTAGTGATAGTGTGTTGCTCCAAATCAACAATGTGCTTTGACCCTAGGTCATGCATTTGCCCTGATGGCATGTTCCCACAATCTTCCATATGATGTGCTGAAATAATAGGAAGTGGAAATATGTGCATACCTTGGTAAAGCTTGGGAACATCTTGTACTACTACAAGGGTTCCTTCCTACAATGTGATGGTTTCCCCAACTGTTGGTGATGATGGCTGCTCCTTTAATGATGCACCAACGTTGGTATAAGTCTCCTCCTCCTCATGCATCTCCTGAATAATGCATGGGGCTCTAAATGTCAAGAGATCAAGACCACTTTGCAAAGGTGCAACTATTCCTTCTCCTGATGCAAGTGCTCCTGTAGCAAGTGGTGGTGGAAGTTTCTTCTCCTCTGATTTCTTGTTGTCATACTTCTTGATCAACCTTTGAGTAAAATCTACATATGCAGTCACTTTTGCATGACTCAAATGGCTAAACCACAAAATTTTTGCTTCACCCTCAAGGTGCAGTGCTGCAATCTCAACAACTTCTCTTTCTACTACTGGATGTAGCAGGAAGAATGCATCCAAATCCATTCTCCAAGCCCTTGTTGTGCATGTGGATGACCCATCAAATGTAGACAATAGAAATCTATTGTGCTTTCTCCTTCTATAGCTACAAGGTCTCCTCTCTTCTTTGATCTGAATAAACCATGGGAGAGTTAGATTCTCCTTGAAAGCCCTTGATTGAGACTTGTACTCTGCAAGATAATCACTTAGAATCTCATGATCTAAGTTTCCTCCATCTCCATGCCTTTCATCTTATTCTTCAAAATAAAAGGGCATAGTGTATCTCTTTGGAGATTAATGCAATACCAGTTCTTTATTCTGCTGATAGGAAGTGCATGGACCTTCCTCTCTTGAAACCCTCTAGAGGTCCCATTGCATCTCTCATCTTTCATCTACTTGACCTCCTTGGAGAGGCTCTTCATAGATCTGAAAAGTGATGAGACAAAGCTCATTCCTTCCATCTTTTTAGATCTCTTCTTCTTCTCTTCTTCTTCTTATAGAATATTGGCTAAAACTCACAGGCTGAGCCAAGATTATGCTCTGATACCACTGTAATATTCCAAAATGGAAAAGACAGGAATATAGAACAAAATAATGGAAATAACAGTGAATAAAACAATTAATAATTAATTAATACCCTTTAATTATTTAATTTCCCCAAGTTTAGAGTTAGGTCCCCATTAAAATAATTAATTTTTACAATAAAACATATTCCGAGTGGAATTTTTACAAACAGTTTCTGGGTTATTTGGAATAACAGTTCCTAAGCCTCGCCACAAAGTTGGAGACTTAGAGAACTTCCGATGCTACCCAAAATCAACACTCCCTCTTAGCAAGCAAATTGCTCTAATAACATGCCTGCTGCATATTGCTGACCCAGAAGCATCCTCTGTGCTGCTGATGTCTAACAAGTTGTCCACCAACCACTGCGTTGCTGCTGCAACTATACTTTTTCCCATGACATTGACAATGCCACTGCTGCATCTGTACTACAACTCCCTCTCAAGTGTTGCATCTGCTATGTTGCTAACACTACAACTCAACTTCTGAGAGAAGAAATTGAAAGCCACCCAAAATTGAACAAACGTTCAGTGGATGCACCTCAGTGCTGAAGATGATGACTATTGATGGCTATTGCGTTGTCCTTTTGATGCACTGCGCTATTGCTACTCTGCACTGCACTATTGTTGCTCTGCACTCTGTTGTTGTTGCTCTGCACTATGCTATTGTTGCTCTGCTCAGAAATAGGCGATGCTACCCATTGCAACTATCACTCCATCACTCCTTTGCTCCCACTGAAAACTCCTCCATCCCATTACTGGTGGTCATGGGCACCCGTAGCAACGTTATGATCCAAGAGGTGGGCTCTGTTGAAATTTTGGGGTAGCATCAGATGTGCTCTAACTCCAAAATTTTGTGGAGGATCTGGAGTACATGATATCTCCAAGACCCAGAAAGCGTTTGGAGAAATTCCATTTGGTTTGATAGTTGTTCAAATAATTAATATTTTTAACTAAGGTCCCTAAGTCTAACTTAGGAAAATTAAAATATTAAAGGGAATTAAATTAAACATGTGATGAGAATGTTCTACGTGATGTGGATCAAGCAGCTTATAATCTTAGACGTTGATTAGAGATTAGATCATGGTCATTGGTTTTCCAACGAGAAAAGTATTAGAGAAGGGCTTGGGGTCAGTTGGAGGAGACACACATTGGCAGAGCACTGAAGCTAAGTCGAAATTCTAGGGCGTGGTTTGCTAAGAATTTCGAAGTGAGTTTTTAGTGCGGCGAGGGGCAGAGATTTGCAAGGGATGATCTGATCGGAGGCCAAGAATACAACAACGACAAATAGGTAGCGCAAAGGCCAGCCAGAGGTATGCAATTCATCGAGAGCCACGCAGAAGGCAATGCATATGCAGCAAGAACCCTTCAGGGGTGACACAGGCCCAATCAAGGTAGCCCAGGGGTAGCGTAAGCCCAAAGAGGGTGACGCAGGCCCTTCCAGGGTAGCGCAAAGGCTGACACAGGCCAAAAAGGATGACGCAGAGAGCTGAGGGACAATGTTAGGGTTTCTGGTGGGTCAGAAGGGGCTCAAGTTCTGTAAATCCCATTTGAGGGTGTGAGTCAGCCATATTTTATGTCTTCGAGTGAAAGAGGTACTACTGCCGTGTATTTTCTCTGTAAGGCCAACCATGTATGGTGCCTAGATATTGTTGTATTCATATTCTGCATAATAATAAAACCCTCTAGTCTGCACTGGTTTTCTCGCATAGGGTTTTTCCGGGAACATTTGTTCGAAAAATCTGTGTCACTTTGTCATGTGTGCGTAATGTTCAGTAAATGATATGTAAATGTGTAGGCTGCAGTTGTGTTTACTTTGTTTATTTTACTGAATAATTCGGAAAATTAACTTGTAAATGTAAATCAAGTAGGAAAAGTAAATAAAGATACTGCAGTAGTATTTCTATGTCTAGAAATTTTCACATGGTATCAGAGCATTGCAGATCAAGCTGAATCACCAACAAAACGGCTAAAGATTTTTTTCTGCAGAGAAGGCAGCTGAAGCAGCAGAGTTCCAGAGAGGGCAGCGTAGCACCAGGAGGACGCAGTCCTAGCAAAGGCCACGCAGGGGCTGACGTAGTCCCAGCTGAGTGATGCAGAGGCAGTGCAGAGCCTTCCAGAGTGACGTAGGAGCAACCTATGCTGCGCAGAGGCTGCGTTGAGCCAGTCTGCTCACACAGAGGCCAGCCAGAGGGACGCAGTCCAGTTTTGAGGTTGCTATGCAAATTTGCCAGAGTCAAGAAGCAGAGCTTTAGATCTTCAGAGATTGCTGGTGTGGTGGAGATTCTATTAGTGCAGAATCGTGCCTAGCTAAGTTGACAAAGAGCGGGAGGAGAACAACCGCTCAACAGATTTTTTCCAAAGAAATCTGAGGATCAATCACGAGGGTGATCGAAGAGGGATGATTCAAAGGATTTGGCAGATTTCCAAGGAGGGAAATCAGTTGTCAGAGGGATTAGTTGCTATAGAGGGTGCCTTTCTTCCAAGGACCCTAGATCCGGGTTTCTGTTGAGGGTAGCAACAACATTAGGGAGAGGAGCTTATGTTTCGACAGATTGTTTTGAGCTAGATGGCATAGTATGGACTGCGTGATCGGGATAGGTTGGATGGCTTGTCTAAATTTTCTATATGGAAGGCCAAAATCCTGACAGTCCTAAAGGCATACACACTACAGGAGCATGCAGAGAACATCTTGGCTACACCAACTAATGTTTCTCTTCTCGTGAAGCATAATGAAGCGGAGGAGAATGTTAAGCGCTTCATCATGGATAGGGTCAAAGATCATGTGGTCCCACACATTGCCGAGAAGAAGGCCACTAATGCTATGTGGACATCATTGACCACAATGTATCAAGGGAAATCCGTCCAAAAGAAGATGCTTTTGGAGAACCAGATGTGGTTATTTGTGATGAATAAGGGAGAGGAAATTGATCCTTTCCTCTTCAGGTTGCAGTCGATCCGGGATTAGTTGATTTCCATGGGGATTAAGTGGTGGATGATGTCATGGTGAGGACTGCTCTAAATTTAGTCACATGACCTTCAAAGTTGGGACGACATGTGGGAAATCCTCCGATAAGAGGAAATCCGCCGGACGGCCAAATGACAAGCTAGAACCAGATCTAGCAAAGTGAAGAAGGAGGAAGAGGAAGATGCAACCCTTGCATCCAAGAAGCAGCAAGGGAAGACGAAGAGTGGAATCTATCAAATATCCGATGCTTCAGGTGTTGTGAACTTGGACACTTCACCACCACTTGTCCTCTAAGGAAGAAGGACAAGGAAGTTGATTCCAAGGCTGCGGTAGCTAAAGAAGACGATGGCTCTAATGATGATGTGGCCATGAGTGATCATGTGCCTTGAGAGAAGAGGTGGGGAGATATTGATCTGTAGAGAAGCTATAGATGGGAGGCAGGATCCCTGAGGAGAATAGACTCTTGGATCATATACGTGCTACGGGAGCCTTAAGATAGTAGAGGGGATGATTGGAGCAATGGGCGTAGAGGACCACAGTGAAGTAGAGGGCAGAGTTGGGACATTGTAGAGGGAGCAGCCTGGAGAAGATGCAATAATAGTATAGAAGCAGCAGTGCAGAGGGGCTGATGGGACTTCAACAACGCAGAGGGGGTAGTGCTTACGTAGTGCAGAGTTGTAGCTGCGCAGTGGACTCAAGAGGACAACGCAGCGCAACAACTGAGGGAACTTTAGTGATGAGATGCAACCCGACTGACTTGTCTATCAGTAATTGGGCAAGGGTTTTTCAGTTGCTCACTTCTCAGCAACTAAGTTGCAGTGCAGAAGTTGGCAGCACGATGCAGGAATTTGAGAGGGAGTTGCAGTACAAATGTGGCAATGACTGTGGCAGAGTCATGGGCAACAGTAAAGAGAGCAGCAGCAGCGCAATGATGGAGGGCAGCAGGCCAAGCATCAGCGCGGCGATCGATGCCAAATATCAGGGCAATGCTTCAGTGTGGAAGTATTGCTAGAGCACACTCCTCGCCAAGAGGGAGTGTTGAGATTTTGGGGTAGCATCGGCTGTGCTCTAAATCCGAAATTTTGTGGAGGAGCTAGAGTACATGAGATCTCCAAGACCTAGAAGATTTTTGACGTTTCAGCGCAGATTTCAGCAAAGGAAGATTTTTGTTTTGACCTAGGGTTTCAGCGCAGATTTGAATAGCGTTGACTTTGGTCAATGCATGGTCAAACCGACCCTAAACTTGCTCAAAATTCTAATTTTTGAAGTCTGCATTTATTGGCATGGAAATCAAGGTTGACCGTTGACTTTGACAGGCTGCGTTGACTTTTTGCTTCTATTTTTAGTTGACTGTTGACTGGGATAATTTTGACTTTCATTTACTTTGGGTTGACTGGTATAGTTATCCAAGAGGGTTGTGTGACACTTCTAGTTGGCTGACCGTATTGAGACTTTGCTGGTTGAAGCATCCTGTTGATCGTCGTAACACACCATAACACATATATTTTGCTGATCAAGTTAATTGTATTTTTGGCTTGTCTTCTATAGATCTATTGGTATGTTCTATCAACATTTTACTTTCTTGTTTATGTGATTGTTGTTTGATATTGGGGATAAAAGTAAATTTGCATCAAGCATAGAACATCTAGAAAAATTTACATGGTATCAAAGCTGAGGTGAAGACAAAGCCCAAGTTTGTATCAATCGCCGAAGAAGAGGATGGGTACCTCAAACTATAATAGCTTTAAAATTGATGACAAATTGATTGGGAAGGAAGACTTCCATGCCTGGAAGATGACTTTGGATCTTATGTTGGAAGATCAAGATGTCATGGACTATGTGTAGGGTAAAATCCAAGAGCCTCCATCCACTGCACCTGCTGCCACCAAGTCAAAATATAAGAAGGGGGAAATCAAAGCAAAGCTGATGATCAGGGACTGAATTCATAAGAGTCTGGTTGCCCACATCTCTAAGCTGGGCACATCCAAGGAGATGTATGATAAGTTTGTCAACATGTTCAAGGCCAACATGCAAATCAAGTCCTTTTCTTCAAGAACCAACTGAAGAATCTGAAGAAAGGCAGGGATGAATCAATTCAATCATATTTTCTAAAATTGATTGAAATTAGAAATAACCTTCTGGCCATTGGGGAGATAATAGTTGATAGAGAAATGGTTCTCACCACACTTGGAGGTATCTCCTCTGAATGACATGTATTCAATACTACCATTCTCAATAACAATGTGATACATGATTATGATTAAGTACTATCGAGATGCGTACAAGAAGAGACAAGGATGAAGGAATATGAAAATGAAGGTAATGTTGCCTTCATTTCTCGTGCTAAGAAGAAGAACTATGGTGTTCTGAGGAACAAAGGAAGAGCAGGTGCCCAAGGAAAGAAAGGCAAATGTTACACATGTCACAAGACCAGCCACTATGTTAGAGAATGCCCTTTCAAGAAGGATTCTCCTGATGATGATGCTAACAACAACAATCAGAGGAATGGAAATCAAAGGAACAACAAGTTCAAAGGAAAGAGGAAGGCTCCCTCTGCTAGAAATGGGAAACCTTTCAAAAGGTCGAGAAATTCCAGGTATGAGGAATCTAATGTTGTTGATGATAAAAGAAATGAATTCATTTTGTATCTGCCCTGTCTACTGCATCTCCACCCAACACTATGGATGTCTGGTTGATAGATAGTGGTGCCTCAAGGCACATCACTGGGTTCAAGGAAGCACTTTCTGATATGGTTGAGAAGGATGTTAATCTGAAAATTATCCTTGGAAATAATCCTACATATCCTGTGAAAGGGACAGGGGTTGTGACCCTCCACTTGTCTCAAGGTCAAGTCCTCCGCTTGCAATATGTACTATATGTACCTAATTTGAAGAAGAACCTTGTGTCTATTTCGGCCATGGAAGACAAAGGTTTCAATGTGGCATTCGTTGATGGGAAGGTGTGCATCTGGAAGAAGAGTTTCAAGGAAGATTTCACGATTGTGTTTAGAGTTGATACACTTTACCAGGTTGGAGGAAGTCCACTGGGAGCGATGACATGTGATACTATCTGAAAGACTGAACTATGGCACTGGAGGTTTGGACACCTTCACTACAAAGCCCTTCCCAAAGAAAGGAAGGTGGTGACAGGGATGCCTGAGTTCACAAATGATCATGAAGGTGTATGTCAGGACTCTGCCGAAGGAAAGCATACAAAGGGACCTTTCCCCTCAAGTGTCACAAAGACATCTGATGTCTTGCAATTGGTACATTCTGATATGTCTGGTATGCTACCCGTGACATCCTTGGGAGGATGTTCTTATTATATGACGTTCATAGATGAATTCTCTCACAAAACCTAGATATACTTCTTGAAGAAGAAGGATGAGGCTTTCATGTGGTTCTGTACTTTCAAAGCCTTGGTGGAAAATCTAACAAGGAAGAAGATCAAGATATTGAGGACCGATAATGGCACTGAATATGAGACGAACAAGTTCAAGAAATTTTGCAGAGAAGTTGGCATCAAGAGGGAGACCACGACCATATATACTCTTGAGAAAAATGGCGTTGCTGAAAGAAAGAACAGGACCATTGTGGAAGCTTCTCGTACCATGCTATGTGACCAAGGTCTTCCGAAGTTTCTGTGGGGAGAGGCTACGAACACTATTCTGTACATACAAAACTGATGCCCACATTCCGATCTGGACTCCAAAACTCCCGAAGAGGTTTTCTCTGGTAAGAAACCTGACATCTCACATTTTAGATTTTTTGGATGTCCTATTTATTTTCATGTACTAAAGGAGAAGAGGAGCAAGCTGGATGCTTCTGGGAAGAAGGGAATGTTTGTGGGCTACAACGAAACTTCGAAGGCCTATAGAGTTTATTTGCCTGGTCAAAGGGAAGTGGAGATATGCGACAATGTTACCTTTGACGAAGATGCTTCCCTAAGGAAAGTAATCAATCTTTTGAGATCTGAGGAAGATCATGAAGCAAGGATTGGTAATCAAGAAGAACCGAAGGATGAGACGATGCCCGATGTTGAAGGACCGATGGACCCTATCGATCCACCTCCTTCAATGTGGAAAAGATCATCATGGCTCAGGGAAATTCTCGAGGATGCCAAGAGACATATGGCCCCAAGGGGGACATTCTGTGAAAAAAAGAAGCCAAATAGATACCAAGGGTATCTAGCAGCCATGAGTACAATTGTACAATCTGAGCCTGGATCTTTTGAGGAATCCGTAAAGCATCAAGTCTGGAAGGATGCTATACAGAAAGAATATGAGTCCATTATGAAGAATGATGTTTGGGATGTGGTTCCGAGACTAGAGGTCAAAGCAGTTGTCACCTCGATATGGCTCTATAAGATCAAGCATGGATTTGATGGCAGTGCTGAAAATTTCAAGGCAAGATTCGTTGCCTGTGGCGTCTCTCAAAAGGAAGGCATAGACTATGATGATATATTTGCACCTGTGGCCCGATATAGCACCATCCGATCTGTCATAGCCATTTCTTCTATGCAATGATGGAATCTTCATCAAATGGATGTGAAGATCGCATTTCTACATGGTGCGATAAAGGAAGAGGTGTATGCGGAGCAACCTCTGGGGTTCTAAGTCCACGATCTGGACACCCATGTTTGCAGGTTGAAGAAAGCCCTCTATGGGTTGAAGCAAGCACCTAGAGCTTCATACGAGAGGATAGATAGCTACCTGATGAAGCTGGGTTTCACTCGTAGTAATGCTGATCCGAACCTTTACTTCAAGGTTGATAGAGAAAAGCATTTCATTCTGGTGCTGTATGTGGACGACCTCTTCCTGATAGGTGCTGGCCCTCTCATTCATCAGTGTAAGAGGGAGCTCACTACTAAGTTCGAGATGAAGTACCTAAGACTAATGTATTAATTTCTAGTCTTGGAGGTTTGGTAGAGACCTGGTGAGGTTGGGCCTTGATGTTCTTAGTGAACACCCATCAGGATGTATGTTTTGCAGTGAACACTTTTAGTCAACACATGGTTTAACCTCATCACATTCACTGGGTTGGTGCCAAGAATCTGTTGAGATATATTTGGGGCACAATAAACCATGGGCTGAGATACACTGTCGGGAGCATGACACTCCATGGATATACTGATGTTGATTGGGCTGGAAGTGTGGTGGATCGCAAGAGAACATCTGGATGCTGCTTCACACTTGGGTCTTCTTTGATATCATGGATGAGCAGGAAGCAGAAGTCGGTGGCTTTGAGCATCGCTGAGGCTGAATACATTGTAGCGATTATGTCTTGTTATGAAGTAGTTTGGTTGTGAAAGCTCTTCAGTGAGCTGTTTGGGCATGTTCTATATACCACCATTATACTCTGTGATAACCAGAGTGGGATTCAGTGTTCCGAGAATACCGTGTTCCATGATCGATCCAAGAATATTGATATCAGGCACCACTTTATCCAGGATATGGTATAGCGAGGCGTCGTAAGGCTCGATCATATAGGAACTGATGAGAAGGTCAGGGATATTCTCAAAAATCTCTTGGGGAAGGTCAAGTTCCTAACCTTCCGTGAGAATCTTGGAATCGTGGAACGACCCTATGCTGAGGGTCCTGTTGGACGATGAGCTCTGGGGTGCTTTGGGGATAGCCTCTCGGAGCTATAAGCAACCACAGGGCTAGGCTTGCCAAACCTTCTTGGTGTGCCTCTGCCCTATCGTTATGATGTTGAGTTGGTTCACCTCTCATGATCTGTGCCCCATATGCATCCTACCCATTGAGTCACGGACTCATGGGAAGTACCTCTCATTTGGCCAGTGAGGTGGGAAAAGATAGAGACTAGTAGCAAAGACCGATGGATGCATCAGAGATTACGGTACTCTATATGTCTAGGATGGCACATGTCCAACCACTTGATCTAGGATCAATTCTAGTGAGGTTTCAGACCTCCAACTGACTTCGTGTCGGGTAAACCAACCTTGGGTTGGTATGTGACTATTTTGAGTCCTATAGAGGTTTCAAACCTCTGGAATGAATTTTTCAACCGGGAATGATGTCTTTGTGACTCACACTTTTTCTTTAAAATAAAGAAGCCAACAAAGCAAGTTACGACGGGATGACGCACGATGTTTGGATGGCACAGGTGGATGGAGTTCTCCCTAGTTGAGAGGGAGTGTTAATTTTGGAAAACTAGGTCCAAAATCCATGTTGTCATGCTCAGATGAAGATGCCAATATTTTTATTGGATCCCTCTTTTGGAGAGGTGCAAGATCAATCTAAAGATCATCTTGATCCGATGAGCAGAACATTTATTTTGAATTAAATCCACTTATGTGCAATGTTGACCAAAATTGAAGTGTAGGCTTGAAGCCCCAGTAGATGTGTCACACACCCTCACTGATGGATATATATAGGTCAACGTTGGAGGTCATTTTCACTCATCACATCATCACACATTCTCTCTCATCATCTGATTAGTTCAATCACCTTGGAGGCTCTTCTTCTCTCACGTGGGAAATTTCAGCGAAGGAAGATTTATGTTTTGACCTAGGATTCCAGCACAGATTTGACCAGCATTGAATTTGGTCAACACATGGTCAATATGACCCCAAATTTTCTCAAAATTTCGATTTCTAAAGTCTGCATTTATTGGCATAAAAATTGAGGTTGACCATTGACTTTGACCAGGCTGTGTTGAATTTTTGCTACTGCTGTTTTGCATTGATCGTTGACTGGGACAACGTTGAATTTTGTTTACTTTGGGTTGATTGGTATAGTTGTCCGAGAGGGTTGTGTGACACTTCTGGTTGGCTGACCGTATTGAGACTTTTCTAGTTGAAGCATCTTGTTGACCACCGTAATGCACCACAACACATATATTTTGTTGATCAAGTTAATCGTATTTTTGGCTTGTCTTCTGTCGAACTATTGGTATGTTATATCGACATTTTACTTTCTTGTTTATGTGATTGTTGTTTGATATTGGGGACAAAAGTAAAGTTTCATCAAGCATAGAACATCTACAAAAATTTACAGACATCCATGAAGCCTTGGCATGGTCATGAAACTACCAAGGAATTTATGCCTTGGTATGAAGATATCAAGATTGTTAGTCGACGCATTAATGAAATTGCTTGTAAAAAAGTGTTAAGGCCATGAAAGGTGAACTGATATTATACTTATCCAAGAAAAATTCAAGAAAAAGAGGAAGATCGTCCCAGAGTTCGGAAAACCTAACATGGGATGGAATTCAAAACCGACAATATCTATTAATCCTAAAGATTGGTAAGTTTACGGAATTGCTGAAATGGAAATCAAGGTTTAGTGGAGATCAATGGTAGCTATTATTCTCCAAGAAAGATATCTCACAATGACATGGGAAAAGCAATACAAGTGTATTCCTTTCTTTGGTTTGCAAACATGTCCAAAGAGCCTCACCCCCTGGTAAAATAGATTCCTAAGCATTGTTGGAAGATTTCTTCTCATTTGACCATTACTCACTGCCATTCAAATATTTCAAAGTTCCATCATCTCAACTCTAATTATATTTATTCCTATGTTAATGCCCATGGATAACCAATAAAAGTAGATTTATGGTCAACTCAAAAGTTCAACACACTATTCTTCTTACATCTTGTCCCATGGGTCATCGCAAATTCCTAATCTAAATACTGAGCTGTGAGCTGGAAATTCCATAGATGGAACATTAATCGAAAGTGTAGGAGTGGGTTGGGGTCCCTCTCATGTCTTCAGCGTCTAGAGAAACCATGTTCTCGTGTCAAAAAATAAAAAGCAAAAAGATGAGAGGGATCTATCGTAATGCTCGCAGGATTTCACCTTCTAGAGTTGGATGGGACGTTCATCGAGAGAATAGTAGGGGCGAACTCCCAAAATTTTACAATATCATGGGTTCTTGAGGTGGACATTATTTCAAAGACACAGATCAGAATGATTCAACCACATTCCCTCCTTCTTTCCAAGTGCAAGAGTCTCCTACGATTACGATCCCCCTGGGGCTTGAAGTTGATGACGAATCTGAACTTTGAAGCACTTTGCAGCCTTGATTTGGTTTGTTGTTTCAATGGAATTTTAGTGATGCATATGGCTGGATCTAGCACTTTTGGATTCTAGTGATGCAAAAGGAAGTTTTCATCTACCCATATGCGAAGGGTTCCTTTATCATTGAATGTTCCATTGCTAAAGATAGGGATATAATTCTCAATTTTGGGTCGTGGTTTTGGGGCAACTCAAGCCTATGCATGAAGCTTTCATCTTCCTTTTTCAATCCTTTGTTTGATTCTTTCTTCAGCTCCTATTTGGGAGTGACTCCCAAATTTTCTCTTGAATTTTTGGGATATATCCTCCCTTAAAGTCATTGCATATTCTCTCGGAAAGTTTCATTTTTCTTCCCGTGAAACCAAAAGACATAGCATTTCAAATTATGCTCATATGTGCGTGGAAATGGATTTTGGTATATGGTTTTCGATAGAAATAATTTTTACAAGTAAAATTATTCCCAACCCTAGAAGCTGGACTATGTGAGACTTTCTTTGCAATACAAATCTTTTTTTGAAACATGACATGTTGCAGCTCATTTCCCGAGAGGGTTTAGGAAGAACTGGACGCGCCAATGTAAATCAACCTGGTGGGTTGGCTCTTCAAAGGATCACAAGATAGTCTCAGATGTCAATGGTTCGCCTCCACCTAATAAATCCTTCAATTTTAGTGAAACACATACCTCATGAAACTCGACAAGATCTTAACATCTAAAATCCAAAGATTGAGGAAGTTATCCCTAATGATTTGAGGCAAGAAAATAAATGTCATTCAGGTACCCAGGCTATGTCAAATTGGGTAGAAAGAAAGAAAGAAAGTATTTTTAACATCCATGAGGCTAAAAATAGCCTATGGGACAGATTTCTTCTCCATCTGGCTCTTGTAGTCGGCCCTTTTCCTGTGGAGTTTTACAATAAACGATCCCAACTTCTCGACAAACTCTTCACTGAATAGATTATCCTAGGAGCTAGCCGCTAGAATACCTGCATAATTTTCCCTATTGTCTTTGAAGGCCTCACATTCTAAAATGAAATTTTTTTCTATTTCCACTTTTCCGGAAGAGCAAAAAATACATACTCTTTCATCCTACATTTATTTTGGCCTTTTCCAGCGCCTTGTTTCACAACGGAGTTGATGATAATTAGTCCTTAATTGAGCAATAAGAATTTTAGATCTCCAAGAAATATTGGCCCCTATGTGCGCTTTTTGCTGATGATTATGAGTGTGGTTAAACTCTTCAATGTAGTACTTATTCTTTCTCCCTAACTCTTTCTCCCAAGTACATTTGTGGAACTTATCCATAACAAATTTTTTTATTTCTTTACTGTTTATAGGACACATGCTCAAGCAAATGCCCCATTTACTAAACCATTTGATGTTTTTCCACATCCAAGTATTCTTTCTTTTGCACAATCTGTCATTAAACACTGCCTTAGACCATCTACCCTCTTCCATTTGCTCAATTATTTTCAAATATCTTATGACTCGCACCATAGCAATTGCTTCAATAGGAGCAGCCCCTATGTCACTTAACAAGATAGCATAAGGAACTGCACTTTTATTTTTGAATTTGTTTGTAATCAAACGCTTCTGAATTTTCTCAATTTTTTTCCACTACATCTCGGTTTTGCTACTGGCCCATAATTCACATCCGTAGAGAACCATAGGAATTAGTAGAAGCCCAAAAAGAGTTAGAGTGGTTTTCCAGTCCCACAGCTCTGCCTCTCTACACCTGTTTTGAAGAGAATAAAATGCTTTCCAACCCCCCAAAGTTATTTTCTTTCTACAGCCATCCCAACTTAAATTTCTGTTGAAGTCAATTCCGAGGTATTTTTAGTCTACAAATTCTTCCAGAATGCTGCCTTCAAAGTAGAACTTATGCTGGTTATGCTTTCTTTTGTTAGATAAAACCACTACTTTCATTTTGCTAATATTGACTTGCATCCCCACGCTTCTATAGAAATGCTCAAGCGAACGTAAGTGCTCTTGCAAACCAAGAGCCGATTTAGCAATCAATATAAGGTCATTTACGCACAAAAGAAGCCTTATAACGAACTTGCTCAAATGGATACCGTCACCCCCTTGCAAATTTAGCCACTCTTCAAGCTTGTCAATATATAAACCAAAAAGCATAGGAGACAAAGGGAAACCTTGCTTGACCCTGATATTGCTTCTAAAACTTTTAGAAATCCCTGCTGAAGTTCTAATTTTGACTTTCACCTCTCCATACAGTCTATGCACAACCGCTCTTAAATGCCTAGGAACCCTGAGTTCCTCCATTTTGTGCCAAAGCTTATCCCTAGGAACCGTGTCAAAGGCTTTTCTAAAATGAACAAAGCAACAAAAGACTTCTTCCTTTTTTGGCCAAAATTTTTCAATGATGTGCCTTAAAGTTATACAATGATCAACTGTGGAATGTTTAGTTCTAAAACCTAGTTGCCCTTTAGCACATTTATCTCTTTCTTCTGCCCACTTGTTGATTTTCTTTTCTAACATGCTTCCAAATAAATTTTCAAAAAAGGGGTTTATCATTATGGTTCTATAATTGGAGGGATTATTGACGTCACCACTCTGGTATTGCCATACTAGTTGTCCAATCTAAGGGGAACCCCTGTTGTATGGTGTTATTGAAAATTTTTGTGATGTGAGGTGAAATAATTTTTAAGCCCCACTTTAGATACTCTGCTTGGAGTTCTACTAAGTCTTTTGCTTTTCCAATAGCCAACTTCTTGATACCCATCTCTACCTTTATTTCTCCATTTCTCCATTTCTCCATCGTGTCTCGAGCATCGCTCACCACTACAGTGTGTATGTGTAGTGTATACTCTTTAGCATCCACTTTCCCATGACTACATGTAAACCCTCCTCTCAGGCCGTCACTTCCCTCACTACTACATTTAAACCTCCCTTGCATGTCGTTGCTACCTATATGCCCAAACCCAGACATATCATACTAAGACCATGTCGCTGCCCAGAAGCTAGCTCAACCAAACTTACCATAAGCTTCAAGCTTCCTAGGGGTAAGTGCTTCTCTTAGTTTCTAAATTATGTGTCTATATATGTATATAGCCAAAACCAAAGACGAACTTGATTCAAACTTCATTAGAAAAATTGAACCTAAATCAAATTTAACAATGGCAAAACCCAAACCATGTGACTTAGACCACGGTTTATGATCCCTAGAATGAATTGTCAGTGTTCCAGTAATTCCCAACAAACCTCCTTGTCATGGAGCGGGAGCAAAGTAGAGGATCGATTCACCAATGGTATAAGCGGGTAGAAATGATAAAGGTACAACAATGCTAAACCCTACTCTAAAATTCTCAGCAAGCCTCCATCAGAAGCAAACCCTGTTTAAAATGGAGAAATTTTGGCGATCAAATCATAAAATGAGGGCATCCATCAGAACGCTCTCAGGCCTTCAACACAGTCGGGACGTTCATCGAGAGACGGGTAGGATTGGTACTCCAAACCATCACAGTATTCACGCTCTGGCCCGAGAGCCATAATTCATCTTTCGGATATTTGTGCTTGTCTGCATAGAAACCTACGTAGACTTTGACGTACAACCTATAGAGCAGATCCTGTTCAAGTAAGGTCGTGCTTTGAACATGTCTACTACGCTCCTTATATACCACATTCTCATTCGTTTCGGAAGCCATGTGGGAAATTAGTAGGGCGCCATTTCTACAGCTATCATTATTATTACTACTAAATTATTAAATTAAATTAGCCTACTTTTGTGAAACACAAATTAGTGATATCAAAATTCAGAATCATTGTAATATTTTTAAAAGAAATTTATTATTTATATTTATAATCATTTTCTATATATAAATTTAATTTTGAAGCTTCCAAAAGAATAACATATTAATTTCAAACTATTATGATTACTTTCAAACTATGAAGTTAGTTCATGTTTTGTTCATGGATGCATCTGAATTGGTTTGCTTAGTCAATTTGCCTATCAAAGTCTAAATCATCTTCATATTAAAAATATAATTATAGTTAGTAAATTATAACAATTTCACATAAATTGGCATTCATATTTATAGATGAAATTGAAAATTTCATTGCTCTCTATATATGAAGTCAATATGAGTTCCATCTTCTCCTATTATTTGCCTCTAAATAATACTAACAACATTCACAATTCAATATTACATTTCCTTTTACCAAGGACAGAGTGGTTCGTTTATACCCAAGTAAGTATTGTCAAAATCTCATGTTATCAATTAAGTTGGGGTCTCGAGTATCTAAAGGCATTCCCATCTCCTATATTTCTTTTTCTTTTTTAAGAAACAACTATGGATTTGTATTAAAATATCTTGGTTTGAAGGTTAGAACCTTGTACCTCTTTAACCAAAACTTCTTCTATTGAGATCAAAAATTTCCAAAAAAGATTGATGTGTTTATCACGCTAACTACATTCAACTAATCTAAACTGGCTTTCCTTATAAAACTTCCAAAAAAATCCTAAAATTACTATGTATTTGTATAACATGAAGGAAACTAAACAAAGTAAAACAAGCCTTCTATATTCTCCCCTGAAGCATAATTAACTTTTAATTCATGAGTTTCCGGTTTTGGATGAGAAGGTGATGAGAATGAGCCTGCAATTACTTCAACAGTACTCGCTTCATGTAAATCTAGAGTCTCCTCCCATTGCACCATAAATTCCTCGGACTTGTTGTTGTGAACCCAAATTTCCCTTGCATCTCACTTAGAGACTAAATTGTCCATCCCAATGTTGCCAACTACAGTCTCTCCATTTTTGTTTCCATCAGACTAAGCTTCTTAGTCAAGAGCTCAAAATGGGCTCGACACTCTGTCAAAATCATTTCCCCATGCTTGGAAATCAGAGTTATGGTAAACTCCATAGAAAAAATCATTCAAGCTAAATGGAAATTGCTATCCTCATCATCGACGTTGCAGCTTCTCTCCATTGAGAATTCCACACACCAAGCCTTCTTTCTTTATTGGCTGAATGCGAATCTAATTGGTAACCTTATGATAGTGAGACCATAAAATAAAATGGCCTGTAATGGAAATTAAAATTATGGGTTCTTTACATTGAGAGGGATGGCTCACCCAGCACAATTTGTGGCCAAGTTTTGGAACCTTTGAAAGCTCTACTCATCAATTCTCTTGCTTCATCTAAAGTTTTGAACCACCTCAAAACTTGTCACATCTATCGATATGCCTACACCATGTTGATTTTCCAAACTAACATCTCAATTCAGCAGCTTTTCACCGTAGAACCCGTATGTATAAAACACAGTCCACAAGAATCCTCTACAATATAGTGAATCATCTCACTGGCCAAAATTCTAATTGTATCAAACAAGTAAGGTCGTGTGGTCTGATTTCCTTTGGCATCACCCTGACACACACATATTGTCCAACAGGTTCTCTTGCAAGTTTAATTGATGTCAAGAGACAACATATTTTGTATACATCTTCACAAATACGATCCACCACCAGAAAACAAAACTGATAAAGACTTTTAACCAATCCAGCTACAACATGGCGGGCTGCACCATCCATCAAGTAATTTGCAGCAGAACTTCCAACTACTAGCTTCACTTCCTAAATAGTGAATCCTAGGCAGGCACATCACATAAAACAATGGTTCTACCACCACATAGCTGGTGTCACGTTCCATGCTGCCTCATCCTTATGGTCAAACTGAGTTAGTGTGAATTCAAATCCTTGCATGCACATCACTTTTCTTCTGAGCTTCATTTTTCTTGCAGGAACTAATGACTAGACTAGTCATTCCCTCAGCCATAGTCTCTTTATGTACCGTGCGGTCGCATGGAGGAGGTGTCCATCTACCTGTGCTACACTATTTAAACTATGCATTTTTATGTGCACCCATCTGCTATGTGGAGTGGTTAGGCTACATCGTAACCCCGTTTCGCCGCACAATGCAACTCTTAGATGTAGTTTCACCCACAGGGGTTGACTTCTTAGCAACATTCATAATGTTGGTGGTTCTAGTTTATTCCCCCTTTATAACTACATCGAGAGCCTTCACGTACTCCTTAGGAGCAAATTCTTGTGGCCTCTCCATGCATTCCAAAATTCCTCTGTATCGAGTTGGAACGAGCTCAGAAAATGGAAATGGTAGTGATGAGCATCAATATTACAATAAGAATGTTGCAACTCCCAAGACTACCAACTTAAATTATCAACCCGGGGTTCATACAAACATAATAGGTGCCGGCACTAAATTTGCAGCATTCAATGTGTCCTTCTTTCGTTGGTTTGATGGAATGGAGTGAATATCATCAATTGCATAAATGGAAATGCTTGAAATGGAAACCTTAACCTATAAAAGACAAGGAAAGCAAACCTATTCTAATTGCATAAAGTAAAGATCATGAACCATCTCTAATAATAATTAACTAAAATTGCAGTAATGTAAAATATTGTAGTAAATGCATAGATGAAATATAATAACCTACTTGCAAATGTAAGCAAGATTCTACTTGCGAAATGTAAATCATTACTCAATTTGCAGAATGTGAAAAAGTGTATGAAAAAGGAAACTTGATCTAAAGTGTATGACTGAAAAATATAAGAATATAACTTCAAAAACTAGGTCTAATCTACTTGAATTTAAGATCTTCCATTCTTATCATTGAATTCAAGATAATTTAGCTTTAGTAACATAGTCCTTACATGTTACATAAAAGAACAATCTTTGTGATGCAAATGTTGAAATATGTCTACAAATTTTAATTGTTGTTATGTATTTGCAGTGAAGGAAGGAGTATAAAGTGGTCCTTGGTCCTCCCCAACCATGGATTTAGAACCTAAGGGTCATTATTTGAAGTTAATCGGAAAAATTCAAGCTTTTGGAGCAAATCTGGCCAAGTTCAGACATTGCTATAGGACGCTACAAGACTGGCATGTTTTGCTATAGGATTGGATCCGTGAGCATTTTGAGGGAGGAAAAGGTGATCTAAAGATGGGAAAGGGTAGTGAAAGATAGGATAAGGTTGTATGTTTCCCTTTCCAAGCTTAGTACCCTTTAGGAATCCATCTTGCACAAGGAACAATGCAGACAATGGCCTTCAACAAACCAGAAATGTACTCTCAGTGAACAGTGTTTTGGAAGAGTTTTTGAGGTAGAAAGAAGGATATGGTGGTCTAATAAGGAGTTTAAATGACAATGATAACCCCAAAAATCAACAGTAGCACCTGCACACCACAAAAAAAGTATGATTTTTATACTGGAAAATACTAAATACCTAGTCTCTCAGCTAGTTTGTCCTCTGATTTATCTCCCCAATGACCAAGAAAATCAAATGAAAATTAGATGGGGTAGCTTTTGTCATTAATTAGGATTTCTTAGGACTCCAATCCAAGTGAAATCACTCAAAAATTCTCTTTTTAACATATGCTAAAAAATAACAGAAAATTACTACCCCAAATGCTAGAAATTCAAGAATCAATAATCTAGTTAACTTACCAAATGCTTAACATAATCAAGTGCAAATGATATGGGGTAAAAATTTTTATTAGCTTGAATTATTTTAGGACTTAATACAAGTGGAATCAACTCACAATATCCTTGTTAACATGTGCTAAAGAATATCAAAAAAATATACTATTTTTCTATAAGAGACTTCCATAAATTATAGATTTGTGAACTAGTAAACAAATCCAAGTAGCTAAATGATGAATATGAATTTTCAAAGTTGTTTTAAGGATGAATCATGCTTTTGGATCTATAAATAACCTTCAAAACGGCTCACTTCAATCATTTACCCAATATCACCTACAACAAAAGAAGCATGAATAGTAAAGGCGTTTGAAGAGATCAAACACAAATTGACAATTGCATCAATCCTTAGGGGCCCAAATTAAGCCTTGCCCTTCCACATTCACATAGATGCATTAAACAAAGAAGTTGGGGCTGCATTGTGGAAGCTTGAAGGTAAATTTCCTTATGCCATATATTTCATTAGTAAAAACTTGTCCAAGCTTGAACTCAATTACACAATTACTGAAAAATAACTTTTGTTTCTTGTGCATTCTTTAAATAAATTCAGACACTTCATTACTAGATATCAGGGTTTTATGCACAAATGAATACCTATTTTCCATATCATTATTGTCCCCATGGTTTGTTGATATAGAAAAATTTTTAGTTGTTGGCCAGTTTCCCCGTAACTTTTCTGAATCAAAGAAAAAGAGAAAAATTGTCAAGAAAAGTGCTCCTTATACTTCGATTGGGGGAAACCTCTTCAGATTGGGGCTTGATAAAATGTTAACGATATGTGTAAGAGAAGATGAGGTCTATGAACCCCTCTTAGCATGCCTTGATGGACCCAATGGGAGCAATTTTGATGCTAAGAGGACAACCTACAAGATTCTTTAGGCATGATACTACTGGCCTACTCTTTATTGAGATGCCCAGAGATACACTACACAATGTGATTAGTGTAAGAGGATGGGGAAACCTACTCAGAGGGATGAGATTCCCCTCAAACCTCAAGTGAATTTAGAGCCATTTAAGAAGTGGGGCATGGAATTTATTGGCCCTATTGACTGTCCATATGGACAGAAGATGTACATCGTTGTGTGCACAAATTATTTGACCAAGTGGGATAACGTGAAGGCGGTCAGGGCAGCAACAGAACAAAAAGTAGCATAGTTATTAAGGGAGAATTTTTTTTACAAATTTGGTTTCTGAAGGGAACCAATGACAAAATAAGGTGCTTAATTCACTTCCAATTTGATAGAGAGGATAATGAGGCAACGCCATATCAGACATAGAAAATCCACCCCATACAACCCTCAAGTGAATGGGAAAGTGGAGGTGACCAAGAGAGCATTGGAAATAATTCAGACTAAGGTTGCGAGTAGCATCAAGAAAGAATAGGTAGAAAGGGTTATTAATGCAACTTGTGCCTACAACACTACTTCAAAGATCACCTTTTGGTTTAATCACTTTGAGCTGGTATATGGAAAGAAGGCCCTACTATCCATTGAATTTGAATATAATACACTAAGAATGACAACACAACTTGACTTGGACATCACAAAATATCATGAAGAGAGACTATAGTAGCTAAATGCACTTGATGAAATCAGGCTATAGGCTCTAATGCACAATAACGAAGTTTGACTACAAAGGAAAGTTTGGCATGATAAGCACATCAAGGCTAGAACCTTCCATGACTGTGACTGGGCCCACTTGTATGATTTTAGGTTCAAAGATTTTAAAGGAAAAATAATGACTAAATGGTTACATCCTTATTTGGTGGAAAAATTCCATGATAATGGCTCAATTTAAATCAAGACAATTGATGAGGAACAAATCTTGCTTCTAGTGAATGGATATAGATTGAAGTTTTATAGGAAGCCCCTCTCAAGGGATGAGTCTACTAATTAAATAATAAGAGAAATAAAAGGGATTTAGATCATGAGATCTCCCAATCCATTCAGTCTCTAACCAAAAATAAATAAATAAAAATATTTAAAAAATAGAAAAAACCCCAAGTGAAAACCTCCCTTGAGGCACCAGAGGTGTGCTCATAGGTTAAAAGCCTCCTTAAGGAAACCTATGAGCCTAAAGAAAAGAAAAGAAACAAAACTAAAAGATCCCCAGGTGAAAACCTCCCTTGAGGCACCTTGGGTAGACCCACAAATCATAAAAACCTCCATGAGGTAGGCAGTGGGCCTTAGAATTAAAAAAGAGAAGAAGAAAAAAAAAACAAGAAGGAAAATAAAAGAAGAAGACACACAAAACTCATCTTTGTTTTATCTATTCTAAAAATTATGCAGGTACAACAAAATTTGAGCAGTAGTATAGAAGATCAAATTTCATTACAAAATTCACCTTCAAAGAGTTTAGGAAGCCTCTCTGCATCTATCTCACTCATTCCCACACCATTCCTCAACTTCATCCATCATTTCCAGGTATCTTCCATTTGCTAAATTCATTGTCCCGAATTGCTACAAGAAAGATCTTGTATTGTTATAGGATACTACAGAGCGAATAAGAAGGGTACAAGGTTGAATTTTTATCCATCTTTGAGCAAAGAAGAATGTACCTAGGAGTCCCTAACACCCATACATCCCATCTGCACCTGCTAATTTCCTTTTGTCCTTCACTATTTCGTTGTTCAATTGTAGCAGTCCACATTTTTCACGTTTTCCCACCAATCATCAATAGAAAATACCTCTCCATAACCACAAGTAGCTTCCTCCCGTATTATAAAAAAAAAATGCTCAAACAAGAATAAATTGTGAGACTCAGGAGCTTCTATGGTTACTAGAAGAAAATACATAGTCATGTAACATCCTTCACAAGACTTACAGGCCCAAAATTGCATTATGGATAAGAAGAGTCATGAATTCTACTATATTCATAGGACAAAAAAACTAGGCATAAGTAGTTACAAGACCTCCTGTAGGATTCTACAGGATATTCAATCACCTACAACAATAACATTCAACCACCTATAACAACATTGTTTCATCCATATAAACCATAGATATTTGGAGCAATAGTATTAGCCATGGAAAGATTTTTGAAGGTCTCCAAAAGTAGTAGTAGCAACAATCGGACATTCAGCAAAACATCAACGGTAGAAAAAACATTCAAAAATTCAGGATCATCAAGGAAAAGCTCATCAATTACATCAATAGCTTTCATAGCATTTGCAAGAAAACATCAAAGGTAAAGCCCAGGTGTGAAACTCTCAGAACCTTCCCTTTGAAATTATTCTATCTTGTGTTAATCAAAGTTGTCATTGATGCTAATATAGCATTATTTGGATGGAAAATATTCTTGTGATGTCATAACCTCATGTATCCTTGCTCTTGATGAAGAAGCCTAGAACTCGAATGATGTCCTTACCCTTGATGGATATGGCACTAGTGAAGGAAAATACATGAATGACCACACTTGATGATGCCATATGTGATGGCACTTGATGAAGTTCTAGATGGTCGTTGGAAGACTACCTTGAAGCTCTCTTGATAAAAAAATAATAAATATTGCACTATGGTTGATGACATATCATTGCAGTATTACATGATGTCAAGATGACATGGATAATTTACATGATGAAACTATGATGAAGAACTTGGAGACAAACTAATAACCTCTTGTTGTCCTAATCATCAAGCCCTAGTGACCTCTTGTTGTCCTAATCATCTTTTGCACTAAATATTTCATAATCAGTCACAAAGAAAAATAAATTTAGACACCTTGGAGGCATCCTTTCAGAATGAATCCTACACCATCTTAAAGAGGATTTTTTCCTCTTTATAATGAGCCCTCACTTGCCGAAAAACTCCCAGTAGTTGAAGAGAAAATGAATTTTTAAGTTGAGAAATATATATTTTACTGCAAGCCGACCTAAGTCAACCTACATATGTCATCTCTCACTGTTAGTATGAATTCTTCGTCGAAGTGTACGAAAAAGAACCGCTTTAGCTACGCATAACTAATAGCCCTAACAACAATAGAGGCTGCCAAACATCTTCAGATCTGCGATTAGTAATTAAAATGCTGCAACAAACAGATCTATAAATGGAAAGACATTAAGCAATAAAGTAAAGAGTTTGCTCCATGCATCCAACAGACAAGACAAGAACACGATTTTTGAATGAATTTTTATATTACAGGGCACCTGGGAGGAAACAAGAAGGTGTATCCAGATCTCCACAATGGGATGGGTTCTTTGTAGTCCTCAGCACTTCAGATCTAAGCTTTCTCTCTCTTGTAGATGTAGAAAACCCAATGTAGAAGGTAGAGCTCAATGGGAGCAAAATGGCAGAAAAATGAGACCAACTGTATAGATCCAGAGTGATCTAGTATGCAACAAAAGGTGAAGAATGATGGGGGAAACCCTCCTATTTATAACAAAATATTGGGTCCTTCTAGATCTTGGTGCATGATTAAAATAATGTTAATCACATCTAGATCCACCTCTATGGAATATTTTAATATTATTTGTTGGAGGGAAAGGGTGTTTGACTTGGGTCAAATCCCTTGATTAGTGAAAAATAAATAAATAAATGATTTATTTATCTTTTTAAGGAAGTGGTTGTGAGATAATCAAATAAATAATGATTTATTTGATTAATGGTGGGTGATTTGGTCATATTTAACAAGGAATATTATCTAAATAAGATTTAAATAATTATTCCTAGAAATAATAAGATAAATAAAGGTTTATCTAATTAATTTCTTTGATTTTGGGTTAAACATGACTGGGAATAATAATTAAATTATGGTTTAATTAATTATTCCATGAGGAAAATCAAACAAATATAGGTTTGTTTAATATTTCCTTTTGGGGTTTCCTAATTTAACATAGTGAAAGCAGTTTTACTTAGGGTAAAACCGGTCTTACATGGTGTACTTGGGTCCATCTAATGATAAAAGGTTAGATGACCAAAAAATGGTGTAACAGATTGCCCCCCAGCGTGCGAGTGTCAGGAGCAAATCGTATGACCGAAGTACGTTGTAAGAATACAATCACTAGACAACAAAAAGGGATGTCAGAGAGAGAAATGTGAGGTAGATAGTGTGCTGAAGGACTAGACCCCGAGGAGACGAGACTCGCAGGTGCAACAAGTCTCTTTTTATGAGAGGGTACCTGTGCTGAAGGCGGCGGGGGAGGCATACCTATGCCCGCCGAGACAAAGTACAAAAGAATAGTGTGTCCAGTAAACAAGGGACCGAACCATAGAGTACAACTGGCATAATCAAGAGCCAGATAAAAATACAATGAAGAGTCTCACATACATGCTGTGCCTGGGATAACAGCCAGGACTAGTACAATATCATCTGAGTACATGAGATAAATACAACCCAAATGCCCCCTGTAAATGGGGAAGGGCTCACAAAATCTGACTGGTACATGCAAATCATAGAGGTGCTGCAAGTGGCCAAGGCCAACATCATCAAAATCTGGAGCGGCATCAAAGGCTGCAATGAAGAGGTCATCCGGGCATGTGGGGGGCTACCTGCAGGGCCACCCCCTCATGAGGGCTGAGACATCTCACACACGACCGGGAATCATCAAGAGCTGCTGCTGGGTCACTGGACTGTCCAGTATACGAATCTCGATCATGCTGAAAGGAGCTGGAGAAGCAATCAAGTCAAAGGGAAATGAGAGATCCCCCTGCCTGATCCGAGGCACCGAACAAAAGTGGAAGCTGGAACCAAGGTACACCGCCCTCTAGACCTTGCTTCTGGAATAAATGTGCTGATGTCGACAGAAGGAGGTCCGCCGTAGGTGAGGCAATGAGAGATCCTCAACTAAGGCACGAGAGAAAACAGGAGAGCGACGGACAGACTGACACTAATGACGATAGTGGAAATGGGAAGGACTGAGTAGCGAATGGACGACTTCCCTTGTTAGAGCATAAAGAGCATGGATGACATGGCAGCCACTGACACAAGATCATAAGGGATAGGGGATAGTGAGACTGAAGGTCAAAATGTGCGACACAAGAGAGAGACCAAGCAATGAAGGGTGGAGGGCTATAGTGGGGTGCAAAGGGATGTGGTATAGACTCCATGGATGCAATGATGACTCAAATTGGATGCTCTAAACAAGGGCGACTCGATGGTGCTGCCACACAGTAAGGGCCCTAATGGGGGACCCCGGAAGCATGAGTACAAAGTGGGAACTCATGACGAAAATCGACACGAACATGGACAAGTAAGGGGGCAATATGGTGCCCCAAGTACAAGTGGCGTGAGGAAATTCGATTTTAAATGGAGGTGAGGTAACTTCTCGTGGACGAAATGGGTCCTGGTGAAGTAGGAAAAATGAAAAAACAGATGCTGGCTATCGAAAAGAAAATAAAACATGCATTTCAGAGGGGAAATGCTAAGGGTAATATTTCTTAAGATAGAGTGCATTGCGAGGGTTAGGAAGGGGATGGCCTTCGAAATCCTCTAAGAGGTATGCCCCTTTTCCAAGATCCTTACGAATGATGTAAGGGCCTAGCCATAATGAGTCAAACTTCCCATGACCTAGGACATCATGGGCCTGGTCATATACTAGAACAAGGTCGCCTTCGCGAAAAGTGCGAGGCTGGACTTTTCGGTCATACTGAGCTTTGGTGCGTTTTTTGGCCGCTTCCATGGTTTGCAAGGCAACACGGCGGTCTTCGGAGGCACGCTCAAGCATGATAAGTCGTTGTTCTAGCGGTGAGGTGTCAGGGAGAAGTTCAACGGCTAGTTGTAGAGAAGGAATTTCACACTCGATCGGTAAAACTGCCTCCTCTCCAAAAACGAGGTGGAAAGGAGTGAACCCGGTGGCGGTTTTAACAGAGGTTCGATAGGCCCATAAGGCAGGAAAAAGCATGAGATGCCAGTTGGTTTTGTGCTTATTCACCGTTGGTTGAAGCATAGTCTTGAGGGTTTTGTTGACTGCTTCAACTTGGCCATTACCTTGGGGGTAATAGGAGGAGGAATATTGGTGCTCAAAACCCAATAGTGAGGATAGCTCACGCCATATCTCATCTTCAAAATGTCTGCCATGATCAGAGACCAGTTGCTTGGGAACCCCGAAGCGAGCTATAACATGGTTAAAGAAGAAGAGGGCCGCGGTAGCTGCCGTGTTGTTGAACGTTGGCATGGCCTCGGCCCATTTGGTTAAATAGTCGACCGCCACGATGATATACTTGTGGCTACCAGAGGATGGCGGGCGACACTCCATAAAGTCAATGGCCCATTTACAGAAGGGACCAGTGGAGACGACTGGATGGAGGGGAGCTGGTGGAGCTCTCGCCTTAGGGGCGAAATGTTGGCAATTGGGACAGTGTTTGACTGCCTCGATGCAATCACTGAAGAGGGAAGGCCAAAAATACCCGGCGCGCATTATTTTTTGGGCAGTAGCAAGACCGGAGAGGTGGCCACCACAAGCGCCGCTATGGCAGGCATTAAGGACCTGTTCAGCTTCAGCGTGTGTGAGGCAACGACGAAGGACAGTATCAACCCCGCGACGATAGAGGTCGTCACCGATAAGAAGGTATCGGGGGGCCTGGTGTCGGATACGTCGGCGAGCCTCACGGTCAAGGTGGAGGGCGAACTTTTGGGTTCGCAAATAAGTAAGAATATCGCCATACCATGGGTCATCGGAAGTGATGGTAAACAGGTGTTCATCAGGGAAATCGTCATTAACGGGAGGGTCTTGCGATCCGGTAGGTAATTCAGAAATAAGCTCGGCGAGGGCTAAGCCTTTCTTACTTTTTGGGGTGACAAAATCAAGGTCGAATTCCTGAAGAATAACGACCCAACGGGCGTACTTCCCAGTGAGGATACGACGACTCAAAAGGAAAGCCATAGGGTTGGAATTTGTCACAACCTTGGTGGAGCGCAGGAGGATATAATGACGAAGTTTTTGGACTGAGAACACGACAGCCAGCGCTAATTTCTCGTCATAGGAGTATGAGACAGGGGGTCCCACAAGGTTCTTACTGACATAGTAGATCACATGCTTAATGCCATGGTCATCCTCTTGGATAAGGACTCCAGCGACCGAATAGGTGGAAGCGGAGATATATAGGATGAAGTCTCGATTAAAGTCGGGAGGGCGAATTAAGGGAGCAGATGTGAGAGCCTGCTTGAGGGCATCAAAAGACTCGTGAGCATAGGTATCCCAAACAAATGGGATGTGAGAGCGTAGGAGTCGAAGGAACCCATGTGCGGTGGTGGCATAGTCAGGGACGAACCGACGAAGAAAATTAGCTTTGCCTTGGAGGCTTTGGAGCTGGCGGAGGGTACGCGGAATGGGGAGTTCAAGAATGGCTTGAACTTTCAAAGGGTCAAGAGTGATACCGTCCTTAGACACGATGAAGCCTAGGAGACGGCCGACGGGAACGCAAAAAACACATTTCAACGGGTTAAGGCGGATATTATACTTGCGACATCGGAGAAAGATTGTGCGCAGATCGTGTAGGTGTTGCGCCCGATGCTTAGAACGCGCCGTGAGGTCGTCTAAATAGGCAAGGATAATATGAGCTAATTCGTGGAAGCAATAAGACATGGCCCGTTGAAAGGTGGCGCCGACGTTTTTAAGGCCGAAAGGCATGACCCGGTAAGCAAAAGTTCCCCACGGACTAATGAACGCGGTTTTTAGTCGATCAGCAGGACGGATAGAAATTTGGTTGTATCTGGAGAAACCATCCATAAAGGATAGGACCTCATGCCCCGCACACTCGTCAATGATTTGGTCGATGAACGGTGTGGGGAAGTTGTCTTTGGGACAAGCTTTGTTCAAGTCGCGAAAGTCCGTGCAGACACGAATGGTGCCTTGTTTCTTGAGAACGGGTACTAGGTTAGACACCCAAGTGGTGTATTCAATGGGGTAAATGAAACCAGCCTGCGTGAGCTTATCGATTTCGGTTTTGATAGCGTCACGTCGGGAAGGATGAATGGGTCTCATCTTTTGTCGGACTGGTTTGGCATCAGGCCATGTGTCGATATGATGTTCGACAATGGCAGGATCGAGTCCGGGCATTTCAGCATAGGACCAGGCAAAGATATCGCAGAATTCTTTGAAAAGCTTGGTGTGAGCTTCAATTTCTTCCGGGGTGCATTGGGCACCCATGGTGATGTATTCTTCGATTCCTGGTTTGACTGAAATGTCAATTTTGATGGTAGGTGAGACATTGGCCATGTTTCCTTCTTCGAAAGCATCAGGTGCAGGGATAGGGTTTTTGAACCAATCGACTGCATGAGGAATGAAGTCTTTGGTTTCCACAGCGTATTGGTCATGGGACTGTTGTGGGAGGAAATATGCGCGATGGTGCATATCATCCCAGGGAAAGTCGGGATTGGTCATGGCTTCCATGATGTCTTCATCAGATTGGAAGATGGGAAGACTGGAGGAAGATGGGTCACCCGAGGAAGTAGTGGTGTGGGATGGGTCATCATGAGGAGAAGGGCTCAGATGGGCGATATCAACAGATCCAAGGCCGGCTGAGGAGCTGAGGGGATCGGTAGGTTGAATGGCCGGTGAACTATTGCGCAAGGATGATGACAGGTACAAAATGGTGGTGGAGGGCTCCGTTGGCTGGATAGCGGGAGGAGGAATGTGAATGGGAGTAGGAATGTCCTTGGGTCCGATCGAAGTGGCCTTGAATTGGCGGTACATGTCCAAGGAGGAACGATACTCGTCAAGGCGAGGACAGAGGTGGGTGTAATGGCCGTGAAAATCGCACAAGGCACAAGGGTGGTTTGTGCGCAAGTGTTTGAGTTTTGGGATAGAGTCGGGGATAGTGACATAGACTTCTGGGACATCAGAGTCGGGGAATGTCTCGTTGACCAGAAGCTTGAGGTGCGGCAATTCAGGACACATGTGAGTGGCGTGACCGACGATATCACACAAAGCGCATTGAATGGCGGGCTTTGGTGGTCGTGGGGGGGTAAGGGTTGTCGGGGCGGCCTGATCCTGATGGGTTGCCCCCTTACGAGCTTTTCCTTTCTTCCCGGGTGCCGTGACAACAGGAGAAGGGTCCTGTGGAGGTGCGGGAGGCACAGTGGCAACGGAGGAAGCGAGGGGGACCGGTTGAACCGGTGTCAAAGCCATGTAGGGTTTGGGGTGACCAGGAGGGGTGGCGGCTGGGGGATCAAGGTACCAGACCGGAATGCCCAAGGTCAAGTTAGGGAGGGAGAGGGTGGCCATGACGGGGACAGAATATATGCCGGGAGGGGGAACGAGGAAAGGGATCTGCCCAGTAGGGAAATGACCAGGAGGTACGGCTCCGAGATGGTTAAGGCCAGGGGGAACCGAGCCAGGGGGATAAAGGGGTTCGGGGATACCAGCTGTAGGAGGGGGGGCAGGAGGAGGAGGTCCGACTGGCGGAGATGTATGGCTAGGAGCGGGTTGCGGAGGGCAAAGGGGCGGTTGCGGACTAGCCGAAGCAGGCCGTTTGAGGGTGGCCTGAGACGATTGCATCATGCAAACATTTGACAAGCTGGGATCAGGGATAGGAGGAGGGGGTAGACAAGGAAAGGTTCCAAGCAGGGAGGAGTCCTTGTAAACGCCGGGGGAGACACTGGTAAGGGAATCGACGGTTTGCTTGTTGGCTACAGAAGAGATGGTGGTCTCAGGTGAGGCCTGAGAGGGAGGCTCATGATATGTCAACTGGTCAATGGTGACTATCTTCCCATTATGGGGGAAAGACATCTTGCGAAAGACCGCGGATGGGACAGCAGACATAGCATAGGTGTAGCTTCGCCCCAAAAGAATGTTGTAGTCTAGTGGGGCGTCAATGACTTCGACGTCAATGCAAACAGTCTTACCGGCGAGTGTGATAGGGCAATTACGGAACAAGCCAATGGGCTGGGAGGCATGACCGTCCCACGCTCTAAGGGTGATCGTGGAAGGGGCCAGCTCAGGGGATCCGAGTTGCTTCCAAACCGAAGCAGACATCACGCAGGTGGATGCCCCCTCGTCAATGATACACTGGGAAAAGATGGCGTTTCGTATTTTGACTGAGATTTGGAAGGCGACGGAAGGAGGGAGGGGAGGGTGGTCCGATTGAGTGGCGTCAAAAACAATCATCTGGTCGTCAGCAGGATCTACAGCGTCCACGGCAGATAGTAGAGCCTTCTTTTGGGAAGGGCATGACTGGAGGAGTTCCAGTGTAGAAATGGCAGCAGGGGACTGTGCCAAATCATCTACTATGCTATACGACTGAGCGGCTCGACCGGAAGCAGCATTTCGGCGTAATGGTCCCTTTGGAATTTTTGGATGAACCTCAAATTTGGGTTGAGGGATGTGTAAGGGGCCATTGGATGTCGAAAGAGGCTCTGCAGAACCTGAAGAGGGAGGCTCGGGAGCAGACTGAGCAGGAGGTTTGGGGTACTGGAGAGACCGAGTTTGAAGGTGAAGGTCGACGGATGGGGAAGGATCGGAGTGCATCATAAGGATCTGGTAATCAGAGGAACCAGAAATGGAAGGGGGGGCGACTACCTGGCTGTCGGGCGGTTGGGTAGCCACGAATCCCTATTGAGGGAAAGGATCAGTAAACACAGCTGGCTGGGTAGCGGCCACATTAGGAGGAGCATGGGGGGAGGCGTGTTGTCCACGCAATGTGGCTTGAGACTCCCACATCTGCCGCATCTGGGGTAAGAGAGGACAATCGTGAGTGTAATGACCGTAAACACCGCAACACGAACAGGGCTTGTTTGTGTGAAGCAGCCTGTCCGGCTTGGGCGGAATGCCCTGTTGCTGGTTGCTAGTGTTAGGGTCCACACCAGAATGGGGTCCGCGGTTACCAGGGGCAGATTGGTTTTGGTTGCCTCTCCGCCTTCTTTGAGAAGAGGGGGGATTAGTCGCGCCCTGCTGTGCAAATAATTGCCCTGGAGGGGGCTGTAAGTGCTGTTGCGGGTAGTGAGGAGGCAAGGGAGGGGGAAGCGCATATGCTGGAGGAGCTGGTGCACTAGGCTGTGGATAAAGGTAAGGGTTGGGTTGGGCAACATTGAGGTAAGCAGGAGGTTGGGCAAAAGGAGGAGGCATGCCGTATCCTGGATACATGTTGCCGGGAGGGGGAAGAGTGCTTGAGGTGCTGGCCCCTCCCTGAGGGAGACCATAGCCCATAGGAGGATGAGCAGATGGATGGGAAAGAGATCCAACGATACCGTCGGCGGAATGAGATGCCCCCGGGGCGTTAGCGCCACCGGGCCTGGGGATGTCAGGGAGGACGGTATAAACATAACCAGATTGAGCTTAGATAAGGTCATATTTTAAGGCTATTTGGAGGGCGGCTTCTTCAGTTTGAGGAAAGTGAGAGGAGACATCTTTGCCGATGGGAGAAGGAAGGGTGCGAAGGAACCAGTCCATGTAAACCCGATCTTCAAAGGGAGGGGCTCGACATAAGCTCCGTCTTCGTCGCCATTCCTGAACATGGGCAGAAAGGCGTGTTGAAGAGGATTGTTTAAAGGAAGTCAAGAGCTCCGTGCCAGTGTCGTATCGGAGAGGGAGCTGGAAGTATGACAAAAAGGCTTGGGCAAGAGTCTCGAATGTGGTATGGGAAGAGGTGGCTTGTTCGACATACCATTTAGAAGCTTCGCCGGTAAGCGTGCGTTGGAACAAACGAAGACAGATGGAGTCATCGGTAATGGAATTGGAGGAACACCACATGTGGAAAGACCGGACGTGATTGGTTGGATCTTCTCCATTAAGGCCTTCGAACTTAGGGATGTCAGAGGGCAGCTTGGTTGGCATAGCGGGCCAGGTAGCATTGTGGTGAATGGGGTCATTAATCAACTGATGGAAATCGGGGAGGCTGAGGCCTGCAATGTACGGCAGCACAGGGGTGGCGGGGGTAGTGCTTGTGGTGGTTCCGCTAGAAGTAGGGCCGGCATGGGGGCCGGGAGAACCGCTAGCGTTAGGCCCTGGACCAGACATAGTGAAGGTAACAGGGGGAGAACCAGGAGGAGAAGGAGGACCCGATGAATCAGGAGAGGAGTCGGAGTGCGGACTCGAAGGTGGACTGGCTCGACGACGGCGGGCGACAGGTCGATCAACCCGAAACCGAGGGTGAAGGCCAAGCAGTTCGGGATCTTGGCCCTTGGGGGGCGCAATGACGACAAAGAAGGAAACCGACAAGGCGTGCGACGAATCGTGCAATGCCGAAGTGCGTATACAGCAAGACAATTGATTTTAATCTTTTTTGCCATGTACAACTTAAAGCAGCTTCTTCACTTAGGGTCAGTGTGTGGCGTGCGTTAATTTTTAATTTTTAAACCCTTTCCGTTTTGAGAGCAAGAAAAAAGTGTGCTGCGTAGCTGAAAATAAACCTACAGAGAACAGAATAAAATGCTGAAATAACAGAAAAATAACAGCTACTTGTGCATCTATCTAACCCAAGAAGGTGGGTCTCTCAAAACTATGCTGAAAAGAAAGGGAAAAACTATGTAAACACACACAAAAAGAGCTCAACAGATCTAGGGTCGAAAGGGACAGGGATCTGGAGGATAAAGCTGCAGGAAAGAGGTGTAGATCACAGCCAAGAGGCAGAGGCAAGGTGGCTGGAAAAAGGAAGGAAATCAGCAAAAACCGGAGGGGGCAAGGCGGAGGCCTTCAAAGGGGGTCCAAACAAAACGACAAGAGGTGATTTGAAAGGAAAAGAAGCTGATTTCAATGGATCTGAAAGGGAGGTAACAGATCTGGAACAGAGGGGGCTGAAGCTCCGAAAAACCGACGGCTGAAACAGCTAAAACTCTTCCACAAAAAGTGGAGGGTACTAAAGCCCTAAGGGGCTGGGTTCCCACTTAGATGAGTAAAAACAGATCAGATCTTGGTCAAGGCGGGCTGAGACAGAGGCTGGAAGACCGACAGAGCCGCACAGAACCTGCGTAAAAATTGCGTAAAAATCACCGAAAAATCGGGCAGTCGCGTCGACCATGCCAGCAAGTGTGCCTAAAATGGGCAAAGTGCACTGGAGGTCCGTGCCTGGTGTTATGGGCTCTGTAAGTGCGATCCCCTGCTCCTATTGTCCTTCTGCCAAGGATGCCAGGTGTCGCTGCCTTTGAAAGGTCAGATGTTTCCGTTACCTCAGTATTGGGGGGCTTAAACACACGGAAGTTAGAAATTTTAAGTTCTTAGGGTTTTATGTGAGAAAAATGACATAAAAAGAGGAAAACTAAGCAGCTGGAAAGAAGCCCTAGGGCCTGAAGTAGCTGGATATGCAGGAATATGAAAAACGACAGCGGTCGTAATTTAAAACCCGTGTGGAGTCGCCATTTGTTAGTATGAATTCTTCGTCGAAGTGTACGAAAGAGAACCACTTTAGCTACGCATAACTAATAGCCCTAACAACAATAGAGGCTGCCAAACATCTTCAGATCTGCGATTAGTAATTAAAATGCTGCAACAAACAGATCTATAAATGGAAAGACATTAAGCAGTAAAGTAAAGGGTTTGCTCCATGCATCCAACATACAAGACAAGAACATGATTTTTGAATGAATTTTTATATTACAGGGCACCTGGGAGGAAAACAAGAAGGGGTATCCAGTTCTCCTCAATGGGATGGGTTCTTTGTAGTCCTCAGCACTTCAGATCTAAGCTTTCTCTCTCTTGTAGGTGTAGAAAACCCAATGCAAAAATGAAGCTCAATGGGAGAAAAATGATGGAAAAATGAGACCAAGTGTATAGATCCAGAGTGATCTAATAGGAAACAAAAGGTGAGGAATGATGGGGAAGAACCCTCCTATTTATAACCAAATATTGGGTCATTCTAGATCTTGGTGCATGATTAAAATAATGTTAACCAAATCTAGATCCACCTTTATGGAATATTTTATTATATTTGTTGGAGGGAAAGGGTGTTTGACTTGGGTCAAATCCTTTGATTAGTGAAAAATAAATAAATAAATGATTTATTTATCTTTTTAAGGAAGTGGTTGGGAGATAATCAAATAAATAATGATTTATTTGATTAATGGTGGGTGATTTTGTCATATTTAACAAGGAATATTATCTAAATAAGATTTAAATAATTATTCCTAGAAAATAATAAGATAACTAAGGGTTTATCTCATTAATTTCTTTGTTTTTGGGTTAAACATGACTGGGAATAATAATTAAATTATGGTTTAATTAATTATTCCATGAGGAAAATCAAACAAATATAGGTTTGTTTAATATTTCCTTTTGGGGTTTCCTAATTTAACATAGTGAAAGCAGTTTTACTTGGGGTAAAACTGGTCTTACATGGTGTACTTGGGTCCATCTAATGATAAAAGGTTAGATGACCAAAAAATGGTGTAACACTCACTCTCCAACAATCACGTCCTTTATTTAAAGGAAGAAATTACTATAAATACAAGCTTGTTTTCATCATTCTAGTACAAAAAAAAATATTCGGTGTAAATTACAGGAAGACAAGGAACAACAACTAAGACTGAGAAGGATTTTTAAATAATTGTTTGGGTTAGATTTCAACAAGGTGACCTTACTAAAGTTCAGATTTTTTTTTCAGAAGACTGTGAAAAAGTGCAAGAGCATTAGAAGCAGCAAACAATGAACATGATCTTTTGTTAGGTTAATCATTTGGGCTTTTGTTTTTTCAGATCTCGGATTGCAGCCTAGTATTAAGGCTCAGATCACTGGAACCAAACCTCATATCTATGTTACAAATTAAAACCCTGTATTAAGGTTCAGATCCATGGAATAGAGCCTAAGAACAAAGATCATAATTACTTCTATGGGTATATCTATGATACAACAGTGCTACTGTGGATGACAAGAAGGGTTATACTTATTTCAGTCATCCTTAAAAGAGATCTAGAAAGGTACGGATATCAGAAATAGTGACACAATTGGAGAACTTAACACATTAGGACAGTCTTGTAGAGAGCTTGGTTGAAGAACTAACGTGTAAAGGTGTGAAGGAAGTTTCAGATCATTAGTGAAGGAGATAGCTACAACACCGAGAATAACATACAGTTCACCATTTTTTGGGTTCAATGATTTAGTGACTATGGTGGCATCATCAAGCTTACTGTGAGGGCATATGCAGTCAACCATGAAGTGAAGATTTCGAACCTTGACAGTGTTTGGAACCTCAAGACAAAAAAAAAAGTGAAGTTTGTTGATGACAGTTTGAAGATATCTTTGTAGCATACACTGAAGCAGCCTTGGAGTAAATCTAGAAGCATTCACTAAGATGAGTATTCTTTATCATTACTTGGAGCATTGATTGAAGACTTGTTGGAGTTTTCATTAGAGAACTTTTGGAGACGTATTGAAGCATCCTTGAAGCAGCAGTGTTGAGGTACATTAAAGAATCCTTAGAAGAATTATTTGATGCGATATTTGAGGCTTAGTGTAGTGTATTGTAGACACATTGTTGAGAAGCCCTAGCTGTCCTTGGAGTTAATCTTGGATACCATGATGCATTAGTCATCATGAAGTAACCTAAAAGATATTTGTTTGGGTACCATGAAGAGATGTGGTGACACCTTCATGTGAAGAACAAGATTGTCATTGATGAAGTGACGTGGATACTAAGTGAAGGCATTGTTGAAGATTGTCAAGGCTCGTTGAAGAAGACATTGGGAGCCATAAAGTATAACCAAATATATCTTGACGAAATGAAGCAGGAGTTTGGAGCCTCATAGAGACAAGTCTGGTGCCTTGGAATATAGGGTTGGAGCCCTATAGGATTGGAGTCCTCAAGAAACCAGGTCAGATCCTGTACCAGAGATAGGGTTGGAGCCCTAGAGGTTGGTGCCTCAAATTGACAAGGTTGGAGCCTTGGAAATACCACGTCGGTGCTTGGCACAATACAGGTTGGAGCCTGGAATATTGAAGTCTTCATTTAGGGTTGGAGCACTATATCATTATTGTACTTTACTTATTGTAAAGAAGAAATTAATCAAAGTATATATTCCATCATTGTTCATTTTTTGTTCTAATTATAAGTGATCTAACTGGTAAAATAACAATTGAAAATAAATAATGATTCACCCTCCCTCTCAGTATTTCCAACAATTGGTATCAAAGCCAGTACCTTCATTCAAAGCCTAAAAGCTTGAAGGTTTATCATTAGAACACAAATGGCAAAGCCAAGGAATAAAGGCTCCAAAACATGTCAAAATGTCTCTTCCTCAGTTAAGAATTCATATGTAAACGAAGTGAACAAAGCTCCATTGTTCAATGGAAATTTTGATATATGGGAGGAAAGAATGATGAATTTCTTGAAGACTCAAAGATTTGAAGTTTGAAAATCAGTGATTATTGATGACACGATGGACAAAGAATCCAAGGAGTACAATACAAGAGCAATGAAGGCAATTTTGAATGGGTTACCAAATTCTATGAAGGCTAATTTTGAAAAATGTTCGTCAGCAAAAGTCATATGGGACAAACTTCATGATCTTCACTCAAAAGGAGAATTGACAATGATCTCTAGTTAAGAAGATGATGGAAAACAAGAAAGAAGTCCAGAATCCTTTAATGAAGCTGAAGATAAGAGAGATGACAACAAGGCTAAAGAAGACCAAGAAGATGAAGAGAACAAAGAAGACTTTGAAGAAGATCTCCTGAATAAACATATGGCTTACATGGAAGAGATTAACAGTTTGAAAAAGGAAAATGAGGAACTTAAGATGAAAGCGAAATATGGTGACCAAGATAAGACAAGGAAGGAATTTGACCTTTTCAAGCTTCAAGTACAATAAAGAAATGAGGAGCTCACCAAAATTAAGGAGGAATTTCATCAAAACAAAAGAAAGCATTGTGAAGAAGTCATATCTATGAAAAATAAATTGGATAAGGAAAAGAAAAGGGAAGAAGCTTTGTCAAGCCACCTTGAACAAAGACTTAAGATCTTGAACAATCTTGAAGTAGAGATTGGTCAATACAAGGAAGAGGTCTCCTCTCTTATATCTAAACTAGAAGAAGCAAGGAAACAAGCACAAGGAGCCAAGAAGGTGATGGAAACTTTGGCATTCATAGAAGGACAAGTTGATAAAGCAGAAAAGGAGAGAAACACCATAATATGCTGACTATAAGAAAAGGATGAAGAAATATTCAAACAAAAATCAGAAATCAATCTTCTCAAGGCTGAAACAAGTGAAGCTAGAAGAATAAAAGAAGAAATGGAGAGAAGTCTAGGAAAGGAGAATGAATAAGTTTTCATAATGATATCAAATATCGTCTCCCTTAAAATCAAAGCACACGAAGCAACAAGGATGATGGAAGAAATGAAGAAGCAACTAGTTATGAAAGATGAAGATTGTGAAAAGTTGAAAGGAGAATCTGTATTTCTTAAAAAGGAAGTTGACTTGCTGAATAAGAACTTGAAAAGCTATCAAACCCTAGATGACATCCTAAGTCATCAAAGGTCTCCCGTTGATAAATCGGTGCTTGGCTATGTAGGTGAATCCTCAAGCAAGAATGATAATGTTTCAAAAAACAAGGATGTGAGGAATCCAGGAAGAAACGTTGATGCTCCCAATTCGAGCAAAGGGAAGGAGAAGAGTCAAGACAACAATGGAGGAAATCATACTCCAAAGAGACTTGCAGATGATGTCAATAATACAAAAGGTAATGAATATCATCAAAGAATCCCAAGGAAAAAAAGACTTCAGAAGTACATCAAGGAAATCTTCATCTCCCAGGTACCAAAGTGTATTTCTTGGTTTTTAATATTCTTGTACAAACTTTGGGCACATGGAAAAAGATTGTAGGGCATATCACAAAGATAAATATAATGGTCCCCATCAATCTTCTAGAAGTAATTTTTCAAGAAGAAGTCATGATTACTCATTCATGAACAAGATGGAGTGCTTCAATTTCCATAACATTGGACATATGACATGTGAATGTAACTTGACTTGGGTCCCCAAAACCATGACAACCAAGCCAGAGAAGAAAGTTACATAAGTATGGAGAAGGAAGTAAATTGTGTTCAAAAGTCTCTTGAACACTCCAACCAACAACACATGTTAATCAAAGGGGGAGATTGCTAATCAAAGTTGTCACTGATTTCAATTTAGCATTATTTGGATGGAAAATATTCTTGTGATGTCATAACCTCATGTATCCTTGCTCTTGATGAAGAAGCCTAGAACCCGGATGATGTCCTTACCCTTGATGGATATTTCACTATTGAAGGAATATATATGAACACACTTGATGATGTCATACGTGATGGAACTTGATGGCCGTTGGAAGAATACCTTGAATCTCTCTTGATAAAAAATTAATAAATGTTGCACTAGGGTTCATGACATATCACTGCACTATTACATGATGTCATGATGACATGGATAATTTACATGATGAAATTATGATGAAGAACTTGGAGACACACTAATAAAACTTGTTTTCCTAATCATCAAGCCCTAATGACCTCTTGCTGTATTAATCATCTTCTGCACTAAAGATTTAAGAAGTAGTCACAAAGAAAAATAAATTTGGACACCTTGGAGGCATCCTTTCAAAATTAATCCTACACCATCTTAAAGAGGGTTTTTTCCTCTTTCTAATGAGCCCTCACTTTCCCAAAAAGTCCCAGTAGTTGAAGAGAAAATGAATTTTTAAGTTGAGAAATATATATTTTACTACAAGCCAACCTAAGTCAACCTACATATGTCGGCTCTCACTCTCCAAAAGTCACGTCCTTTCTATAAAGGAAAAAATTACTATAAATACAAGCTCTTTTTCATCATTCTAGGACAAAAAAAATAGTTGTAAACTACAGGAAGACTAGGAACAACAACTAATATCAAGAAGGATTTTTAAATCACTGTTTGGGTTAGATTTCAACAAGGTGACCTTACTAAAGTTCGGATTTGTGGTCAAAAGACTGTGAAACAGTGCAGGAGCATTAGAAGCAACAAACAATGAACATAATATTTTGTTGGGTTAATTGTTTGGGCTTTTGTTTGTTCAGATCTCGGATTGCAACCTAGTATTAAGGCTCAGACCACTGGAACCAAAACTCATATCTGTGTTACAAATTACAACCCTGTATTAAGGCTCAGATCTATGGAATAGAGCCTAAGAGTAGAGCTATGACTTACTTTTGTGGGTATATCTGTGATACAACAGTGCTACTGTGGATGACAAGAATGGTTATACTTATTTCAGTCATCCTTAAAAGAGCTCTAGAAAGGTACGAATATCAGAAACAGTGACACAATTAGAGAACTCAAAAAATTAGGACAGTCTTGTAGAGAGCTCGGTTGAAGAACTAACATGTAAAGGTGTGAAGGAAGTTTCAGATCATCAGTGAAGGAGATAGCTACAACACTAAGAATAACATACAATTCAACACTTTGTAGATTTAGTGACTATGGTGGCATCATCAAGCTTACTGTGAGGGCATATGTAATCAACCTTGAAGTAAATATTTTGAACCTTGACAGTGTTTGGAACATCGAGACAAAAAAAAGGTGAATTTTGTTGATGACAATTTGAATATATCCTTATAGCATACATTGAAGCAACCTTGGAGTAAATCTAGAAGCATTCATTAAGATGAGTCTTCTTTAGCATTACTTGGAGCATTGATTGAAGACTTGCTGGAGTTTTTATTGCAGAACTTTTGGAGACATATTGAAGCATCCTTGAAGTAGCAGTGTTGAGGCACATTAAAGAATCCTTAGAAGATTTATTTGGTGCAGAATTTGAGGATTAGTGCAGTTTATTGTAGACACATTGTTGAGAAGCCCTAACTGTCCTTGGAGTTAATCTTGGAGACCATGATGCATTAGTCATCATGAAGTAACCTAAGATATCTTTGTTTTGGGTACCATGAAGAGTTGTGTTGACACCTTCATGTGAAGAACAAAGTTGTCATTAATGAAGTGACGTGGAGACTAAGTGAAGGCATTGTTCAATATTTTCAGGGCTCGTTGAAGAAGATATTGGGAGAAGTAAAGTATAACCAAATATATCTTGACGAACTGAAGAAGGAGGTTGGAGCCTCATAGAGATAAGGTCGGTGCCTTGGAAGATAGGGTTGGAGCCTTAGAGGATTGGAGTCCTCAAGAAACTAGGTTGGAGCCTGTACCAGAGATAGGGTTGGAGCCCTAGAGTTTGGTGCCTCAAATTGACAAGGTTGGAGCCTTGGAAAGACCAAGTCGGTGCTTGGCACAATACAAGTTCGAGCCTAGAAGATTGGAGTCTTCATCTAGGGTTGAAGCCCTATATCATTATTGTACTTTACTTATTGTAAATAAGAAATTAATAAAATTTTATATTCCATCATTGTTCATTTTTTGTTCTAATTATAAGTGATCTAACTGGTAAAAATAACAATTGAAAAGAAATAATGATTCACCCACCCTCTCAGTATTTCCAACAACTTGGAGAAACATTAAAGGTGTATGAAGTAAAAGGTTTTATAAGCAAAATTTACCTAGAGAAACCTCAACCATATTTGAAATTAAAGTTCGGTTTTCTCCAAAAGACACCCATGCATGTGAAAGGAGGACATGACAAAAAAGGGAGATAACTCGAGAGAGTGGGCTGACAATTAGAGAACTTTTGAGGTCTAAAATTGGCCTCCTAAGAAAAATGTACAACCAAAATAAAATTTATAAGAACCAATAAGATTCAAGATGATGATGTCAACCATGGGGGATGATTAACCATTTTGGGGGTTAAAAAGTAAAAATATTGAAAAATAATAAAATAATAAACTACTTTTTCAATTTGTATTTTGAACTTATCTTCCTAAGGTTTTACTCAAATTTCGAGTGGGAGTACTCATTGGATACAAAATTTAATTCTTCATCCAAGGAGTGCCCATGTTTCATACTTTTGATGGACCATACTATACGAAAAATAAGAAATACATGAAAAAACATGATTTCAATCATGTTTTTCATGTTTTTCTCATTTTTTTTTGTAGCAGGGTCCATCGAAATTATGCAACATGGGTATTCCTTGGATGAGGAATCAAATTATGCATCCAATGAGTAAAACCATAGGGAGATAAGATGAAAATATGAGTTAAAAAAGTAGTTTTTTCCCTTTTCCCACTAAAATTTGATGATGTAATCTTATCTTATTTGATTATTTCCACTATTATTTTATAATTTCCTTAGGAGGCCCATTTTAGACCTTAAAATTCCCCTAATACGGTTGCTTACTCATTGTGGAATGTGTAACTTGATGTGGTAGGTGGGGGCTAGCTCACATAGCGCACTGAGCCCATAACCTCAAAAAATGACCACTTAAGTTGGGCCCCTTCAAGCCTATTTTTGGGTGCAAACATATTTTAAACACCAAGGATTCCCCTCCAGTCCTACAGGAGGTCGACCTAGTCAAAACATTTCCAAAGCAAGTCACTACAAGAAGCTATAGGATTATGTATAGGATTGTTACAGGAGGTTGATATAGTGCTATAGGAAGCCTAATTCTTCCCAAAATATCCATCAATCCTCAATAAAAAAAGGAAAATCATCAAAGGAAATGTAAGTGAAATTTCTCCTCACCAACATTTTGCATAAATATTCAAGAAAACGTCTCAATTATGAAAAAAGGCACTCTGCAATTTTACAGTTTGAATTATAGTAAGAAAAACAGTTGGATTGGCTAAGAATTTGCTTAAGCGTATGGTATGTTGAAAGGATATGTTGTGTTGAAAAAATAATGGGTGCATGTTGTAATTGTCTTTTCTTGAACCTTAAAAAAACTGTCAATTTTCCTCTACTGCAACGTTCTCCATTGTACAGGAAACCCTAGGATCTTATAGCAGTAGAAGATAAATTCCTTGATCCATTTTTTTAGAATCAGATTAAGCCATGGAGGGGGATTCAATAGAAGAGAGCCCCTCACTAGCCACACTGTACAAAAACCAATACACCCACTCCACACACAACACCAAGCATCGCAGGACCCCGTGAAGGGGTCAAAGAAAGCAACAATTATGAACCCTTTCCAGAAGAAAAGGGTTACCACCCGACCCAAACAGAAAAAACGCAAAACACATCGAACTAGAAGGTCGTGACCTTTATCACATGCGAAAAATCCGACTCGAAGACAAAACAAACAATTAACAATGATGGTCACCCGAAAGTGGGGGAGGGAACGTGGGTGATGAGGCCACCACCTTTCCTAGATGGGGAACCCTCTTAAGCAACTTCCTCTCCAGGCAAGAATCACACTACAAACTCCATAGCTCATCCAAACACATAATGACCGGTAACAACCCTCACGCCCTCCATAAAACTCAAACGAACACCACCACCCACGAGACCCAAGGAAAAATGAAATTGCGAACAGTTCACATGTATCCCTTCCATACACAAGGTATGTTGAGAGGAAGGGGAGGTCGACCCTCCCACTTGCGGCCACACACTCACCATGAGTGCCCACGTGTTCCCTCGGGAACGCCATCATCCGTGTTAATCACCCCCATCGGGGAACATGAGAATCTACATTAATCCTCGGGGCATTTCCGAATTATTTCCAAATGTTAAAAAATGTGTTTTAAGTGGAATAAAAACCTCCATAAATGGGAATTTATGATCCCAAATAGATAATTTTATAATTTACTATCTACTTTGGAACTTTCCAAGTGGAAAAAAATGGAGCTAGTCACTACTAAAACCTATTTTACGGGTAGGTCCAACTTTGGTGATTTGGGTCCATAAACATTTAGAACGTGTTTGAGGCTTAAAAAAACCATTTTTGAGTCGAAACTTTTATAACAAAGTTCATAATATCTTGATGTTGTTTTATAAATTAAGATATTGCCAATGACATGAAGATCACCTCAATTGGAGTTCATATGAGGTCGTTATGTCTCACACTAGTTGGCTTATCGTATTGACCACCATGATATCAAGTGGATGCCACATCAAATTCTATTACTTGCACATGTATAGCTAGTTATGTGTGGACTTTCAAGAAGATTCTAGAGGGTTAAAAACCATGAATTTAACCCTAGAAGGCTTGTTTCACGATATTAAACACTCAGTCGATAGGATAGAAAGGGGTTCCATTCTTGTTGTATTGTTTATTATTCCATAGTTGAGTAGAACATCTAGGAGTGGGATGTTGAAGCATAACAAAGAAAGTAGAAGATCCTATTGTAGCCATATAGGCTACAATGTCCAACAACAACTCCATATTGAGTGCACTTTCTTTGGATTTGCATTTTATAACTCAAAGGAAAAGAGCAAGGCATAAAGTTAACCTTCTAGCTTGGTTTCCCCAATGTACATCATGTGTTCATTATGTGAATGATTTGTTATATGAATAATTTCATTAATTTCAATTCCCATTTATTTAATATTTCATATGCTAAGGTAGTTATATTAGACTTGGCCCAACACACCATCATCTTCTTATGCATTGAATGTAATAATGAGGTCATTATAATCGACAAAGTCAAACACATTAGTGAATATATATAGAAACATAATAAGATGTTATTCTGTTTCAAAGGCATTTATGCTAAAGCAAAAGTAACTAAGTAATTAATGGTTATGTTATTAGTGTATTTAAGATATTTAAGTTATTTTATAAAAAAAGAGTGATATGGAAATTTGGTATTTTATTTAGAAAAATTGTCAATGTAATAAAATAAAATAAAATAGTGATATGGAAATTGCTGTACGAGGATCCCCTGTTTGTGGGACAAGGGATCTATATCTACATAATTATTTGATTACTAAAGTCTATAAAGTTGTACATACTCTACCCATATTGCAAATATCAAGTAAAATTTTGATTACACAAGCTGCAAAGATATATGAATACATTTTAATTTTGAAACCTACTTCCTCAATGAAGGGTATCAACTTTGATTTATACTATTAAACTATGAAGATATAGAATTAAAAAAAAAAAAATGAATTATCCACTAACTTATAGTAGTATATTAGAGCATTTCTTGGTGTTCACCATAGTTATCCTCCAAATTCAGAACCACTACATCCCTTGCAAATTCAATAGTTTCATGACCCTCAAGTCACAACTAAAAGTTACAAGTTTTAACAAAGGATAAATAAATATAATTGGATGAGAAATATTATCTAAATCCAAATATAATGTATGTCAACCTTGAAATGGAAGTTTCTCGATTCTTTCAATGCAAACTATACTAAAGGGGGACAACTAACAACCAAAACTTGATTAGGATTGATGACACTGTTAACATGAACCACTATTCTGTTGAGCCTTCTTTTCCAATACGATGCCTTGGATCACATCATAGATATGCATTCAAGTAATTGCTCTTGTATTGAGTATTTCTGATCCATTTTTAACAACCCATCTAACATTTCTTGTTTTGAATACCAAAATTGATAGAGAGCATAAATTTCACAAGCCTATTTCTTTGTAAACATAGTTCTTTATTATCTAATTGTAGACTTGATTTGCTTAATATGGTTTCTAGAGTTAACCACATTATCATGCAGCTTCAGGCAAAGCCATAAATGAGTTGAGAAGTTGTCTTACATTGTCAAGGCTCTACTTGGAACCAATTTTCAACTTCTTATGTATTTCAATATTAGATTTAAGCTCTTTGATCGAAATTTATATGGTCAAAACAAGGATTGCCTCTTCCCACCTCCATTTTACTTTTCTTCTCATGGACTTCTTTAATTTTAAACAATTTGGACTGGTTGGTGTTTCTCTAAGTGTTATTTCTTTACCCATGGCTCAAATAACATTTTTGATATATAAATCTTGACCTCAATTGATTTCATCATTGAACAACAAAACTAACAACTATTAGAATAGAAACATAGATTAGCAATTATTAGAATATATAAATAGTGATTTAGTGATATTGTGTGGATGGATAACAACATTCCTCTCTATATTGCTAAAAACTATGCATGTTTTTTGTAATTTGTACATGCATCTCATTTTAGTGATTGCTATCTCACATCGAGAACAAGACAATGAGACATTAATAAATGTAGATTCTTGAGCTTAGCCTGATTGTAGATTCGAGTCATCGGATTGTCTACCTACAAAATCAATGATTAATTTTATGGTTAACCCTTAATAAAGTAAATCTATAATGAAATAAAAAATGACCTATATAAATACATATAATTATCTACAAAAAATAATTGATAATTATGCCATATAATAAAGAATGTGAAGATATATAATACACATATGAAAAACCATCATTAAATCTTCATACAACATTTTCAAAACAAATATGAAAATCTCAAATATCACTTAAGTCCATTATCATTCATAAACAAAAACTAGAAAGATTTGATCATATTTTTATATCCAATTAAAATATATATATCAAATAAATAAAATATTTTATTTTATACTTAAATATTTGATTAAGTTTCATATTAATAATATAAGATAAATAATATAAATATTCGGTTGAGAGATTTAAAAATAAAAATAAAAAATCAAGTTAATAATATAAAAAGTTAAGATATATATTGGATAGATAAAACTATAATAAAAAAATATTTCAAATAAGAGAGAAAATTTGTTATCAAATGTGAAACTTGAAAACAGTATATGCAAAAGGAGTTGTCTAGCACACAACAAAATAGCTTGGACTACAGGGTTTTGTTGAATATATATATATATATATATATATATATATATATATAGTTTGAGTGTTTTACTAGTTTTTTTTTTTTTTTTTTTTTTTTTTAAATTTTAATATATGGTGGAAATGGATTAAGATAATAAAAAACCCATGGAGCACCCAAAATTCAGAAGATTAAATTCTTGGGGCACCCAAAATCCTGAAATTTAACAACAATAATACAAATTTTCAAAATTTTCCGACAAAAATTTCATAAACTTACAAGAGTTTCTGAATTATTTTGTGAGTTTTTCAAACAAAGCGCTTGCGGAATTCCTGTTATGTTGTTGTCTATCACATTTATTTTTTGACAAATCACAAAGGTTACAAAGGGAAGAGAGGTGGGAGAAGGCCAAGGAGCTACTTGGAACCATTGAAAATAAAAAATTGTACAAGATCCCATTGACTGTACCTGTGTAAGACTGTCAGTGCCATGTATGTTTCTCTCTCGTCCTCTCACCTTTGCATTTCAAATGAACAAGGAGAAAACTAAGGTGAACAACATGTCGAATTGAGCGGTGACTGCCTAATTAGCTACTTGACTGTAGGTGATCTTTCTGTTGTAATTCAGAATGGCTATATTTGGCTACAAACTACCATTGCATTACCTCCACGCTTTTTCTCAAAGATTAATAATAGTAACCACTGTGTTATCACTCCAGTAATTCTCTAGTTGTGAGATTTTTGGGTTTTATTTGAGAATACTAGAGGCAACCACAGACCTACTTTTAAACTCTAGGATCTAGCCTTCTTAGGGTTCAGAGAGGGCTCTCTCTATAAGATTTAACTTTGTTTGTTTTATAAAATATTAGGCTAGTTATGATTGTGCGATTAGGTTTTGATTTGTTTGATTTGGTGGGAAAAATCACTGGAAGAGATGGATAGTAGAAAATATATTTGTCCATTGGGTTGAGGAGTCAAAATTCAAGCAGACAGAACTAGGATCAAGGCCAAAAATTCAAATTTTTTCAGGGCAAGATAGATAAACCTTGGAGATCTTGGAAAGTTGTTTTGTGAGATGGTATGATCGGGATAAAGAGAAATGAAGGGTTCTTTGATCCGGAAAATGGAGGTAGTAGGCAGAGGTCAAACAAGAGAGGGAGAAATTAAGGGTTCCCTACACTCGAAATCAGATGAAAACATAGAAATGACAAATAGTTAAGACATGGTGCTTTTAACAAATCCTGAAGTCCTCCTATTCATTCATTCAAATTTAGAACACATAATGGATTGCATGCAGCAAAGAAAGATAACAATGAAAAATTTAGAAAATACTTCACTCCAAATAGCTCATCACATGAATCCTGAAATATGATGCTACTTGATCTGATCCAGTCTGCTACTCGAAATTTGAACACAAAAAGCCTTCAAGTCCACAAAAATGACTATAGAAATATTCAGCAATTTATTCCACAATAATACTTCTAAAGATGAATTATTTATACATAATTGTTTACAAAATATCCTAGAATGCTTCTAGGAATTATCTAAGGGAAACAAATTATCTTTACAACAATAATAGAGATATTTGCTTAACAAATCAGCAAGTTGTCCTATCTATCCAAAAGAAATAGAAACTGATTGAGGATAAGAAGCAGCTGGCTGCCTTGTTGTCTTTCTAGCTGGCTATAGATATTTCAAGTCTGTTTAGAAATCTAATCTACTTTAACTGATACTCTTTCACTAATTCTCTTTAACCTATGATACTCTTTAAACTCTATAAAAGATCTTTACTTCTATAAAAATCTGTTTGACTGTAAATTTCAGCAAACTATTTTCACTGTTACCTTTCTGCCTTTTTACCTTTTACAATAAATCTGTTAATGACTGCCAAACTTCATCACTTGGAATTTGTATTTTCTTCAACTTTCTGAAATTTTCATCTGCTTCTGTGTATCTGGAGAAAGTTGGTTTCATGACAAACAAGTGTTTAATTTCATGTTGTAAATAGAATAAGTCCTCAAAACTTCTAAGTAGGACTTTTCCTGTTGGAATGCCTTGTCCACTACCTGCTTTTTCAACTTGTTCCTTGGCATATTCTATAATATTTTTGTTATAATCTTCCTGAGGCATCAACTTGTCATTGATGACCAAAATATTAGGCAAAATCCTTTGCCTCAAGTTCTCAAATTTAACCATAAACCTGGTTATGGAAATGTTCATGTTCTCACACTTTTCCTCCAACTGCTTCATCGAGTTCTTTTTGATGATAACCTTCTTTATCTCAAGGATAGTTTCAGTTCTATCAGTTATTTCAAGTTCTTCCAACTCTTGCCTGTTCTTGTTGTTGAGGAAATTTATTAGTTCTAGAGCTTGTTTTGGTTTGTTATCCAATTCCTCTTTAGTCTTTTGGATCTCTTCTAATGTTGCTTTTAATAAGTCTCTTTGTTCAAAAATTACTTGGATGGAGGGGCATATATCATTGATGGCTTCTATGATTTTGTTCCACAAATGATTTTTCACATAGGAAATTTGTTCCTTCAAGGTCAATTCCTTCTATAATTTCTTCAATTCTTCATTTAATCTGATGGCCTTTTGCTCATGTGTTTTTGCATTTATTTGAGCCAATTTGTTTGAATTCTCAATATTTTCTACCATATATTTTAATCTGCTGATTTCACTTGTCTTAAGAGACATTTCTTCCATGGCCTTTACCAGTTTGTTGTCCTCATCTGTAGGATGAACTGCTGTTGTAGATGATTATGTAGCTGAGGTTGTGGATGAAGTTACTGGCAACGCAGTAGCCATTGATTCTTTGGGTGCTAAATTTTTAGCTAAAATTGAAGGCATAGTTGTAGTGATTATAGGAATAACTGTAGGAATTTATGGTACTTTTGATGTTTCTTTTTCCTGGACAAGTTTGTCCATTTGAATCTCCATTTCTTTGATTTGGGTTGTTAACTGAAAAATCCAATTCATCATGTCATATTTTTCTTTATGTCCTTTTATTATCTCTTTGTTTTGAGGATGTTCACTTTGAGGAAGTTTAAGTTGTTTCCTCAAAGCTGCAATATCTTCATTTTTCTTCTTGACTAATAACTCTGCTGCTTTGACATTAGCAGGGTCATATCCCACCTGCAAAACTAGTTCTTCCAAGGATTTTATCCTGAGATCTTTAGCATACAAGGATGCTTTGTCCATTTTCATCTGATCTTTCATATTGGAAATGGTGTTCTGGAGTTTCTGAGCACTCATGGCTTTAGTTGTAACAATAGAGTATAACATTTCTGAAGTCTGTCTATGGAATTCAATCTGATCAAGAGCATGAATATTATCTGTTTGGGCATCCAAATCAACCTTTTTATAATTTGCCACTGGCTTTGGGGATTTTACTAACATGATTAGCTTGTTGTGTGAATAATCAAATGCAGACCTAAGTCTGTTTTTCACACTTGGTGTCTGCTTGAGATAGTGAGAATACATATTGTTTTTTATCTCTTCATTCTTTAGTTTGATCTGTTTGTATTTTTCTTTGATGTCCAGATCTTTCTCCTCAGTTGCTTGTGAGGAAGAGGCTTCCATGCTCTGTTGTCTTTCTATCAACTATGCATCTTCATTGTCAACTTGTTCTTCATTCTGATTCTTAGTAACTGGCTTATTGATGATGACAGTGGAAACATCTATGTTGGTATCTATAAGATTTGATTCTTCAACATCAATTGTTACCTTCTCTTTACCTACTGAATTTAACTTAGGCCTTTTGTTGTATATTAACTTGAATTTAGTTTCAGTTGTAGTTTCAGCAACATAGGCACCTTCTTCCCTTACTCTCTTGGTGGATTTTTCTGGCTGATCTGCAGTCTCTAAAGTGTGAATAATATCTCTTTTCTTCACTACATCTATTAAGGTATTCTCTGTCCACTCAGTCTGATTTGCATATTTTTCTATCTCTGGCTTTGTTTCATGAATGAAGGGGGTTAACTTACATTTAACCCTTAGTTTTCTTAGGATCCCTTGTGGATCATAATTCCAAGGAAATATTTCTTCAAATCTGAATTCCAATAGCTGCTTCTTTCTCTGCATCCCTATGATTGCAGATGAATGGCCCTATCTGATTCTTTAATTTGAACTGAGTTTTCTTCTTTGTTGCCATGAAACTTATATAATTAGAGTTTAGGATTTGCCTGATATACTCCAAGGCAAAGATCCTCATTGAAACATGTTTGGGTAACTTGTAAGGTAACAAATTTGACCAAAAAACTCTAATCTTAGTATGTTTTTCATATAAGTACCAATCACCAAATTTATTCTGCTCTAACAACTGTAATATCTTCTTCATTTCTTCATTTATCTTTGGCTATTCTGTTTTTGTTAACATTTTGATCACTGGATATATGAATAATTCTGAAAATTTTGCATAAGTGAAATCTGCACACTCTTTCCTGAGCAAAGTAGTCCAGAAAATGACAGAAAGAGGATTTCCCTCTATGTCAAGATTTTGAAGAGTAACTGGAAAATTATCTAATTGAAAATATAAAAACATGTGGAAGAGGAAGGATGTGTATCAGAACACACCTTCAATTGGAAAATTGGTCAATTGATGATGAATATTGTCTGCAATGTAACCAACATAATCAAATATTACAGATGGGGGTTGTCCTGGGGTAAAAGTGGATAAGAAACACAATATGGATTCATCTGTGTGTTCATCAGTAAAGTACCCTAGGATGAAGGAAAGCATGGAAATCACGTCTTGAACATTTTGGGAATCTGGAAGTGGAATATGGGGGATTTATTTGAGGAATTTCTACATATAAAGGCATAAATGTCTGGAAAATCATAAATCTCTTGGGAAACTCAAGGCCAATATACAGATTGGTGAGGGCCTCTATAGACAAAGGGACTGGTTGAGGATCAGGTTGAAGTTGTAACATTTGGTTGATCGATTCAGTAGTAATGGTGAGAAGAACTTATTTTCTAGCATTTATTATGGCTCTCTGCTCAGGCACATAATACTGTTGACATAACCCAATGACTTCTTGGCATGGCTGACTTAATGGAACAACATATTTAGGTAAGTGGGATTCCCAAATATGGACTTCTTCTTGATTATCTAAGGACTTCTCATAGCTCCAGTTATGAATATCTAGCAAATTAAACTCAACAATTGGGTCTGCTATCTTGTAATCAGTATCAGCTAATGGAATGTGTTCAATGTCTATGACAGGGGTCTGTAAAGGATTTACAACAATAACAATCTTAGAATTCATAGCCAGAGTTGATTTAGGCACTTTGGCACCTTCAGGATTGCTAGAGCTCTGCTTTTTAGGGATTTTGGCTACTTCTGCAAGTTTAGACAGTTTGCAGAGGTATTTTTATTTTAGTAGAGGTTTCTTGGATGAAGATGGTCAAAATATGGGCTTCTCTTGGGTTTTTCTTGTCAATTTTGGATTCTCAATAGGATTTATAGGCTTTTACAGGTTTAGACACAAGAAACAGGGGTTTCTTGGGCATTTTCACTGAGCAATTGGGCTAAAAAATCACTTAGAGATTGGGCACAGAGGCTTTAGGATACCTTCAGAGGATTTTTGGCTTAATTTAGAGTTAAATTTTTTTATAGAAACTATAAAAACTCACTAATTCTCTTTAAAACAATGCGCAACAAGAAACAAGGTTTTTGCAGAAAATTTGACAGGGTTTGGCCTGTTTTTTGGGCTTTTTGATAGGGTCCAATGGTTGGTTTTTAAGTTCTGACTGAAATTGTCCTTTTAAAGGTCTTTTCAAGTTTGAAAACATGTCTAAATTTCAGAGAAATACTTGTTATACGCAGATATAAGGTTTTGAGAATATTTTTGAGGTTTTGAATGGGTCAAATGGCTTTCTTCTGATCTTTTGGAGCAATGTCTGAGTTCCTCAACAATCTTCAATGGTAACAGGTTTGAAATTTGCGGTCTTTGGCTCAAAAATGATAGAAATTTCTTGTTTTATAGTTGGGGGACTTTATACAGAGTTTATGCGCAGTAGGAGAGGAAATAAATGCATTTTCAATGTTTATTGTGCATATCAGGGCAAACAACGCCAACAATTAATGAAGGTCAAGTCATGCGGGAAGGGTGGTTTCGGGCTTCAAAGGGTCTAAAACCGAAGTGGTTATCGTGCGCCATTTCAGTGGTAATTAGTTTTGGAGCAAACCCACGCAATCCAATGAGAATCAAGCATGTGGAGGAGAGAGGAAATCCAAATACCGCCCATTTCGTGCAAAAGTGAAACGGGGAAATACGCGCATGTTTATTTGCGATATTGGGTTACAACTGTCGGATCTTGGGGTTCGATTGCAAACGGCCCAGATCTCCTGTGGAAGTTGCATCAGGTGGAGAGTGGGACCGGGGTCTAATATAAGTGGCGGGGACGAGTTTTAAACTTTAGTAATGAACGTTTTAATAAGTTTATAACCTTAGGTTTAAATGATATGTGGCGGGATAAGGTTTATGTGTTTAATTTAAACATTAGCCAATGTTTAAATCATTCGTATGGGCACAAGTTTTTATATTTATATAGTTTTTCAACTTTTGACAATTGTTTTTAAACTATAGGGGCGGAATATTTATATTATATATAGGTTTAAACCAATGGGATAGGGCAGGGTTTTAATATTGCGCACATGGAGTATTTAAAACATTGGTTTAAAGTAAAATAAAGGGTTTTTCTGGGTTTATTTAAGATAAAAGGGATTTAATACTATACGGGTGGGTGTAACTTTTTAGGGAATTAGTATATATAGTTAGTAGTTAATATGAAATAAAAGGGTGAAGTGTAGGGGATGTTAGCCACCTATAAATTTTTTGTCAAGTAAACAGGTGGCTAAATATTTTTTTGAGCCTTCAAGAAATACATTTCCTCTGAAAACATATCATTCTTGAAGCCTCTGTGTGCCCTTTGCCTTAGAAAATATCTTCACTATTGTTTCCATCCAAAAAGCCTCACTGTTTGTGAAAAATTTTTGCTTAGAAAAGCCTCCATTTGCCCCTTGTATCCCTGCAAATTTCCCCATTTTAACCCCTTTTCTTCCTTCTCAAATTCCCCCCTAAGACCCCAAAACCCCTTCCTAAGTCTTCTAAACCATCAAATTCCCCTTTTTAAACCATGTGAACTCCTTCATTTGATTTTAAAATCCCTCTTTCCCCTTACCGAAACCTCTTTTTAGCCTTTAAAACACCATTTTTAGGCCTAAAATCCCACCTTTTATCATATAACAAGCTAAGCCCCTTTCGGCCTAGCCCACAACCCCTTCTCCGCATGTAACCGAGCACTAAAACCAAGCGCTGAACCATAGAGCGCTAATCGCATCGGAAGTTTGTTGCGATGTGCGTTTCCTTTGTATTTGAAAACTTCCAATGCGATATTTTGTTTGGTCTATAAGCTTGTGGTGCAATATCCGTCGTTGATCTGAATAGATCTAACGGTCCGCGCTTGTTCCACCGTGCGCACATAACATTCCCTTGTTACCCCTCCGATGCAATGTCAGTCGTTGATCTGTATAGATCTAACGGCCATTGCACCATCGCGCCAATCGCCAATCGGAAGTTCTTAATGCACCACTTTCTGTCTCCCCGATTGGCCAATCCCCGATTGGATCCTGGCCGTTGAATCCACAAGAACCAAGGACCAAGATTTGATCTCACTCCACCCCATATTATCCGATTGGCCATTCCCGATCCAATCGCAACCATCGATCTTCCGCCGATCCGACGGTCCACATGCAATCGCTTCATCAACCCATCGGAGTTTTGGCCCCTGCCTTCTCTGATTGCGATTAGATCGTAGCCGTCCATCTTATTTGATCCGAAGGTCAGGTTTTCTCCCACTCATTCATTTAGCCCTTTGGCCTCCACCGCATCTTTAAATCTCCACCATTGATTTCCTGAGATCTGACGGCCAGGATTACTCTCGCACATTAACCACGTCCCTCTACCTTCGCTTTCCCTCCTCATATCTCAGCCGTTCATTTCGTAGATCTGACTGCTCACATTGAAATCGTCGTTGACTTGGCCCCTCGTTTCTGACCGCGCATCTCCCCATATCGCGCTCCATTTTCCACCGTTAGATCTCACAGTCCCAGATCCAACGGCCAGCATCCATATCACATTTTTTCTTCGTCCGATGTTTAGCAGTTTGAAATCACGTGATATGGGTGGTTTCATTTTTCCACGTGTCGGGCAGCAGACTATATCGCGTTTTTTTGGGATAT